>JALIZF010001900.1:677500-1272969 GCA_029948255.1 Telmatactis stephensoni | reverse complement strand
AGGCTATAGCCCATTGAAAATGGTCCAAATTGGAACAAAATCCACAAAATGCAAAGGCTATAGCCCACTCAAGGGTGTTAAGGCTTGGTATTTTTCAATTTCTCAAAAATTAAACTTTTCTAAATATCTTCGTGTGGTTTGAACGTCTGATGTTCAAATTAAACATGAAGGTAATACTAGAGATCCTTAGGACACGAAACGCTAAATTAATGGTAAAGGATGGTCACGTGACCGGAAATTGGTTAAATCAGAAATTTGCAAATGGGCTGGCGAAGTTTTTACTTTTCAAAAACATTTTCAATTAGAACTATGAAGCTAGTCAGGTTAAACAAGAATCAGTCCGGAATGGTTGACTTTTTCTTATTTCAAGGAAGATAATGAGCAAAGTTTTGTTTAATATCTTGGTCACGTGACCTATTTTGCAAAATATTTCGCCAGGAAAATAAGAAAGTCATCTATTCCGGACAGAAAACTAATAAGTGGCTCCTAAGAAACACGTTTATAAAGAAATATATTTTATAGAAGTAAAACCCATCGGCCCATTTGAATTTATCGATTTTTACATTTCTGAGGTCACGTGACCACTTAAAAATGTGATTATCATACTTGAAATACGGAGAGCCCTAAGATACACCTAGGTGCTAGATCTCACTTTTCTAGGTAAAATTTTAAAAGAGTTAAGCCAGAAACTGCAATTATGGAAAAAGCCAAGCCTTAACACCCTTGAGCATGCAAAATGGTCCAAAATGCTCCAAAATCGACAAAATGCAAAGGCTATAGCCCATTGAAAATGGTCAAAAATGACCTCAAATCGACAAAATGCAAAGGCTATAGCCCATGCAAAATGGTCCAAATTGGACCAAAATCCACAAAATGCAAAGGCTATAGCCCATGCAAAATGGTCCAAAATGCTCCAAAATCCACAAAATGCAAAGGCTATAGCCCATTAAAAATGGTCCAAAATGGTCCAAAATCGACAAAATGCAAAGGCTATAGCCCATGAAAAATGGTCAAAAAATGGTCAAAAATCGATAAAGTGCAAAGGCTATAGCCCATTGAAAATGGTGAAAAATGGTCATAATGGTAAGGCTATAAGCCTATGCAATTAAATGGTTAAAAATTGCTCACAATCCGTTTTAAAGCAAAAGGAGTCAAGAAAATGATGAATTCAAGGTCGAGAAGTTAGTAAGAGTATATTATAATAAATATTGGTCTGAAAATCCATAAAAGGAAATTGTACTTGTAAGGAACTGTGCAATATCTATCTGGAGGGTGAGGGTGGGGGTCTAAAATGGTAGTTATTTTATTTTAAACTGAGGGCGGTTAAGAAGTTATTCTACATTTGGTACATGGGGTCTTAACTTCATTTTAAGGCCTACTTTGCTAATCTTAGAACCCCCTGCAGATAAATATTGCACAGTCCCTTAATATAAAACTGTCATAAACTCTCGTAATTGCAATCGATTTAACGTTTGTTTATAGGATTTGCTTCAACTCCATATACCCCACTGGGAGTTGCACCCAGACCTCTTGGCCGTGACCAAGCGTGCTCTAATACACTATAGAGTTGGTGTTGTGTTGAAGCATCGAAAATCAATCAAATCCAAACAGGAATCCAATACAAGCTCCAGCAAAGAAAAATGGGAAAGTAGATGTCATAAAAATATATAAATAAAGTTTTGCTAAAGCGAGAAATCTTTAGAAAACGATACCAGAAATATTATATGTTGAAAAATTTCAAGAAAGCGAGTCTTTATTACAACTTAAAAAACTCATTAATAATTCATAAGGCAAACACAATGAAAATCGCCACCGTGACGAGTGTCTTTAAATCTGATAAAGATTCGGCCTAATTTACATAAACTTTAACCTCGATTTTCTCCAAGATAAATGAAGATATTTTTGAATTTCTTTTAGAGAACCACTCTAATATGTGTTGGAGTTTTTTAAGCCGTATAAAGAACTCGAGATCGTGTTTTATCGGTATAAAGATCCTCGCCTACGGCTCGGATCTTTATATCCGATAAAACACTCTCTCTCGTTCTTTATACATTACATTGAAATGAAAGGAATGAAGAACCGAATGAAAAGTCTCAGAAAGTTGATAAGTTAAGAAAAATTTGAACCGAAAAATGTTTTGATCTGTAACGCCTGGATATTTTTTCTTCGGTTGAGCATTTATCACAAAAATACGTAACCAAAGCTAAGAAGAAAACGTTTATCTATCGAATCAAAGCCTGACATTTTCTGTTTCAACAAAAGAATCAAGTTAGAAATATTCATCCAACAATTTCAATTTTTACCCAATTACGGATTAACTCTTAACTTTTGCTTCCATCTTCCACTTTCATAATTTTCATTTTAGCAATTTTAAAGCGAATTTATATGCAATTAAATTAAGTTAATGATTTCACCTTCACAACGCTCAATAAATACAGATGTAAACAAGCTGCTTTTGTGGTATACTGTTAAGAAAGACTAGGGTTCAACGGGTCACTTAACCATCGCATGTCCACGTGCACCTTATTGAAAAATCCAATTACAGGATAGCATTACTGTGCTATCAAGGTGTTTAGTATAATTTCCGATTAGCTCATGTTTCATTCTGATGCAAGTTTACGCTACTAGTTTCAAGAAAACTCAACTAATTTACGAGCTGTCTCGCTCGCTAGGTTTTACTGTTGAAACTCCAAGTGGGTTTGTTACCCTACTGGAGGGTTTTTCATTCAGGGTTATTCCTTCCCCTAGTCCTTTCACTGTGTCAGTCCCTGATCCACAAGGTCCAGGTTACAGCAGGGGTCACCACGTGCAGGTACAGTAGGACTTGCAACAGGAGAGGCTATTAGTGTCTATAGACACCCAAGACACTACTGGATGTAGTGCCCTGTGGAGACGCTTCCTGTGCCATTGGACCCCCAAAAATTGTAACTCTCAAGAGAGAGAGTTTATATTTGTGTCAGGCCTGCAATGCCTATAGACACCAAAGACACTACTGGATGTAGTGACCTGTGAAGACGCCTTGCAAAAAAAAGACCCGAAAACATAAAAAACGACCGGGACACCCGAAAACATTGTAGCAAGAAAAGACCCGAAAACATTGTTGCGAAAAAGACCCGATAATATTGTGCAAAAAAAGACCCGAAAACAGTTGCAAAAAAGACCCGAAAACAGTTGCAAAAAAGACCCGAAAACAATGTTGCAAAAAAGATCCGAAAACAATGTAGCATAAAAAGACCCGAAATCATTGTTGCAAAAAGACTCGAAATCATTGTCGCCAAAAAGACCCTGAAAACATCGTCAGTGTAAAAAAAGACCCGAAAACATTGTTGCAAAAAAGACCCGTAAACATTGTTGCAAAAAAGACCCGAAAACATTTTTGCAAAAATGACCCGAAAACATTGTTGCAAAAAGACCCGAAAGCATTGTTGTAAAAAGACCCGAAAACATTGTTGCAAAAAAGACCCAAAAACATTGTTGCCAAAAAGACCCGAAAACAAAGTTGCCAAAAAGACCCGAAAACGTTGTTGCAAAAACAGACCCGAAAAAATCGTTACAAAAAACCCCGACGTCAGAGTTAAAAAAAGACCCGAAAATATTATTGCAAAAAAGACCCAAAAACATTGTTGCAACAAAGATCTGAAAACAGTGTTGCAAAAAATACTCTAACACAAAAAAGAGTCGGAATGATCACATATTCTCGATGAAGAGTCGACGTTGTCGGAGAAAAACCGAAGAACACAGCAGTACGCACGATATTCTTTTTTGATTTCTTCAAATAGTTGATGTCGATATTTGTCATTGTTAACAACAACAAACAAGCACTTTCTAATACCTTCATTAATTTTGTATCAATAAAGATAATTCTTCACATTAATAATCATTAATATTATAAGGACAAAAATCCTAGACTAAGAAGCTACCACTGTAAAAATTCTACTTGATGACTCGTCATCGCAACCCAGTTTGGTTGTTCTTGGTAGACTTGGCTGAAAGAGATGCCATAAATGCCATGGTATTTACTAGACAGGAAGCATCAATACAAAACCTCAAATCCTATTGAGTATTTCTGTCCTATTGTTTCATCATGACATTTACCATTTTTAATAATTAGTATTTCTAGTCTAGGCCGGGCCAAAATAAATCGGAATCAACACTAAATTTGGGTGTGACTAATCTAGAGTTCCACCATTATCGTTGACATGCAAAGTTGTGGCGACACCCAGATGGAGGAATTCAGAAGATGAAAATCTTTGCCGGTGATTTTTCAATCAAGGATCTAGATAAAATATAGCAAGTCCACCACGATCACACCACGACTTTGTGCATCAACTTCGTAGTAGCCTGGCCAGTCCTAACCTAATTAAGACCTAAGTAGCACAGAAATCTAAGCCCCTATGCGTTGTAGTTTATATGTATGCACTGTATGTAAACTGACCAGAACCACGTACTAATAATGGACGAACTCTACATCTAAAGAAGACGACACAGACTCAGACTACAAAGGAGGTCTCTCATTTTGAGAGTATGGTCTATTTGCTCCAGGTCCATCGGTGATCCAGCGTTGTCCTCTCGTAGGCTTAAGCATTCATGAAAGCTAACCTAAGCAGGCCAATTGACCCCGGCCGATTGACCGGTCCAAAATCTAATAAACCCCACCTAGTTTAAAATGGTAGCTTCTGCTAAAAACATCCCATTCCTAGCGAGACTAAATTCTGTTAACTATGAATTGTGAAGTGAATACTTTGACTTGTGATTACGAGCCAAAAAGAAGACTAAACTCAAAAATGTATTTTTGGGGTAAGCGGCGACTGTCACAAACAAGGTACAAAACACCTCCAACACTCCCTGCAGCCAACAGGCGCCCAACATGGCATGCCCATTTCCCCACCCCCTCTCCCTAGTGGAGAAAAGGAGAACAAACTAGCACAGCCATGAGGGGCGTCTGATTTCGCAGGCACAAACAAACACTTATACCCGGACAGCACAAACATCTAACAACACGAAATTAATACAAGAAAGCAATAATGACAATCTGATTCATCACAAGCAAAGATACTCACTTCTGTACGGTGAACTTTATTCATGAGGGACACCCAAACACTCGCCTCTCTTCTTACTAGAATTCTTTTAAAAGGTTTCCTTAAAATTAACACGTTCGAATTGTTGAGGTTTGTCCGTGTTATAGAGGTATTCACCATGAAATGAGTTCACCATACATTATCCTATTTCCCCTACCTCCCCACCCCCAAGAAAAAATGCTTCAGCGACATCTCCAACAATTTCACAAACATAGCCAAATACATTTTTGTAGCAAAAATAGAATTTAGATTGTTGAAGATTCG
This sequence comes from Telmatactis stephensoni, assembly GCA_029948255.1. Taxonomy (NCBI): domain Eukaryota; kingdom Metazoa; phylum Cnidaria; class Anthozoa; order Actiniaria; family Isophelliidae; genus Telmatactis; species Telmatactis stephensoni. Next base: position 1,267,627 of record JALIZF010001900.1, on the reverse strand, counting down.
TTGAATTTATTAACCTTTCATTCGACGCTTGTTTCGTTGGCAAAATCCTGGAATAAAAGTGAGAACAACAACATGAGTCATACATTCCAACGTGCAACGAAAAGGCAGGAGATAAAACATTTCTCACTGAACAACTAAACACAGAAAGGTATCAAAACACCCGAATTCAAAGTTTGTTCTTATTACAAGGGACTTTTCATTCACAAAATTCGAATTTGAAGGACAATTGATAATGAACTTAGTTGCCCAAATTGCGCCATTTTTCACATGTAGCAAATAAACATAAGCAAAGCGAACTACAACTAAAACATTGCCAAAGCAGCCACTATTTGAAGGAAAATGATAAATAAATAACACAAATTGGTTGAAAATTCTCAAAGAGTTTTAATGTTTCGAAAGCGAAAACCCTTGATAGAGCTTGTTCGTCTACAGCAAGTGCAACGCTGCAAAACGCTCGAGCTTTTCCAATACCAATTCCGCTCAAAAATAATTCTTTCCTTTAAAAATACTTTAGACTTAGCCTTCGTAAGGTTTACTTATGCCTAGCGTCAGGTTTTTGCCGGTGAAAAGCAACAGTTTATCAAAAATAAAGCTATTTTAGAAACGAGAGAGTAAACATCGACTTACCTCTACTGCTGCACTGTTTGAATGAGCCAAATGAACTGAACACGTGAACATCATATATGTATCACGTGATATTAGAGTGGCTTATCCAATTGGCCCCTTGCAGAACGTCGGAATGCAGCTCAATTTGGAAGACAAAACAAAAGAATTTCAATTGGGATTCAAGAATGACTATTAAATAGTTATTATAAAAATGTAACAACATAATGCATATACATATAAATGATTTGATGAAATTTTGAGGCAACGAAATAAAATGAGAAAAGAAAAAAAGAAGTAACAAAGCTTTTCAAGTAAACTAAAGAAAGAAAGACAATTAAAAGAAAGGAAGATAGATAAAAATGGAAAGAAGGAAAGAAAGATTGAAGGAAAGAAAAAAGAAAGGAAGGAAGGAAGGAAGTAAAAAAGAAAGAAAGAAAGCCGAAAGAAAGAAAGAAAGAAAGAAAGAAAGAAAGAATAAGAAGAAAGGAAAGGATGAATGGATGGATGGTTGACTTAAACCGAACAATAACGCAACATTTTCGGTAACATTTCGTGCAACAGAGTTGCAAACGTAGAACCGATCCAAAAACTGTTGCGCGCACCTGTTACAGGGGTGGAACCACGGTGCAACCTTGTTCTGCGCGCAATGTTGGAAAAAAAAAAATTGGAAAAAACGTGGTATCTTGTACCCGTGCCTATTCATGACTTTTGCAGTTGATCGATTGATGTAATGATGGCCTCAATTTTCTACACTAACTGGAACGCCTCTCTCCAATAAACTCTCCCTCGTGATCAAGTCCTTAAAATACTGGATAGACGCCCCTCTTGTACCCCTTCCTCTTATAGACGCCTATTAACGCCCTCCTCAATGAAGTTCTAAAAAATATTTGCCGGATAGACGTCCTCTCCTATAAACATCCCCTCCCTCCCTCCCTTCCCCTCCCTCCCCTTCCCCTCCCTCAGTAAACTAAACTGAGCTTTGGCAGATACTATTACAATCATCTTTCAACATTAGCTACTGCTTCTCAGACAGAAAGATATTTTTTGTACGTATTTCTAAGATTGAATATTATAAATATTAGATTAAAAAGAAACGCCTCTCTCAAATAAACTTGTGCCTTTTGAGCTCCACATTTTCTTAAATACAAAATTCTTCAATAGGTTTTTGAGAAAATCGTAAAAACTCGTCAAAACCGACATCCAATTCGCGCACAAATATGACTGTCTTAAGTTTTAACATCTCTCAAATGTGAATACTTAGCTTTATCTAGAAATACGTTAAAGTATATTGTCTTTAATGACACTTTGTTTATTTAAGCATAGAGTGGTTTTCATAAACCCGTGAAATAGATACTAAACTAATACACATTAGTAGACCCTAATTTAATTGTTTTCTTTTGTTCTTATTTGACTATTACACAATTATTTCACGGGGTTTATGAAAACCACTCTATCTGAAAGGCTATATTTTACATATTGCAAACACCTGCAGTAAACTGAACGTTACACTTTGTGACCTGTTGCGTTTGTTCAAAATGGCGGGATTTTGCACTTTTGAAGATATCATAGCATCGAGACGTTTTATTCTTTTGTTATTTCCACTTAAAAACTATTCTAGAAAATATATGTTAAATATGCGTATACGTATATGTTACGTATGTAATATACTGCATTATACGTAAGTAATACGCAACTAATTAAGTCATACGGCGTGTACGTAACTAATATACTCTTATTTGCGGTAACTGTTGCATTTTGGATAGTTATGTTCAGTGGGAAGCAGACAGTAGGATTTAGTTCATCTAACTGAATGTTGCACTGTAAAATTCCCTTCTGTCATGATTTTATATTTGAAGTTAATGTGCGATCGAGAAAAGTTTTGATGAAATTGTTTAGATGAGTGACATAAGTGTTGTTTAGTGGATGCGTCATAAAAGATGTTATACCAATAGTTTTAAACTGGTTTGTACGCAGATACAATATTATTCTGCTGTGTTTTATTAATAAAGATTTTAAAGTCAGTAAAGTTGATTGAGTCACGTGACCTAGGCCTGTTGTAGTGACAGTTCATTGGTTCCCAATTATCGGTGGTTATTTTAAAGTGTGACAGTTTTTGCTCCTTCAAAGTACGACAAATATATTTAACTCAAAGTGCGTCAGCTTTTTTATTAAAAAGTGCGACAGGTTGTATTTCAAAGTTTGACAGCTATTTTATTAGTTTTCTCTATATGTCTATGAGTTTCATCATATTTGATCGTAGAGTAATTAAAAAGACTTGTTTTTGCCTACATTATTCACCACTTGATGCAGAGTCAGTTTATTTTAGCAGAGATTCGCTTTCATGCTTTGCTATTGCAAGTTTTTAAATATAAATAGTAGATAAAGTATTTGTTTTTCAATGCGGATGTTATTTACAAACGCGGGAAGGCGAATACTAGCAGATTAACTCCTACGTTTAAACGTTAGTGTTCATTTGCGTACGTTGATATACGATAGCGATCAGCGCGTAGGGACGTTCAATATATACTTCTTGTCAAAAAACGTTGGTCAATCTTAAAATGAATTTAATTTTTTGTATTGTATTTCGTCAAGAGACCATCTTACTAAGAGAGCGAAATTCAGTATTGATGTCTGTGCGGTGTTCGCGTCGACTAAGGATACTTTTGGTAATTTCGTCATCTTAAACAATAGAACTCAAATTTATGCCGAAAGCAAACGGTCACGTTCGCGCCGCGCACGTCAAAAGTCATTGTTTGAAAGCCTTGCACGCGTGATGGCAAAGTTACTAAAAATAGCCTTATATAGTCGCCACGAACATCGCACAGACATCAATACTGAGTTTCGCCTTCTTAGTATTATAGTCTCTTGATATTTCGTGATGAAATACGAAAAAGCGCAATTCTGACTCAAAATTCAAGTTATTTTCCGATTTTCTAACGAACTACATCATTCATCTTTGTTTATGTCAAATTTCTAGTTAGTTTCTCTTGCGGTCTCAGATATCAGATTCAGATGTCATATTCAAATCTCTGACCGTCAACATTTTTTGAAACAGGTATATAACTGTTGACGGATGTTACTGCAGAAAAGGTTAACAGCTTGTCGTGGCATTCGCAAAGTGAAAGGATAGCATAAACTTGCCATAAAATGAAACTTGAATTTTTGTTCAACGTTTAATTAAATGAAAGAGTTCGAGCATTTCAATTATGTACGTATTCATTTCTTTCATTTCATTGGGTGGTTGGCTCGTTCACTAAAATTCTTAATTAATTGCCCTAAGAAACGTCTGTTTTTATTTGATTTGAAATCCCTTTTATCATTACTTTTCCCCAGCTGCCAGGAGGTTGGTTCAACAGCGAATATCACATCTCGTGCATTAAAAGCAAGGTTAACTTCACTCCCTTTGGAAGTTTTTTTTTACTGCGTTTTTCCATAACGTGTGCATTGTGCTTCAGCGGTTCTCTCAGGTTTGTTAATGTGTTTTCTTTTTCTTTTTCTTTCTTTCGTGCCCGCCAGTTCCAGTGTCGGGAAGCCTGACTCCATGCCAGTTGCACGAAGGGTGAATAGCGCTATTTTTTGGATAAATACTTTTCCAGTGGATAAATTTTAGTTCTGGGAAAACCAGTCCATCATTTTGTCCACTAAATAAGATTTTAGAAAACGGATAACAATATCCACCATCTGCGCAATCGTGGCCTTACTTCAGTTGCACGAAGGGTGGATAGCGCCATCCGCTGGATAAATCCTTATCCAATAGAAAACACCACCATTTTATCCACTGCATAAGGATTTGCCCAACAGACTTTTTGTGCAGCCGGGACTGACTGTGAAATACTACTGATTTTAAAAAAGAGTCATTCTCGAAAATGTTTTCTATGCAACAATAATGGAGGATTTGCCACCAGAAACAACCGCAATTAGTTTTAGTCATTATTCAAAATGCTGTAGATAAACTTTTGAAAGAAAATACATGTAATCAGAAATTAATATACAGCTAATTGCACAAACATTGATCCTTTCAAAACCATTGAACATAGAAGCCTATGTTACACAACGAAATTATAGGAATACTTTTTCGACATTTTGGGAATATATCTTATTAATTTTCATCTTACATGGTTCATGTTCTATTATCGCATTGTTATCATATAATCAAGGCTCATGTCTTGGTGTTGTTAAAGTCTTTTCAGTTTTGCTCTTGTTTTTAACTGATTTGCTTTTGCTATTTACTATTTGGCACTCCCCAACCGTTCCACATATCTTGTTTGCTTTTGCTTAGTTTTAGGCAACACCTATAGAGGGAATTCGCTCACGTAGCATGAATCGAGGTGCACCTGCTGTGGGCGTGAGTTCCAGTAGGAGAACGCACTCTCCCTGTTCAACTACGATGCTTTGACACTTTTTTTCAACTTTAGCACATAACTTTTACTAGAAGTACTGAGCTTGACATGGAAATATTTATACCAACAGTAGCGGAATAATTTTTACTCTGTGTTGGTGTATGTTTCATATATTTCCATGGTAAGAACAGTACCCTTTCCTTTGATAGAAACTTTTTGATAAACATGCTTATTCTACACTCAGTACAGGGAGAAATTGACCTCAATGTTGCGAGAATTAACCAATCACGGTCCTCGTAGAGATGACGTCAAATCTTGCCTGTCCATCAGTTAGTTCTCTATTACTTAAGCTCGAAAACCTCTAGCTAAGAGCAGTTAAGTTTTGAAGTTACTACCGTTATCGTTGAAGTGCGACCTGTGAAGGTCAAAGTCTCGATTCGAAACTAGCATTCACACGAACGTCAATCAAATCACTCGACAAATAGCGATTCTGAAGAAAAAATGCCTCGAATTTGCAAGGAAAGTTTAGATATAAACTTTGAATTATACTTTTATCGTAAATTGGAGGCATTTTTTCTTGGGAATCGTAATTTGTATCGGTCGAGTGATTTGATTGACGTCCGTCTGAATGTAAATTTCCAAACGAGACTTCGAGCTTCACACGTTGCACCTCAACGATAACGGTAGTAAGTTGTAAAGAGTAACAAGAACCAGTCTGAGAAATAAAGCAACACAAGTCACAAGTCTCTACTGAGTAGTCCTTTCACACCTAGACCGAAATGAACATCGGGAAATCTGTTGATCAGACGATTTTAAAGACAAAGACAAAAACAAATAAACAAATAAATGAATAAAATAATAATAATAATATAATAAAAATTAAATTACTATTGTTCTCAGGAATTATTTCCTATCGGTATTAGCTTATATTTTTGATGATTTTGAAAGGGTCAATGTTTGTGCAAGTAGCTATGTTAGAAAAGAAAGGCTCTCATTTGTGTCGCAAGGCACCAAAGCTAAGCTTATTACTTTGCAATGATATATGATACAGTTGAGTACGAACACTGAAAGAATGCAGAATAAATAGCTCTAAATAGTGCTAAATTATGCAAATTCTATTGTTTTCTATTTCTTAATTAGTGCTATTTAGTACTAAATAGTGCAAAGTATTGCACACTTTTAGTGTTTGTAGAGTAATTGCACTTAATCCGTGAAATTGTGCTAGCTAAATAATGTTAAATAGCACTGTTAAACAATGGAAAACAAAGGATTTTTTGCAATTTACTACTATTCAGATTTTGTACTTTTTCACGTGTTAAGTGCGTTTACTCCACTCTAAAAACCTTTAGATTTTATTAGTTACCAGTCCACTATAGGTTTCATAGTATTTACAGTATATTCACTCATTACTTCCATTGTATTTTTCACTTTGCAAAAAAATGTAAACAAAAGGAGAACAATAAGTGTACATATATTCAAATAACGGTCAAATAATGATTTAAAGCACCATTTGATTCAATTAATCAGCAATCCTAATTATCAAAATTATATAATTTAATCAAAATGTCTTTGTGCGGGTAAGCAACCCCGCAAAATGCTCCATGATATCAAAGTTGTTGAATATTTGGGGGCGTGCGCCGGGGACAAATTGAACATGCTCCATCGTGTGTACTGGTTGTGGAACAACGCTCCGGGAGCGTGCGCCGGAAGCGTGCTCCCTCGTGTGTATCGGCCTTTAAGAAAATTCTTTCTTGATATGAGAATAGTTTAGCGTCCATGAGTTGAAATACATCTGTGTACATTTGCATTCACAACACCAAGTAACAGCCAAAAGATGAAAGTCGCATGGTATTTTGCGCGGCTCTGCTCGACTGTTCTGACGCTTATATAGACACCCTTTTTAGATGAGAATATATGTATGTTTTCTTGGTAATAACATATGAATATGTTTTCGTTTCTCTACAGTACCGTCAACTGTAACGTCCTTTTATTTCTTTGGTGAGCTACGAGGAAGCAGACCATGAATTCATGCAGTGCATTCCGATCCGTTATTTTCTTAACGGTAGTTGTGGCTTTTCTTCTCCAAGCACATTGTACTGAAGAAAAGACAGCCGTGAACCAAACCAACAAGTGTCGCGTACCAAAGACTAGTTATTGTGTAGTTACTTTGACGAACCGTTCATCGTCACACCATGTATCGTGTAAGATTAGCGATGTGTGTCAGTTGGAAAGTCTTGTGGTCGATAAAACCAACGTTACTCATCTGTAAGTAAGAACCCTAAAATTTTGGTGACATCTCCGGCCGTCAGTATAAAAATCCTCGAGAAACAACCTTTGTCTTTCTATCTTGTAGAGATTTGTCATACAATCAGTTGCAAGAACTTCCAGCGAGATGTTTTACTCAATATATCAACCTTGAATCATTGTAAGTATAGGAAACTGATATTCAAAGAAAACTAAAAGGGGATCTTTCATCATTGATGTACTTGATCATACCCTTGTCACCGTTTTTAAAAATATGTGTGGATAACTTTCGTTTTCATGGATATAAAACATTTTTATAAAGTACACACCAAGAGAGCATAATACCAAGAGAGCAAAACTCAGTATTGATGTCTGTGCGATGTTCGCGGCGACTAAGGCTATTTTTACTAACCTGATTCCGCGGATGCTATGTGGCGTTCGTGACGTCAAGAAAGGCAACATTCAAGCCTAAAACAATGGAGACATTTCCTTCCCTCCCTCCTGGGTTGGATAGTTGTACAACTTTGCATTATTTAGTGCGAAATATGAGAATTAAATAATTAATAAGTTTTTGTTTCTTTTATTTCAATAATGTCGTCATATAAACAAACAAAAATACTTCGATTCTCTCGTATCTCTCGAGTGTGAAATTTGCTCGGACACAAATTTGCTGATTGACACAAACACACATACACATATATGTATCTAAAATCTTTCTGAGTGACAACGCCATCCATATACGTTGCAAATAAAATAGCTCACAACCCCGAACCTAAATTGTAATTACAAAATGACATAATCTGTACAGATTTATGAGAAGTTCTTTACTTTTATTGTCCTTAGATCTTTAGCTTTTAACAACTTCACAGTTTTGCCATACGAAATGTTTAATGGACTGGTCAGCCTAACAGCACTGTAAGTACTATATATATATCAGTCATACACGCAGTAGTAATTGCTTGGTTGTTTTAGATAAAAGAACAATAATTTGCTTAAATAGTTATTTGTAATTAATAAGTCTCACGAAGCAACGTAAGTTAGAAGAGCTAGTAGTGAACAACAAATAAATATATGAAATTGATAATTTTATAATGTCAATCTCATTTTCAAGGTTTGAACTAATCTTAATTCGATTATTATTCCGGCACTGCATTGCCCTGATAATTTTACATTGAGAATGATAGAATTATAGATATCTCTTTCGTGCAAAGCCTTATCTAATTTGTTTTCTATTCTTAGGAATATCAGTGGAAACCCATTCTGTTTGTTTACGGGCAGATTGTCGGCGGACTTATTTCCTTCACTTCTTACAATCAACGCAACAGGAATCTCCCACTGGAAACCAGAGAGAAGGATGCTTCAACTGCGCATGCTTCACAACATTACCGGATTATCTTGGTCAGCGGTTTGTAAGGACTGCTTTTTTTATCGAGCTAATGTCACGTGGTTTCCATTCTCATTCCGTGAGAGACGCGGCAATTGTCGCTATGATCATTATCGGGTTAATGAGTTACTTCCAACTGCTCGACTTCTAAACAACACTTACTTTCGTTATCGATGTAACATTAATACTGAAGTTAAGCAATTAAACTCCAGTGGTAACCCAGATTATCTCTGTAAAAGACGAAAAGAACATGCATATTATACACATGTTGATACAATAGACTTCTGTTGGAAGGAAAGCTTGCTTATTGCAACCAGTCTTTCTGTGACAGCGGCCTTAACAGCACTTCTTAACCTAGTAGTGTTTATTACCATTTTATCTTCTCGTGATCTTCGTAAAAATGTGTCGATGTTATTTGTGTGTAATTTGGCCATCAGTGACTTTTTCATTGATGTCTATATTGTAGCTATTGGTGTTTATTGGAATAGTGTATCGTCATTTGAATATCTTAAAGTTAACGCTAAGTTTTATTGTAAAAAAATCGGTTTCTTTTGGATGATGGGTCAATCCAGTGTCGTAACAACTTCGTTGCTTCTGACATTGGAAAGATATCTGGTCATTGTGTTCTGTATGAATCCTAATGTACGAATTCGTCGTCGTATGGCTGTTATTTTACTAGTGATATCTTGGTTAATTGTATTTGTCTTGACAGGATTTCCTTTATACCACAATTTGTTTGCTATTTCATCTTTGTGTGTTCCCATTGCGTTTTCAAGACCCCTTTACGTTGCATACACATATACCATAGTAGTGGGATCGCTAGCATTTGTTTCTTATCTCATACTAACCATTTTATACATCCATATTTACATCGCTGCAAAGCGCACGGCTCAAACAGCTGGCATCAAACGAGAGTCTAAACTTGCAAAGCGAGTTGCCCTCATGGTATTTACCAATGTCTTGTTCTTCGTTCTTCCTCTTGTTGTTAGTGGTGTAGCTGCAGTCTTAGGTGACGGTGTTTTAAGTGAAAGAGTATTTGTACACCTAACGAAAGCTCTTCCAGGACTGAGTACCTGTTTAAACTCGTTTCTAAATCCTCTGATGTATGCCTTCCGAGCCGATCGTTTTATTGCAGTTCTTAAAAGTAGATTTGTAAAAGTTCGCCAATTTCTTATGATAATCTTCCATTGGACTTTGACCTGATGGTATGAGATATAATGAAATAAGTTGTTTAGGATAGAGTGAAATGGTATATCTACAAAATTAAGGATTTCTTTGAAGTTCATTATGTTTTCTCAGAAATTAATAATGGTAATAGAACTGAGTGGAGTGCAATTTGGGCTGAAATCACAAGAGTGATTACAAAATTGCACGACCGCGTAGCGGGAGTGCAATTTGTTAATCACGAGTGTGATTTCAGCCCAAAATTGCACGACACGAAGTTCTATTACCTATTAATCATATTCATTTTGAAATCACAATAAAGATTCAAACTCTTTTATCAGGCTGCAGTTCCAAAATGACTCATTTCTTGTTTGAAAAAGGGAAAAAATGTCTGCCATGTTTTTTTGCTTTTCTTCCCTTACCCAAAAATTTAGCTTCAAATCCTGTTATTTGATTGGTTGATTTTCTTGAAATCTGCTATGTGATTGGCAGACAAAATGATGCTATTAATGATTCAAAATAGTGCGATTAATGCTTAAATCGCACACTTTTTAACCAATCAGATTGCAGAATTTGTGAGTGATTTCAAAATGGATATGATTAGGAATGTAATTGTGTATACTTCAAACAACTTCTTATATAGGTCTAGAAGAGAAAAAATGTTCCTGTAAAAAGATGGCAAAGATATTTAATTTGTACTAAAATGACTTTTTCATAAGTAAAGCATTATCTTATAAGCAACATGGACAACTGAAATTATTATTAAAAAAGCATTTTTCAACTCGGGAGTTTCACTGCTCGAACTTGAAACTGAAAAATCCCCTCTTAAGCACATTTCAATTTTTTTCATGAACCTACCGAGACTCGAACCCAGAACCTTTATATCTAGTGTAACTCTCTGATCCCTTTCCCTAACACTAAACCACAAACGAATTTGTTGACCAGAAGGTAATTTTTGGAAGTTTTATAGTGAGCAATAAGCCCCTGGTGTGATGACGTTTTGACCTCTCTCTATACCAGAATCCTCTTCGAGTAGCTTTTGTTTACTAATTAAAACTATTGTGTTTGTATTCTCAAAGGAACATAATATTTTTATATGAAAGGCTCTTGAAAAGGATTCTGGTATAGTGAGAGGATCAAAACGTCATCATGCTAGCGGCTTATTCATACATAAATAGTATAATATACAAGTAATTATCTGGACAAGGATTCCTCCTGAATATATAATTAATGAGGATTTGATGTTTGTTGCGCCTCGGACTGGAACTTGAAACCCCGTCAAGTCCGAATTAGAGCCGGGACTTTAAACATTACTTTTGATTTATTTACAAGATTCGCACGTCACAAGAAAAGAAAAGAAAAGAAAACAACAACAATAACAAAAATAACAACAAACACGAACAAGAGGCAGGGATAATAAACCCACAGGGAGAAGCTGTAATAACGGGGTTACAAGACATGAATAAATGATATGAATAAACATATGATGTACAAAAGTATAAAATTAGAGAGCTAACTGATTGCTAACAGTATGATCTTCCCTTCAAAGCTATAGAGTAGCCGACCAGTGTGGTATTTTACACAAATTGATTTACATGTCCTTGGGTTTTCGGAATCATAAATGCATTTATTTTATTTTATTCTATTTTACACGTTTTGTGATCAATGAAGGGGTCTTTTTATAGAAAGACACTACTAACGTCTTCAGCTTTACATCAAAAAGCCTTGTTCAATAGACGACTTTCAAAAATGGCGGCCAAGTACATGAGAACGAGGCCACAAAGGCCTTGTTACCAGAAAATAAGCGTGGCGACACTACTATTGCTATCTAAGACGATTTGTTCCTGTTCCTTTTGAAATAAATATTTTCTGTGCATTTTACAGGATATACTAAGACTCATTTCATGCCATAATGATTTTGGAGGCCTTTCTGGCCTCGTTCTCGTGAACAATGAGCCCGCCATTTTTGAAAGTCGTCTATTATTTCTTTGACTTATAATTAACTAAGTGCTGATTTATTATCCCGAAAATTCAAAAACATTTAAATCAATTTTTGTAACTTCACAACTTGAAGGAGAGATCATGCTGTTAGTTTTAATTGGTTTACTCTTCAATTTTATAATTTTGTACATTCATATTTCTATATTTGTCTTGGGACCCCGTTATTGTCGGTGGATTTTGCGAACCTAAAAACAAGATTGCGCCGCTCATCCATAGCTAAATATAATAATAATAATAATTTAATACTTATATAGCGCTTTATACATATGGATATGATCTAATGCGCTTAAAATAACTGAGATAAAATAACTATAAAACAAACAATTAAAACTAATTAAAAACTAATTTGTTCTAGATCTCGTGATCTTCGAAACTAATGATAACTGAATAATATCTAATACTTATAACTTAATAATATCTAAAGCCTGGTTTCCATATGATCGAAAACGATCGTAAACGATCGAGAACGATTGCAAGATCATGCAGCTCACTAGAGCGTACGATCGAAAAGCGACCGTTTCCATATGATCGAAAAAGTCATGCAAGGCGAATCTGCGGGTTTTTGTTCAGCGGAGTCACGCAATATAAACTTAATGAGTTTCCCGCCATTTTGGATTCGAAGATGGAGGAAGACCTACTGATTGCCTCAAATATCTTGCTATTACTCGCTTTAGTCAAGCAAAGAATCGCTAGAAAACCTCGAAAAAAGCATCGTTTTTGGATTAGAAAAATATTTAGAGAAAGGGCGAACAATGGAGCGTATCACACGCTGTTTCAGGAGCTTCGAATATTCCTTCTTCCATAAAAAGTCCGGTATCAATATCTTTCGGATCGTTCTCCATCTTGGCCTAGTTCAAATGCCAGCTGATAGTTTGTAAACAAGCAATCCGTTACTATGGCATTACAGTTTCGGAAGCATTGGATCTTGGGAAAAATAATGTATTATGGTATACATTTCGATCGTGCGATCGAAAAAAGTGTTTCCATATGATCGCAGACGATCGAAACGGATCGAGACGGATCGCAAAATTAGAACCTGGTTCTAATTTTTCGATCGCTTACGATCGTGATCGCAAACGATCGAAAACGATCGTACGATCGAAAAACTTAGGTTTCCATATGATCGCGGACGATCGAAAAATTTTTTCTCGATCGTTCTCGATCGTTTACGATCGTTTTCGATCATATGGAAACCAGGCTTAATACTTATCCTTAAAAACTAATGATAATATACTATAAAACAATCAATATCGATTATATAATACGATTTAGATTCGATATAATGCCCTATAGATATAATATGATATAGACCTCGCGATCGATACCATCGTAATGTAAAACAAATAAAAAGTCTCAATATTCACACCTATAATGATAAAAAATATAATAAAATGCATAATTCATAGATCAATGTATAAAACAACTTAGCAATTTGAATAACGTATTCAATAAACAATGTAATATATCTCGATTTAAACTATATCTTACTAATATTAAAAAACTGCATCTCAATACTCTTAAAAATATATGTTGAAATAATTAATTAACTATAAGCTTCTCTAAATAATAAAGTCTTTATGTCCTTCTTGAATTTTAAGATATTAGTTTCATGTCTGATATTCGATGGTAATTTATTCCACAACGTGGGTGCGGCCACGGAAAAGGCTCGGTCTCCTGATGTCTTCTTTGACTTGAAAGAAGGTTGAGCTAACAAAGTACTCTATAAAGAGTACTTCAACGAGTATTAAGTCAGAATATGTTTCATTTTTTATTTTCTAGTCAATAGCAAAAAGCAAGAACGTGATCCTATCAGTACCAAAAAGCTCTCAGAGCAACATTTCGCCAAGACCATATGTCCGTCCTAGTGAAGTAATTCCCTTCATCTAACTCATCATTCAAAATCAAACTCCAAGCTCAAACTCTAATCAAGCATTTTCTAACATTGTTTGTTTCGTTCTCGTATTGACGACTAATTTAGTTTTTCCTTCTCTTGGATTTGCTGTTTTTTGTTCGTGGGACTAGTTTCGTAAAGTAACGCCATTGCGAGATGAACTGCAGAAAAATTGCACCTTGTAAAAGCGACTTTTGAGTGTCACCCTATTCTTTTATCTTACCACTGAAGTCATCCTTCTACGTGATCAATCTTATGTTTGGACACCGCGGTTCAGTTCTAGTTACTTTTAATATTTGTCAATTTCAAACTCGAAGCGAACAAGGCAGGAGAATCTCTTGTGCCTTGCTGGTTGCCTTGCTCTCTTGAACTCTTGTGCCATGCTGGTTTTGTCGGTATACTGAACTTTAGTGTTAAGGTTTACGAGGGTGATGAAATGGGTTTTCAACGCTATGTCTTGTCAATTGAATCCACACATTTGAATATTTTTTGAGATATTTAAATTCATTCAGGCAAAGTGCACGGAAAGATGAATTATTAATTAGTCAATGAAAGATAAAAGTCAACGAAGTGAAGTCCGAGAAATAAAGATCTAGGAAGGAACAATATTAATAACGAGTAAGACTTAAAAAGTCACATTGTTCATTATTCAAAATTTAACCTTTTTATTTTGAGTTTTTAAGTTGACGGGTTTTACAAGTTTTTCATTATTGTCTTATAACTTTAGTCATGTTTTTGTTGTAATTATTGGAAAATAATAAGGCTGGTGGCTAACTGCATATTGACTTAGTGGGATATCATTTTATTAAAAATTTAAAAAAGAAATGAAAAACAAGGCGCAAATCAGCACCTGTACAATGAACCAAACCGTCGTTTCGTTTTTGAGAAGTGAACTTCTACGTGCAAATGCTTGTCTTGTATTTTTTGTCCTCGGTTGCATTCCTACAAGTCGTTGGTTCCGAGGTCGCGCAACCACGAGGTGCAGTTGGTGATGTTTCTTTTGCAAACTTTAAACAAAATAAGGGAAGAAAACTTTTGGGAATACCTTTAAAAATTACTGGCGTACAATTCATGGAAGATTGTTTGATGAGATGTACCGAGGATGCACGATGCCTGTCAGCAAATGTGAACACAACACAAGATGACCATGATCTGTTTGAGTGTGTTCTGTTAGGGTTTGACAGGTACAAAGATCCAGAAAACTTGACAGAAGAGACAAGAGTCGATCACTGGAGTTTGTCGGTAAGAATCTCTTGCTGATATAAAAATCAAATAAATTATTCATTTTCATTTGCTTTTGATCAACTTCAAAGTATAACAATCGTGTATGCGTGTTTGCGCGCAAGAGGGCTTTATCAGTTGTCGATAAACTTATTTGTTCAAACAAAAATATCTATAAATATGATAGAACGTGTATTGATCGATACTACTGAACTGTTCCTCTAATACTTAGTCTAAATGTGAAGATAAACCTTGCAAGCATAATGGGAAGTGTATCTCTCTTTATGAGAACAACAGTTATCGATGTGAATGTCTGCCAGGAACAAAAGGAAACCGCTGCCAAATAGAAGGTACTTTTCGTTTTGAAACACTAAATGCGAACAAAGTTGTCAATATTTTATCTGTTTGTTTTGTAATAGATTTTCGCACCTGCGTACAAAGTTTTGCTGCTGGCTACAAGGATAGTGGTGTCTATAAAATCAAGGCCCCTGATAACACACCCCTGGATGTTTACTGTAGTCATGACAACGGAAGCGGTAAACAACTAATTTCCTGAGAACTATGTACCATGACCTGACATTAAACACTCACTGTAAACCACATAAATAACAACTGCAAGGTCAATGTTAACGGAGTTCCTGATTGACATACAGGCAGACGGACGTAAGGACAGATGGACAGACAGACAGACAGACAGACAGCTAGACAGACTTTGAAACACGTATAAAGATAGTGAAACCGACAACATCAAGGAAACACATTGACAAATTCTAACAAGTTCATTGTATTGTTAGAGTGGATGATGGTTTTCAAGTCTGTAACTGGTCAGCCTCTATCTCAAAAGCCTGCAGGTTTATGGCAGTCGAGCACAGTACTTGAATCATCATTATCTGAAAGCCGCAGACATTACAAAAATCGCATCGTTGATCAGTGGGATGCCTTCAAACCCAGCAAGGTTGGTGATAGTGTATTGATGAGTGATGGAAGCCTAATATGTATCAAAATGGGAGCTAGGGGGTTCCTGTGTTCGTTTCTTCTTTGGGCTTGCAGTTGTTATTAGGTCCAGGCATGTCCAGGGCAGTTGTAGTTGTTATTGAGCTCTCGAGCATTAACAAAGAGATCCCAGATAGGGTCGGAAACTATGACAGAGTGACACAAAGGCATATAGGCTTCACCCATAAGTATAGTTTTTGAGCGTTTTGAAATACTGCTACAATGCTTTTAATTTAGAGTTAAAAACAGCCTTTCGGGAATGAAATAGGATAGAAGAAATCATATTTTCTAATCAGTAATAATGCTCCGCACACCTACCAAAATTTTCGGGAAGTACTTCTTCCGGGGGATTGACTGCTGAAATGGCTAGGCAGACGACACACTAACAGGTCAGCCGATTTGCGCCTTGGTTTTTTGTTTTGTTTTTGTTTTGTTTTTGTTTTTGTTTGTTTGTTTTGTTTTGTTTTTGCTTGTGGTTTGTATTATGTTCATTAATCTGGTTTTTTGGTGTCATGTAGTCATTCCATGAATTCTATGTCTTTCAGAATGAACTAAAAACGTAAATCTTTTCTCATTTGGCCAGGTTCGTGTCTCTCTGTTCACCAACAAGACGGAGGTTTTGCGGTTGATTTTCAATGGAGCAGGATCCACTAAGACTAATTGGTTTTCTCTTGGTCGTCTTTTGTCGAGTCCTTGGACAGATATTTTCTCCGAGCCCAAAAACTTCTTCACCTTAACAGGAGACATTAAATCCGCGCACGAGCGCACTTTCTTCATCAACAGAAATTACGGTGGATGTAACCAAGACCTTGGCTGGATGATGTTAATTGAGAAGAAAAGTCCTTGCAGCTTTGAATCAACGCTGGCTGAGCCATTCCCGATAATATACTCTCCTGGTCCCAAGATGTTACATTATTGGAATTTGGGTAATTAAGTTTAGAGTTTTGATTTTCTCTCTCTCTCTCTCTCTCTCTCTCTCTCTCTCTCTCTCTCTCTCGTCAATTAAACGTATAATTCCCATGTTGACCAATAATTCGGTCGCCCAAAAGCGCCTAAAGCCGCGAAAATTGTAATTTTTGCCTCCATTGCAAATAATTAAGACTTACAACAACATCGATACTGGGGCATTATGGTCAGCCGAATGCAACACGCAGTTTATCAGTAAAAGTGAATCTGAAAACTGTATAGTAGCATGCCGGACACGAATACCCAATAAAACACTTTGTGGAAAAATTTGGGAAACGTGTACCCCAACCATTGCAATGCTGAAACTTTGGGATCTAGAATTACAATCGAAAGTTTGCTATAGGATGAAAGGTATCTGAATATTATTGAAAGCTATGGAAAAAACGTTATGAGCAATTAAGCCTTTTGTATTCATGTTTTATTCAAAAAAACATGCTATGATACATTAATTACTAGAAAACTACCAAAATCCTTTGCAGTCTTGGAGTGTGCACTGTGGACTTAATGCGACAACGTTTTTGGAAATAGGTGTATATATATACGCACCACAATGCACTGCAGCTCTCCCTAGTCTTCTGATCCGTGCCGGTAAAATAATAATAATTTCTGTCCATTTCGTGCCACAACTTACATAAATTACATACAGTGGTAAGTGCGTACTCAGTTATTGCGTATGCGTCATTTTTCTGCCCTTCGTGTTACATGTTTGAAATGGCTTACAAGTGTACAAGATCCGCGGTGAGTAATATAAATCTCTCTCTTTCTTCCTTTATATTAGATCCTACCAAGAACGTAGCAGATATGATGGTCATATACGTGCAATAGACATTACACAGGAAGCCCACAGTCTAATTTTGGATTTGCAATTCACTGTTATGGTCACGCCAAATGAATCCATGTCTTTTCTTTGTATCGTATATACGTTTTGGAACTTCACTGTTATGAACATCTACGAATATTGCCGCGATTCAGGAGGAATATGATTCCACATGTTTTCTTTTCAGTGACAGTATACCTACTACTAGTACTATTATAGAAACTACACAGTTACGGCAGAAATTTCAAAGCACAGTGCTTCGAGACTTAAAAAATACAATCTGTACCTCTGCACGACCATGTTACTTGCTGGTCACCTTGGAGAATACTTTTAAGATAGCTTTCTGGGAGCTTGGGGGGCGGCGGTCATATCCGCGCGGTCATGGTGACGAGGTTCTAAAAATAGCATCAACTGGGCCATATGATGGGTCACGGGGATTCCTTCTCTTACCTCATCTTCTCTTGGTAGGGTTCCTGGGATAAAGTTTAGTCCTTGATAAGTAATATTTCCTCTCTATTTGCGCGCCGTCAGTGTAATCTAAAAGACGGCAATATTTTAATAATGATCTGTGATGATTTGTTTACGCAGCATTATTTACAATATTGCAGTGTGACTTGCTTAGGGGAACCAGATTTGCAGGAAATCTAACTACTAAATTAGCAGTCACAGTACTTTTCAGATCCTTTTCAGAATCCAGTTCCCCATTAATAAGAAATAACGTCTTGTAAGGCTTTTATATTGACAAATGTTAGTATCAAAACGTGTGGGATATACAATCAACAGAAGCACGCATGCTCATGACAAGGTATGACAACTTCTCTCGGGGATATAAAGAAAACACCACTAGAGAACCAGCTTTCAGCGATCTATAGGTTTAGAGTTTTGATTTTTGATGAGTCACGTGAAAACCAGAAATACAACGCTGGCTCATGTCTTATATTTGGGGTTCCTGTGTCTAAGTAATTATCATATTCTCTCATGCATACACAAATTGTGTTGCTCTACGAACCATGTATTATATCTCAACTACATCCATGTATTATATCTCAACTACATTCTGTATTACATCAGGTACATAACAAAGCTTAATATCCAGGTATGTATAGCATTTTGCACTATTAGCATGTTTAGTTTTTACGAGGAAACGCTTTGTAGTCAAAAGTCTGTACAAAAACAGAACTAGAGGCATTTGAGACAAAGTTGAGATTCACTCAGTGTGTGTATAGTCACAAAGTCAAACTCGACTCTCAAACATTTCACGTCTCTCAGTTTTATAAGAGTCACAGTCATTTTGGTGGAAATTTTAAGATAGAAAACTCTGGAATTTTTGCAGCAAAGTTGACATCACAGCTTTGCTACGGATAAATTTCCGATAGATTCTTGGTGTGTGAAATAAAGATTTTTATGATGGCTGACTAAAGTACAATTACCATAATGCCCTTCAAATTTTTTTCTTTCTTCTTTCTGTCTTATTGAAATTTATTTTTATTTTTCAAAATAAATAATATAAATAATTATGATAATAAGAAAAAGATTTGTAGAACATCCTGGTAGAGACTTTGTGACAGTAAAAGGACTACATTCGCATTTTTTAAATGAATATGTAAGAGTCAATTACCGAGAACCGAGGTTTGAGCTAATTAACTGGCTTATTATATGATTGAGGAGGTTTTCACACAAAAACAATCCCAAACGACATTAACGATCTGATCATTGTTACCCAGAAGGAAATCTTAAACAATTGCTTTTCAATTCTATTCACGGTGAAGTTAATGAACTTTATCATAACACTATTTATAATTGTTTATTAACATTGTTCATTATTTTTTGTTGATAAGTTTCCATCAGTTAGCTCAGTAGGCCGGTTTAGGTATGCAGAAGGTCTCGGGTTTGGATCCTACAGTTATTTCTCAACAAAATTTTTTCACCAAAATTCACTACTTAGTACATGATTTCGGGGCTCAGTAGAAAATTTGTAAGTCTAACATCCAAACCAAGATGACCTAGGGAAGTATGGGATGAGGGCAATATCTGTATAATGCCTTCGTACGAGGGCAATATCTGTATAAAGCCCTTGAATTCATAATAACTAGGGAAAAAACGCGATATAAAGTCCTACAAATAACAAAGAAAACCGATTCAATCATATAATAACCATCCTTATACAAACTTCATGACAAACTTCCTTTATTTATATTCATTGAAATGATAATTGTCGAGAATCCCCAACGGGATACCTGTGTAATGCTACTGTTGATTCGGAGGTTTGTCATGTGATGTTTTGGGCTTTTTTCATCTTTTTCGAGCAGTGGCCTTTGTGGACATACTTTCAGGGGTGTTAACATGGCAATAGGATAATCCTAGCTCCTAGAAACGGAAGTGAAGACACAAATTTCATGCATGTAAACAGAATGTAGTAAATGTATAGCAGGTAGGATGATTCGCCTACTAGGATGATTCTAGTGCTAGGATGGTCCTAGTGCTAGGATGGTCCTAGTGCCATGTAAACGGTCTATCCGGCTCGAAGGACCATGTCTTGAAACCCCAGTAATATGGCAGACAAGCGGATTTGAAGGGACTGATTACATGAACGGGCTGGTCCGGTTAAAGTGCCTATAAAGCCCAGCCAAATCCTTTTGGATCTAGAAATACATCATATAAATAAATGTTTTATATAAATATTTCTGGATAAAATCAACTCCTCTCTGAGAATTAAGCAATTCAAGTCTGAAAATGCAAATGAGATGACGTCAAAGCAGGAATTTGCTTGATTTTGATTCTACTTCTGAAACAAGTGCATTTCAGTTAAGTAGCAAAATTACTCACCATACCTTGTACTTTAGCAATGAGATTGTTTTGTAAATAGAAAAATAGTATAAAATTAGTATCTAATGTATTTGTATATTTAATAATTCCTGCTTTGACGTCATCTCATTTGCATTTTCAGATTTGAATTGCTTAATTCTCAGAGAGGAGTTGATTTTATTCAGAAATATTTATATAAAACGTTTATTTATATGATGTATTTCTAGATTCAAAAGGATTTGGCTAGGCGTTATAGGCACTTTAAGCGGGCTGACTTCTTTTGTTTTGTAGCCCCAAGGGAAAGGAAAACCAAAAAAATCAGCCCGCTTAATATCCAGCCTGGTTCATATAATCAGGCCCTAGAACCGTTCATTTTCTTCGCGCGTCGGTACGCTACACTTACGTCACAATTAACCATTGACACTACAGGTATCCTGTGGGGGATTCTTGACAATAATAAAAAATACGCACGCGCGCATGTGCTATGTGTATATTTACAGCATTGAGGATTCAACACAAAATCAATGTTAGGAAAGTCAATGCTTCTTAACTTGTGAACATTAGTGCCCACATTCTGTAAAAACTGCCTACAGGACAGCGGACTAGCGTTTAATTTCTTTTATGAGATTTAACATGACGGCTTTTTAAGCAGGTTTACCATTTTGATGATCACAAATTATAGAGTACACGCCAAACGCTCCCTTTGATTGGTCAATCAGAGTGCGGGTTATGTTACTTGTTCTACGTTCTTTTGTAAATATGCAAATATCTCGTTATAATCATAGAGACACAAAGGTGCCATCATGGAAGATGCTCTAAAATCGTGTCATCAGCTCCTAGCTGTTGCCATAGAGACAAGCAATAAAATGGAACAGAAAACAGCTTACTACAACTTGGCTCTTGCTTATAAGACCATGAAAGATTTTACTCAAGCTATCAAATTTTACAAACAATGGCTAAAACTTGCCTCGACAGATGACAAAATGGAGAAAGGGAATGTCTATCTTAATCTTGGAAATGCCTACCAAGAACTTGATAACATCTACGAAGCTTTAGCGTTTTATGAGAAATGCTTGCAAATCGCCCAGGGAAACCAAGATCAGATGTTGGAGATAACAGCTTACGAAAAGTTGGGACGCTCCTATTGCACTGTTGGAAAATTTCAGAAGTCCAGTGAGTCTTTTGAAAAACAGTTGGAGCTTGCTGTAGCGTTGAGCGACAAAAGTAGGAAAGGCAATGCCCATCGTAACCTTGGTCTTCTACATGAGCACATTGGCAATTATGCCAAGGCCATTGAACACAATCAACAGTATCTAAGAATCGCATTAGCTATTGGTGACAAGAACGGCGAGGCATTGGCGTATGGGGACCTTGGAAGTGCCTATCACAGAATAGGCAAATATCACAAAGCAATAGAATACCACGAAAAGCAGTTAAAAATCTTTATAGACATTGGATTCAAGCGTGGACAAGCAAGAGCATACGGGAATATAGGAGTCGTTTACCAGTCACTTGGAAACTACCTCGGGGCACTTAAGTATGAAATAAAGAATTTGGAAATGTGCATTGAGATTGGCGACAAAGTGGGCGAAGGAAGAGCGCATGGTAACTTGGGAATAACCTATGAATTTCTAGGTCAATACCCGGAAGCTATTATACATAGCAAGAAGTGCTTGGAATATGCAAGACAGTACCATGACCGAGCCTGTGAAGGGAGAGCAAATCTTAATTTAGGGACTTCTCATTTGAGGACCCATAAATTTCAAGAAGCCGTGGGATATTTTGAAGAGTCCTTGAAGATGGCAGTACAAACGAATGATAAACAAGGCGAGGGAGCGGCGTGTGGGTATCTTGGAAAGTGCAAGACAGTTCTAGGTCAGCACAAAGAGGCGTTGGAATTATTTGAAAGACAGATTCGCCTCGCTGAAGAAAGAGGCGACAAAAATCAGGAAGCCTATGGATATGACGGCATGGGTAACCTTTACGTCGACTTAAAGAACTATCAAGAAGCGATTCAGTACTTTGAAAAGCAACTGCAAGTTAACAAAGAGCGAAAAAACAAAAGGAACGAAGCAATTAGTTATCTCAAGCTTGGAAACGCCTTTGTGCTGGCAACGTCACGTTTTGAAAATAGCAGTAAACAAAAGCAGGAATGTATTACCAAATCTATACATTTCTTAAAAGAAGGTCTTGATGTCTGTGAAATGCTATTTGATTCCCTTCAAGAACAAGATCATCTCAAGATATCGATCCTTGAAACTTTTATCCAATTTTATAAGTTATTGACTGTAACGTTGCTCAACACCCAAAAGAACAAGGAAGCACTTTTGGTGTCTGAACGTGGAAGAGCTCGAGCATTAGATGATCTTTTAGTTTCAAAGTATAATATCAATTTGGACAAAGAAAGAAATCCCATATGCTATTCTGAAATAGAAAACATGGCGACCAAGTTCTCTATCCTCTTTTATTCTTTAGTACCGTCAATGCAGTGCTCTTGGGTTATATGCCCGGGTAATCCTGCAGCACAAATGCAAAGATGTGATCAAGGTAGATTTTTTGACACCGTTAAAAGTGCATATGACATACTGCAGGTTAGAGGCGCCAAGTGCGAAGACCGTGACGTCCACGCAGATGAAGATCTACAACAACAGGAGCGTTCAGTGCCGCAGCAATCTGTTGCCATAGAAGACGTAACTGCCGAAAAACTGCAGTTGCTTACATGGAACGAGATCACGAACCGATGTATACCAGGCGAAGATCTGTACGACGATGACAATCCAAACCCACTTGAAGGACTTTATGAATCTTTGATATCTCCAGTGCAGGACCAGTTGAGCGAAGAGGAAGTTGTCATAGTTCCTGACGGGGACTTGTTCAAGGTACCATTCTCTGCTCTACGAGACCCAAACACTGGGAAATTTCTATCTGAAACAAAGCGTATTCGTCTTGCACCGTCACTGACGTCGCTAAAAGCACTACAAGAAAGTCCAGCCGACTTTCATAGCAAGTTAGGCGCACTGGTAATTGGAAATCCCAAAGTGGGTAAAGTAGTGTTCAGAGAGAAAATAAGAGAGATCTCCGATTTACCTTGTGCAGAACAAGAAGCTGAAGTGATTAGTAATCTGCTTGGTGTTAAGCCTTTCATAGGACCACAAGCCACCAAAGAAGTCATCATACAAAACCTAAGAGAAGGCGTGGCTATCATTCACTTTGCAGCGCACGGAACTACTGATGGAGAGATATTCCTGACACCATCAACAACTGATGACTTGCCCAGTGAACAAGACTACATCCTAACCATGAGAGATGTCCAGGAAAGTGGTGTTCGTCCTCAACTTGTTGTTCTAAGCTGCTGCCATAGTGGTCGTGGTGAAATCAAAGCAGAAGGAGTGGTTGGAATGAGTCGAGCTTTCCTTGCTGCAGGAGCTCGTGCTGTAGTAGCATCACTATGGGCCATTGCTGACGAAGCTACCATGGTGTTTATGGAAAAGTTTTACAGTCATTTGAAAGACGGAGAAAGTGCAAGTAAGAGCCTTCAACAAGCCATGAAAGACATGAGAGAAATACCAAGGTACAGTGATCCACAGTTCTGGGCTCCGTTCTTTCTTATTGGTGATGACATTACCATCAGTATGTGGGACAAGTCATGACTTTTTGCATTCAAGTGTGTGAGTGAGAAACAAGGCACATTTCCCATAAACAAATCAATATAAATATGTGAATGATTCGGAATACTCATACTTTTATTAAGTCATTTTGGTGTTATGATAACAGTGATTGTTTTTTTACAGTCTATTGGTATATTTTTTCTGACCTCCATGTTTCACAAAGCGTACGCGCCTGACTTATGAGTACTCGTAAACTCATATGTTAATAGTCTATCTCGACTGTTGTAAACTATAGGGACTTTGCACAAGTAAACTAGAAATATAAGAAGTGCTGCTTGATTTAGGGGAGATAGGGTCACGTGACCTGTTAGTGCAAATTCCCCATTCAGTGCAACTTAGTTAAATCTTCGCACATATGAGATGTGACGTTTGAACTAGATATCTGGCCGCAAGTAGTTCAACCAAGCCCCACAGATAAATCCCCACGGCCTGGAGACATTATTAGTTCGTTTACCATGAGAAAACATGAATCGTCTTCTTGTTCCGTCACGTTTCATCAATGAAGACCAGGAGCTCTAAGAATGTCGTACACTCACACACGCACGTGGTTTTAGCTTTATTAAACTAGAACAAGGTAGAAAATATTAAAACAATAAAAATTTGCACCATTTATAATCCTGAAAAATATGAAATTGTTTGAAACGAATTCAGACATCATCATCATAATCATCATCATAATCATCATCATCATCATTTATTTCCACGTGGCACGTGATTGGCCTTGGGGCGAGCCATGTTCTAATATATTCACAAATCTAAAAAAAATCCCTTAAAATGTTAAAAATGACTAAATGTGATCTTGGTTATTATTTTCTTAGCCTCAAAAGACAAGTTAAAGATGAATGGCTATATGTGCTCGAGCAGTGCAGTGAACTTGTCAACCAAAATCTAGAACTCGAATTGAATCATGGGACTGTGTTTTAGCCAGGACGCCCTTTTCAAATATCTCAAAATATTCTGGAAATAAAGAGAAAAGTTAAGAAAATGTAACGGAAAGCAAATATTAACAAGTATTTCACTACAACGAGTGAAACATTGTCTCCTAAAGCCGTCCCGTGATTCATCGCGAGCGTCAACTTAACTTAACAACGTAATGTTGAAAATTGAGGATATTGCGAATATTGATCAGTATCTTTTCTTGAATTGAAAATCATCTTAAAATCATTTTTCAACTCTCAGGTTTACTGTTTTGATGTAAAACTTGGTGTCGTCTTTTTGATCAGCACTTGAAATACACCTCTTGTTGACTGTTAGAAACTTTTTCAAATAGCTTAAAGGATCCTGCAAAGAATTGGCGAAAATATCATTTTTTTAAATTCTCACCCATCACAGAATATTTTTTGTATTAAATGTCTACTTTTCGTGAAGTTCTTTTTCTCCCCATCCATCTCATTTCGTGGCTTGGTAACGACAAAAAGAGCTGATTTTGACATGAAAGTATTTTCCATATTCCATAATTGGCTGCATCGTATAATCCATATATAGATGGACACCTCTCAATACGACAGACATTGTTTACTGGTTCCTCCCATCCAAAAATCCATTGTTTTACTGTTACTTAACTGTCAAACAACGAACACCTCCATATTTGAGGGTCCCTCTCTGTCAAAAATCTATTGTTTACTATTACTAAACTCTGCATAAGACGAAAGTCAGACAGATTGTCATGGACCTGAGGATGTCTGTCTTTGAGAGAGTGTAATTGAGATTCAATTGTAATTGTTTAAATAAATAAATTAATTAAATGATTAAAAAGAACGAACGAAAACCATTAATTAATTCATTAATTGATTGACCTTTTCACAGCAGCATATCTGCATATTCATCTGCTGGCACTCACACTCACTACCTCTGCATTAAATATTTTACACACAATGCTCAACTCACATGTTGGTTGTCGTTGGTTCTTTCGGGCTGGGGAGGGGACGGAAGATTGGTGGGCGAAGTGTGCAAATCCATAACAAATCTGTAGAATTAGAATTATAGCCTACGTTTTAAAAATACGTACCGTACTTGCAGTTCCTCTGGGTTTCCCAGTCAAATCAGAATTAGTTTTGATACGAGTTTGTTGAAGTGGTCCAAAATCAACAGGGCTTGAGGTGGCATACATCACCAGTGTATTATCACCATAGTTTGGCTCATCCTTTGTTGGGTCTGGTTGAGCCATGGTGCGAAGTGACTCTTCAGGTATGCAAAGATGAAAAATGTCTTCTGCAGTGTTACCTCTTATAAGCGGAATCGTACTTCCCTAGAAATGAAAAAATAATGATATTAACACATATTTCTAGAGATGCATCTGTTAGACCCTGTCCATCGCTGTATTGCAATTAAATGCACACTAATTCGGATATTTGGATCAAAAATTGGAACTATGTACCGCTTTCGGCCTGGAGGTGTTCGGCTCTGTAATTCTTTTTAAACACTCAAAAACAAACGTGTGGTGAACTTTTGGTACTATCCGACGAACACACGAGGTTGTTAAGGTGATGGATATTATGTATGCTGATACCTTTTCCTTTGGATAAATAGCTGTGATTGCTCCACTAAATTGAAAAATGAAAACGCAAACGTGGACTTGACCTTCGACTACTTCGGGGTCTGTATCCTTTGGCTTGGGGTTGTTATTGCAGACTTGAAAAACAAATGCATCTCCAGTGCGTGGTTCTACTTTATCATACGTTCCTTTGATGATGGAATGGGCCTTGAAAGTTGTTCGTTGATCAGAAACTGTGGAGAGAAAAATCACGTTAGAAAAGGTTGTATGCTGAGTTTTGATTTTCATTGATATGGCATAGTAAAAATTGACAAATTGGAATACCGTGTAGAGTTATTTATTTACTTCATGATCTCAAAACTACTGTGTCTGTGTTGTCTAATGTTGTGAATTCATCTCAAACCGATCCAAATTCGCTTTGTTTACATTACGGTTTCAGCGCTGATCGCATAGGACTGAACAATACACTCGGTTTCAAAAGTCACTTTATTCTCGCCAAAAGTACATTATCAATTCCATTCCTTCATTTGATTGCACTAAGAGTTATAAGATTTTATAAGATATTCCTGGAAATTTATTTGAAGTCACTAACTGTGAAGTCGTATATTAGCATGGATCGTTGTGTTTGTTTACATTTGGTAACTATGGACGCGTTTCGCTCAAGAGTTAATTTATTCTAACTTTAAACTTCTTACAAGAACACGATTTGATAAGAAACTTTCATTCTTCAATTCAATTTCACTGGAAATAATAAATTATTGCTCGAAGTCTTATGCTAAAACGTATTTTATGATGTTGTTTGTTCGTTCGAACCACGGTTGACACTTAACTTCAACGAAACTTCAACTCTTAGCAAACTAACTCCTTTCCGACTCGTTATTATAATTCTAAAACATCTAACAAATGTCTATTTGTAATTAAACACTCTTAAACTTGTTTAAAATTCATGTTTGAAGTTGTTTATATGTGTGGATCGAATGTGTATTTAAGGTGGATCGAATGTGTCAGATGTGGATCGAAACGACCTGGATCGAAACGACCATGGATCGAAACAACCGGTATTCGTTGACGACCTAGACAAATGATCACAGTTGCACGAAGAAAGTACAAAATATATATTTATAACCCTTCCAGTACATGAAGAAAGTCCCTAAACATTTCTCTTCACAACATATTGTGCAGTCTGAAAGGTCTAACCTGTATAATAGTAATTTCGAATTAGTCTACCAACAGTTGTGGTGGTCTACCGAGTAGATATCGTGACAGAGCGCTAGCTAGAAGAATTCGTGAAAATTATCGATTTTATAACGACGAGACGAATTTTCATGAAATGAAAGATAGTTTCACCGTTCTATACTTATCAAAATGGCGATCACATATCAAGTGGTGAAAAATTGATCATAACTGAAAATTCTCAAGATACTTTGCTATATTGTGTCCCCGTATGTATAAAGCAAAGACCGGTGAATTTTATCGGCGAATATATTGTATTTTGTCAACAACGAACAATGGTTTCATACGTCACCATTGTATACCATTTCCTATCTGTCATTTCAAGAAACGTTGTCGCTGCTCGGCCTCAAGCCTACATGACTCGACCGAAAGGGATGATGGGAAGAAATCACTGAGGACATGGAAAAGACTACAAAATGCATATCTATAAGTAGTCTTGCCGAGGAACCATCCACGCCTGAACCATTCACACCACTCGAGGTATGACTAATTAGATATGCATTTTATAGTCGCCTCGGTGATTTCTATCCATCATCCCCTTCAGTTGAGTCGCGTAGGCTTGAGGCCGAGCAGCGACAACTTTTTTGAAATGACTGTATAACCTCCTTCAATCAGTACTAAATCAAACGTGTACACTGTAAATTTTAGAGAGTTGTTTTTACTCTTACGGTAGAGTAAAAAGTACTCTGCCAAGGAGAGTAATTTGAAAGGAGTAAAAGTGACTCCAAAGAAGGAGTAAAATCTACTCCTCTGAACAGGAACTAGAGTTGTTTTTACTCTAGTTCTGGAGTTGTGAAAAGTGGAGTAAAATCAACTCTATTTAAAGTGGAGTAGTTAGAGGAAACAGGGGAGTTAAAATGACTCTACTTTGATTTTAGCCAATGAAAACACCGGAAAAACAATGAAATTGAATTTTCACCAATCATCTAGCGTTTCATCTAGCGCCAAAGCTAAGTTAGAAAATAGAGCAGTTTTGAAAAACAAAATGGTGGACAGAGGTGTTGGACAAAATCACTCTATAAGGTACTTCCTAACAATTTCTTATCTCTCAGACTGCCAAAAAAATTCTATGATTGCTTTGGTATAATTTTTTAGACGATTGAGATCTTTTTTGTTGGATTTTTGCTCTTTGAAGTTATCGTATTGACAAGCCCTTCGTAAGCTTTCACATGAAGTGTTCTGGGACAACTTTGTCAATTAAAAACTCGCTCTTTAGAGTAGAATATAGTAAATAAATTATGTTTTGTTAAAGGTTTTGTGTTTTTTCTTTGTTACAACTGTTTTTAGGAAGAAAAACGACTCTTTATAGGTTGTGATTCAAAGTTTTCTTTTGAATCAGGCTTTGACACAGAATTGGTGAGTTAACTCAACTTCGCTTTCATAAAAACTAAACAATGTCATCTATCTTCTTGACACTTAATGTATGAAACAAAAACGAAAATTTCAACCTGGAATTCATGATCATCATAAAAATTTCTTTATTTTTAAAGATTCATTTGTTTTCCGTTTAGCTTTTGCCGTTGGGTTTGTGATGGCGAGCGTTCGCGTGATTGTTATTTCCATCTGAGTTGGAGAAAAATCCAGAAAAAGTCAGGCTTATCGATCTTTTGATTCTGATATCTAAAATTGTTCTAGATTAGACAATTTTCCTTGACCTTTTCTATCTTTTTTTCACGCAAGGGAATTCAAGTAAAGACTTTTTTAGTCTTTTGTAGAATGAATAGGGGACTTTCTATTTCAGTTTCTTTGTGTAAGAAAGCTTTTTGTTGTTTTTGAAAATGAAATTTATATTAATCGATCAATCCCCGACTCCAAATTCTGGGTAATTTTGTCACAAAACCTGGCCTATTTAACTACAAATTGAGAGAAGTTCTTATCATCCTATGTGGGCACTGAGTTGATTTTACTCTAAATGCAGAGTAATAAACACCCCGAAAGAGTCAATTTTACTCCAAATGCAGAGTACTTTTTTTACTCCTCACATGGAGTTATTTTAACTCCCTCCACAGTGGAGTAATTTTAACTCCGAAATCGGGGTCATTCTGTCACCGTTTTGCTACTCGATTTTCGGAGTAAAAACAACTCTCTAAAATTTACAGTGTATCTAATGTCTTTATGATAGTTATAAAATGCCTTCAGTTCTGGTTGTCTATATATATAATGGATAGAAATATACATGATATGCTCAAATGATACATGATTGTTTGAGTGCTTTACAAAAAGAAGCAAAAATGCAACTGACAGATGAGATGTAACGTGCAAAAAGCATGGTTTGATAATCTTATCCCATGCCAAACAAAAGTGGATTCAAAGCTCCTCAGAGTGGAAAGCAGTCGAAACAAGTGTGAGGTGACTGGCAATCGAACTTGGCATGACCTCTCGCAACAGAAAGCCGCACACTAACCAACTCAGCTTCACTCTCTCCTTGGTACCCAAACTACCAACATATTTAATGTGAAGAGATGCATACAGTATAATTATAATTTTGTCTGGCCCAAATGAAATGAGACGTATGAGATATGCTTGCAATATTCTTGTGATATATACCTTGTAAGATATCTGTGCCTTTAAGCGCTTCTTCAATTCTGTCATACTTGGTAAGACTATTGAACGGTTCGACTTTTTCGACCTTGAAAACCTTCAGGGATGCATTCACTGCAGGGGTTTCTTTGTGTTGACGCTGTTCCATTTTCTTTAGCGTGTCTAGAGCCATTGTGTACCGTATATAGCGATCTAAATTTCCCGCCATAACGTCTCCATGAGCTAACCATATTGGAGGAACAACCATGTTTCCTCTGCAACGAGCCACCCAGCACTTCTCTCTGATATCAAAATGAACTAAACATAAATAATTTGATTTGGTTTCATGTGCGTTTGTTGTGATGTTATCCAAATTCTACTAAAAGAATATACATCGGACTATTTTAAAACGGGGTTAATACCAGCATGGTCCAGTGGTTAGAGCCGTCAGTCTCTTAATCCGTTGGTCCGCGAGCTTGAGTCCCCGCTCTGGCCACCAGATCAAATGCAGCTTCTCGGCCATGCTTGTAAATAGCCAACTGGTTTGCCTCCTGTTCTTGATTTTTAACATCAATATATGTATGTATAAGGGAGAGTTAGGCTAGATAGGTTTAGATAATTTCTATCCGTAGTCCTCTTCGGGTGAGTTGCGTATCCTTTGGGCGTTTTGCTTGATAACGATTTTTAAAATTGGCGTACATGTTACGCGCGCAAACGAGACTGTTGCGGTGTCATTGCCTACAAGGGAAAATATTATCATAAACTCAAAGAAATATACCTGGACTGGTTAAATTCCTCAATGGTGATGGTTATAAGGTCTGGAATATCTGTAGATGGTTGTCGCTCTAATACATTGAACATGTTTGTAGCCTTGAGGTGTTTGGAGAGTTCTTCGACCTGAGGATCGATATCTTTTGCTGATACATTGATAAACACGTTGTTTTTGATGCTATCACGTTCTTTCAAATACGCTAGACATCCAATCTAAAACAATCATACAACCAATGGGTTAGTGTTAAAATAGTTGCTCTGTATGTTAAAATAAAATATATTATCTATATGTCATTCCAATCTTTATAATTACCTTATATATATTAGTAATTAGATTTATCTTTTGTATATATAGGTATATTTTCCTATGCACGACTGTCATGTAAACCAGTTTTTCTGTTGACATTATCGTGTGTAAATAAAGTGATTGATTGATTGATTGTGGTTTGTTCGCCTCAGCTGCAAACCCGAAAAGTCACGTGATCTAACGGCTGCACAAATATATCGAGGACAAGTGAGGACATTTTTGGCAGCTCGCGAATGCTTTGTACTTACAGTTATCTTTTTATTTTCTGCTCGCTTGATAATGGCTCCATCTGCCTCTACAGACCGAATTAGTCCCTCATTAACATCGATTGTACCCAACCAATGCTTGGACTTAAAGCCTTCCTTGCTGCTGTCTTCAGAGGCCGTAGTTTCAAACACATCATATTTACCGGCGCTCAAGTTTTGTAGAAAACCAGCATCTAGAACAACTTGTCCTTTATCAGGAACATCTTTGATAAATATTCCTCCTGGTTTGGCAGTGACTACGATATACAACAAACAGAGTTATTGAAATAATATCATACTTTCTACAAATAGATATTGAGAGAATGTGTAGTCAAGAGTTCCATACAAAAAATGTTTAAGCGACAGACAAATAGAACTGGTATGATCACAGTCATTGATACTATACTGACAACTAGTTGGAGCCGCCTTCAGTGTAAAGATTCAAATCTCAACTGAACTATAAAATATGTACTTTTCATCAGCAATGCAATTTCTTATAATCTACTACCATTATTAATTATATTCATTTATTTATTTATTGTTTTTTTTTGTGCAAATGTATATTTTTATAGTTAATTCGCTTGCTTGTATATTTGTTGTTGCGTTTTCAGGGAGTTTTCACATAGGGATAACCTCATAACTTCCTTTCTAGTTGCCTTTTATTTATTTTGCTATTGTAACGTACTCGCTTTAAGCTTTTTATCATATTTGTAAACACAATTTTTTAGTTGCATCTGGAATAAACCTCTATTGTATTGTATTGTATTGTATTGTATTGTATTGTATTGTATTGTAAAATCTTTCGTAGATTCAGCTGATTTAATGAGCAGTGTGCGCAAGAGCTTGCAAAGCACTCTGGGAGTTGGAGTCCAGCAAAGATCTAACAACGATTTCTAGCGACCTACAAGCATTTTGTAACATTTTAATTTTCTTATGCTAAAATACTTGCATTTTTTGTAAAGAAATGACAAAGATAGATTTTTGTGTTTATTTCAGCGGGAATAAAAAAGTGCAAGGACACATGTACAGTAAACAGTTTCCCATCATGCTTTGTTCTAGAAAATGGCGCTTGTGCACATTGCCTATTGAAGCTTCTGCTGGCTGGACTCTGAAATTGTATTGTAGCATGAAAGCTCTAGGAGGTATTGGTGTTTGAAGAGAAGGATCTAGTTGACTAGTGGGCATTGTTAGTTACTGAATCAAGTGAAGATGTCGATCACAGGTAACCCAAAAGTTCATTCAGCCGTTGGCCATGTAATATGATTAGAGAAATTATACGCGCCAGACACAAGCAACGACCAATCAGGAGCGAGATCTATTTTAATTTTGACTCCTGGAACAAGAGTTACCAGACTTCGTTTGAGTGAGTAACACTTTCGGTTTATAACCGAGTAGTTCTCTCTTATAACTTGTCGATATGCAATTCACGAGTTTTTGCTCACCTTTGGAAGTACCAAACAAGACGGTATCAAGATTAGCTCCTTCAATTTGTGGCATCTGATCAGTCCGCCATTCACCATGCTCTTTGAATTCTCTTTTAACAAGTCTAAATGAAATGAAGTGTAAAGAGCTAATTAATTGAAGTGGGAACAAACTTAACAAAAAAAATTAATCGCTAAAACTTCCTCAGATGTATTTCACAGATATACACAGAAAAACAAACGCAACCAGCATTATGAATACAAATTGCTCCTGTATTCAAAATTTGTTTTTCAGCGGATCGTTCATGAAATCCCATGTACTTCATATATACAAACGCACAGCTTGGGCTACCTGTGGACATGGCAGGAATTTTGAATATTCAGTTTACAGACAATACGTCACTGACACGGTCACGCGTATGGCGTAGTTCAATCCCACATTCATACGAAAAGTGCCCCCAGTATTAATAATAGCTGGTGACGCAAAAAGATCATACTTCCGAATTCCACAGTTCTCTTGAAAACACTACTCAATCAAGCAAATTTTGAAAGTGGTCTATTCTATGATGAGACAAAAGTGAAAAAATAGGCCCTCAAGTGGCCACCATTTGCAGTCCCCAGCTTCTTTTGTGCTCTATAAGTATATAGCCTTCTCAATACGCGCACTCTGATTGGCTGAAAACTGTACTGTGTAAAAGGACGGAGAACAGTTCTAGTGTCAGCAACGCGAGCTCGACCGCGCGCGCCTTTTTAAGAGGAAACTCGAACTTTTTGCTTTGAATATTTACTTCACAATCTAGCACTGAATATATAATAAAACAAATAGAACAGCTTTTTCCGTGCTCCGTTCAGTAATACTTAGGAAGTGTGGAGAGCACTCGCCTATGGCTCTTGCTTGTAACTTCCTGAGTGCTGAACGGAGCACGGAAAAAGCTGTTCTATTTGTCAAGTATATATCTCAGTAGAGATGTGCATACAAAGCTATTTCACACTGTGATCGACTCAGCTCCCATTGCACTCTAGTCTGTGAACATTCTGTCGAGTTTCTATATGTGCAGATTTTTATTAATGAT
The DNA here is from genome assembly GCA_029948255.1 of Telmatactis stephensoni. NCBI lineage: Eukaryota > Metazoa > Cnidaria > Anthozoa > Actiniaria > Isophelliidae > Telmatactis > Telmatactis stephensoni. The sequence continues at coordinate 1,233,463 of JALIZF010001900.1, read as the reverse complement.
AAAATGTGAAAACCATTCATAACCATACCTAAACAATGCTTCATAAGACAAATTTCCAAGGTCCTTCAAGTTGTAGGCGTTGATCACATTATTAAACGCCTGGGTTAGAAATCCTCCCTTATCATCCCCCTGCGCAATTTGTGCTGAGCTACATGCAGCAATGGAAGTAAAGCAGTCTTTATCCTCTGGTGTCCAGCCTCTTCGATCTGCTTTCGAGTACTTTTTCTTTGTACTGGTATTCGTAGTGATTCCCCTTGGGACGACCTAAAATAAACTCGATCAGAATTGCCCTATCGCATAATGACGTCACAGTTTGTTTACATTTGGGATAGATGCTCAGAAACAGTGGAAATTGGGACCTATTAATATTCCATATCATGTATCGGTGATTGCTCATCTGCATTTTATGTGATATGCAATCACTCTGATCCCCTCTGGCGACCATAATCCTTTGCGTCAAAACAAGAGAATGTTTTGGTGTGACGTCATTATGCGATAGGGCAATTAAATTAATTTCTCATAACTGCTCGAATTTCAAAGAAGCGCAGCCCTTTGAATTCGAGCAGTTATCGTATAAACTCGTCCCAGTCTCCACGCGCAAAAATGTACGCGCTAAATAATTTAATCACTTTTTTAATTTTTTTAATTAATTAATTAATTATTCATTATTAATTAATTATTCATTATTTTGATTTAATCAAAATTCAAATGCATTACATTCAAATGAATCTAATGGAATCTTAGGAGGGCCTAAAATAGGACTCAAGATTCCCTACTATAGTCCCCCTAAGATAAAGATATATACAATCTGTAAAAAATAAATGCTAAATAAACAATAAATAAGTATATAGATATATGTCACATAAGAACTATAATCCATTAGAATAGATTATTTTTATGCACAAAGTACGTGTTCTTGAATATGCTTTTGTCCTACAATGTGGAACATTAAGTGTCAAATTAAATGATTAACATTACGTAAAGGTTTAACAAGCATGAAAAGATATATAATCTAAAACATTCAAATTACATTGGTTCTTAAGACACTTAAAGAAAAAAACACTAAATCAATAATTTCTCTTCGATAGTGTAAAGGTAAAGCTTTTGTAAGCGCTCATTTTCTGAAAAATCTTTACCAAGGATAAGTCTAGTGCTCTGCGCTGAATTTGTTCTAATTTAACAATGTTTCTTTTTGTATAAGGAACGTAAAGTGAACATTGGCCCCCATTTTTATTCCCTAAATTTCATCTCACTTGTTTACTAGTATATATCAAAGTATAATTAAAAGTTTCTTTCTTTCTTTCTTTCTTTCTTTCTTTCTTTCTTTTCTTATTGCTGCTTTAATATACCTTTGTGCACAGTTTAAATATAAATAAAAAAAGGTTCAGAAAAACAAAGAATTGTTATTTAAGCTTGCATACAATATATTTAACAATTATTCCACGAAATCGAGTCGTACATGAGCTCATAGCCGACGAGGCGCGCAGCGCCGAGTCGGCTATTAGCCATGGACGACGAGATTGAGTGGAATAATTGTTTTATTATATCCACATCCACTGGATTGTGAGAAATACAGAATTTTAATTATTTTCAAGTTTAAAAAGTGAAATAACGTCGGCGAAAACGCTCCGCCATTTTGTTTACTTCTCTACTCACGGGATATGAGCTGATATCCTAGTAGTAGAGGAACCAATCAGAGCGCGCGATTGCTCATATCCAGTGGATGTGGATATAATAATTAATTAGTATATGCACAAATGGCTCTAGAGTAGATACCATGGAAAGTGTATCCAAAGCGGTCACTTAGAATTTCATGTGCATAAAGGATGATAATTGAATGAGGGAAATGCAGCAGTGAAATACCTTACCATACTAACACAACCTTAGTCGCCGCGTACATCGCAGAGACTTCGCTCTCTTAGTATTATGGTCTCTTGGTTTCATACAAAAAATACAAAATGATGAGACAAATTTTATAATGAAAAAAATGGGAATTGACTCAAACCTGTCTTGGTCGTATTCCGCTTTCTCCCTTTAATTCTGCAACGCGATATATCTGACCAGAATGACAACAGTCGAAAATTAAGAAAAATTTGACCTTCTTTTTGGCCAGGTTGTCCAGGAATTTAAAGAAATCATTGCCTCTGAAACACACTTCCTCCAAAGGTGCCTGTGGAGATTAAAAAAAGCTTTATTTTTATTTATTTATTTTTTTGTATAAGCGCTATACAAGCAATTTATTATTATTATTATTTATTATTATTATTATAAACATTAATAAAATTTGATTCAGTTTTATGCTAAACCTTCAATGTTAGTTTTGGTTTAGGAAACAACGGTTTATATTTATCGGCCAAATGTCAATGAAGATTTGACATAACACCTGAAGGCTACCTTGCCATGGGCGGTTGTGTGCGACGTAGAGCCGAGGTGTTTCCCTGTTCCAATTTATGCAAAGTAACTTAACAAAAAATAGCTAGATCGCAATGCATAATACAGAATTTTTTCCAGCAGTGAATGAGCATAATCGAGTTAAAACAATTTACAATATTTACATTCAGGAGGCCAGCTTGTTACAGTAGGAAGAAGTCCTTCATCTTGTGAGTCTGGAAGATACATGCCATGTCCAGTATAGTAAAAGAATACAAGACTGTTGTCCTTCACTTCCTGTTCGAAATTTTCTAAAGCTTCTTTGATTTTGTCTTTGGATGCTTGATCGTCTTGTAAAAGCTGTAAGGAAAATAACTTCATTTAGACAATCCTATGGAATAATCCACTGTTTATTGTTTGCATTATCAATTAAATAAACAGATAAAATCATGACATCATTCACGAGGTAACATTTGAAGTTTACGATGTTCATTTCAATAGTGCAACATCAAACTGATACTGATGCGTGCAAAAATGAATCGAATCTTCGATATTGGGGAGAAGGGGGAGGGGGTGAGCTATCCCATGCACCATTTCGGTCTCAGCTTCTATGTTCTATGTTTTTAGACCTGACAACGTTTCTTCAATTGACTATATATATATATATATATATACGCGCGCGACGACTACAGAAAACTGTTTTCAGCCATCGCAGAGCTTCTATGTCCTTGTCATTGATCACCATCGTCACTGACTGAAAACAATTGTCTCTACATTCGCTATTTAGTGTGTTTTCTCTGCGATTGTAGCCATTATACTAAACCAATTATACTAATTATACTAATTATACCAATTATACTAATTATACTAATTATACTAATTATACCAATTATACTATCTTACCTTTATATCGCTGTCCTTGAATGAAAACTTTTCAACCAAAATCTTTTTTATGTTTTTTATATCAGTAGAAGTTCCAGGTTCTAGGGACTCTACCTCGTAAACGATATCTTTTGGTAGTTTATCATATGCAGGTTTGATCAGCAATGCCTTCTTTTCCAAAGTCAGGCCAGGGCAGGACCTTGGTACCACTAAGAGAGAAATAAATTGTAACTGGTATCAGATGGTTAACCGGGGGTTATTCCAGCACATCACTCAAATTCTCAAGCAGTTGCATTGGTTGCCCGTTAACAAACGTATTGCGTACAAGATACTCTTAATCACGTTCAAGGCCCTTAATGGTCTAACTCCTCAATATGTAACGGATATGCTAACGACTCTACCTACCAACAAGAAGTCTGCGATCAGGCAAAGACCATCCACCAACTTGGTGAAGTATGGCCAACGGTCCTTTTCTTATGCTGCCCCCAAGCTGTGGAACGAACTTCCTGACCATATACGCAAGTGCAAAGACTTAACAGCTTTTAAATCAAGTTTAACTCTTTCCCGTCCGTCTTTTAGAAAATCAGTACCTACGTACTGACGAAGTTTAAAAATCGCACCTTTCTGAAACGATCGAATATTGACTAAACTATAAGTCTTAGGCAATGACTGAGTTCTCCAAATTCAAATGCCCAACCAACTCCTAAAAGTCGGCGATTTTTGCACAATATCATCTTGTGAATTTGGACAAATACGAAAAGAACCGTTCTTGACGCGCGCCTCATTGTAGCACGAGCAAAAATCACGTTTTTGTCTTCAGTTTTTTTAATTGAAGTCGTCTGCGCAAAACCAAAACTCGACATTCACAGAGAAATTCAGTCCTAGCCCTAGGTTAGCAGTGTTCGATTTTTCAATTATTTGCTGTCTGGGCCAAGCTACAGCCACTAGTTTTAGTGCATTTTGGTCTTTCCTCAATTTTCAACATCACGACCTCAGTGCATGCCGGGAAATAACGACATCTTTGATAAGTCTAAAGTCATTCCGACCTACCAACAAAATTTCGCGCTTCTGGTGTTCTTCAGTGGTCACAACTTCCAAAATATCCCTTGGTAGGTCAAGAAATTCATCATTAGTCGAGTCCCAAGGCTACTTCGCTTCAGAGGCCCGCCATTTTCTTCTCTACAACTGATCAAATTTAACAACGAAGTAGACCGCCTAACTAGATTCTTTTAGAAAGTGGATTCTTTGCTGCCTTCACGCTTAATGATGCTCCTCCAGCAGCCACTAAAGATGAAAAATGGCTTTAAACTTACCTAAAATCGATCCAATGACAATTTTGAGTCCTTACTACAAGCAAGCAAAGTAACACTACGCTGGAGACCTTGAGCCTTCGGTGTTCTAAAACAGCAGCATTCTCCATAGCAACCCCAAATATGGAGTCATAAAAATTTACAAATCATATTCTACAGAAAGTTGTTCAAAAACGCTAAAAGCCACCGACGGGACTTTTTATTTTAAGTTTTAATCGATGTGAAGCGCTATTGAGCTATAGGAAATAGCGCTCTATAAGTTTGCATATTATTATTTTTATTATTATTTTATCTATTTATTTATTTATTATTATTATTGACATTGTCTCCAAATTTTCTGCTCTATTCGCTCATGATGTCGAGTCCAGACCCTGGACTTAGGGCACCTAAGAGGGGGTGATGGGTTCATTTGAATGATAGCGTCCTCCTTAGTATATGAGCGGTACCAAGGAGAGCAATCTTCTGGATACCTTGATGCCTACCTGGTATCTGCTTGATATATTTTCCCATTCCTTTCTTTATCAGACCGAGAGCACCTATTATTTGTATACAACACGTACTTACCCCGCAGATCTTTGATATTGTGATCCCGACAACGTCTAAATCTACTTCCCGCCTCCTTCCAGTACTGCACCACTTTCTTGATATATTCTGCCATTTCTGGATTCATTGTTTTCGAGTTGACCTTGAATTCACCATTTACTACCAAGAAACCTTCCCAAATCACTTTCTTCTCTCGACAAGATTCTCCAAAGAAATTTCTGTAGATCGCGCCGTGCACAATTCCAGGCTCACTGGGGAATTTATCTTGTGGAGTAGGCTTGCAGTCTGTGTCTTGAATCACCAGATGTCCAGTCTTGAAGTGTCTACCGTCAGCTTGTATACCAGTCGGACTTCCCATCATAGCCATAGGTAATGATTCCACCGTAACTATGGTTTGGTCCACGGTATTCACTTGATTTGCTACAGATGTGAATCGTCGTGACTTTAAAAATTGGTTTATTATCGTCTGAAGTCACAACAAAAGAGTCTCCCATCTGGAGAAACCACGAACGGCTTTTATGCGAAAATCATGATCATCGATTCCATCGGGTTCCATCGTTTTCCAGGCAGGTGTCGATTGTCTTAAACCAATTCTTTATACAATAATATCAAAAACTCTGAAAAAAATACAAGTGATATGGTTGTTGTTGGAACCCAAACCATATTTCCGCGCTAAAATGGCAAAGCTTTCATTTCCAAGGTGTTGTCTTCTTCTGTTAGTGAGAACGCAGCTCAAAACTCAACGGCCTCAAACTACGTAAATACGCCTCAAATCCTCAAATAAACTAGCCATAAGTGTTCAGTAACTATTAATCTTTATTTTGAACAAACTTTCGAAGAATCGATTAGAAAAGGAAAGCTTTTCCGAGGCAAAATTAAACTCATACTATTCAACTACCAAACAAACGGGAACTAACCCGATTCACAAACATTGAGGATATGGTAAGCCTGTGCCTTGAGTAATGAAGAAGTGAGGTAAGACCAAAACAAGTACAACTCAAAATTCTCAAAAATACATCTAATTAAAACCAACTCTAAATCCATTTCAACTTAATAGAATGTAAAACGTAATCACTTGTAGGTAATATTTGACATTTATTTGCAATTTGTACTGAAGTGGTAAGCTTGGGCTCCCTGTGGTAAAACAAACTAGATAAATAAAGTCTATTATGTATGTATGTGTGTATGTGGACTCGCTGGACTGGACTGGAATGGACTGGGACTGGACTCAAAGTGCAAACAAAACGAATTAACTCAAAATGGGGACTCAAACTGGACACAAAGTGGACGCAAACTGGACTCAAAATGGACTCAGAATGGACTCAAAATAGAGTCAAAAATGGACTCAAAATGGACTCAGAATGGACGCAAAATGGACTTAAAAATGGACTCAAAATGGACTCAAAATGAATTTTAAAAATATCACTACAAACAGTCCGAAAATTAGATTGGCGTCCTCTTATGGTAACGTTTGCCTGTGACTATGGGAAAACATTGTAAAAGTGAATAAATATTCCACCAAAAAACTAAGAATGTGCGAAGAAATAAGCTCAGAGTAATACCCCAACCAATGAATTCTTCAAGCCCCGTACGAACAATGTCAGCAATCGAAATGCCAAGTGACGAATCATTAATCTTAGGGTGTTTACCAGTAGTATTTTGGTGATCGATTTTGACAAAACTTCCAATTTTATTTTTGAAAATTGGTCAACTTACATTTGTCTGATCAAAATGATTTTCATACAAGTTACTAAGGAGGGATTGAAGATTTGATTAATGCCAATTTTTTTCCATGACACGTTGCTATGGCAACGAAAAACAAAGATCATTGAATTCGGTTTTCCTTAAATATCTCCCGTTTTCGATGAGCACTAGAAAAATTGCTATATAGGTGTTAAACTTCACTTTCCTGCACAGTTAACCAACTCAAAATCAGAAAGTTTTATCAGAGGGATTTTGAAATTTTGAGTAAATGGCGAAAGACTATTGAATTTGGTGACTCGAAATTAAAGAACGAGAAAAAATTTCAACTTTCGCAAAATAACTTTTAATTGATGTCAAAAGTTGCCAAAAGTCTTTGCTTATTTGTCCTGTGAGTGGCTTTGATGTAAGTTGTAAGCGCTAAAAATGTGGAAACTGGTCGACCATTGACACGAAAGCACAGTTGACGAGAAAAATTCTATTTCTTTAAAGGAAAAACTATAGCCGGCTATAGTAAGTCAGTTTATCGTCTCAGTGGGTATACACTGTCACATAATCTCCCCTCTCCAGTAGGGTTGGTGCAATTTGTGCCTTTGGCGAAGTATTTACGAGCAATTAACGAGATCTATCGAAAGGCCCCCGAAGCCATGTACCGAACATGAAACTCGTGAAGCGTGAATGGCTCGGCTATGGTTTTCGCGAACAACAACCGAACAATAGCTGTATCATTGATACGTGAGCATCATATATGCTGTTATCATGAAGTCAAACTTCCAGTTTAGCGAAGCGCGGTAACGACGTCAAAATTTAGACCCCCCGCACATGAGGGGGTAAAACAACATGCACATACGGTCGACTCGGCAATACTAAGGATGCTTAGGAAGGTGAGAACCTGGAACTTTTGTTTCATAAATATCTATGAAAGGTGCTTCTACAAGTAGTTGAAGTCTTGTCACGTGTTAAGCATGACAATTAAGTGACGACGGTAATGAAAACAAAGGATGATCTAAGGGCGGTGTTTTAATCTTCCTGTTTGTACGAAGAACTTGCACTTTGTTACTTCAATCGTCGTCTTGCGAAACGTTAATTTGTTCATTGCAACCTTGAAGCGCTAATCAATTTGATAAGCCTAATCTTTTTAGTGTGATTTCAACTTTTCAACTGGCATGCTTTTCGATTTAAGACGCATTATTAGATTATCTGGAGAGAATGAGTAAAAGTAGATCCTCAAAAGCTAACATTAGTTAATATACAAAAAAAAAGATTCGTCTTTGTGGCTGTCTAGTAACTGAGTCAAGTAACACTGAACTATATGTGCCAAATGCGAGCGATTAATTTGTTACTGATTTGGTGAGATGCGGTACACACTAAATATAACTGATAGGTATTTGTCATAAATAAAACTAAATTACTAGTATACTTACTCAAATACTGTATCAAAAATGATCCTTAGTTGATATCGATCACTCTCAAACGTTGAATGAATAAACTCAGGTCGCTGATATATCCTAAGTAGCAAATATTATTTACACCTAAAGAAAATGGACCAATAGGATTGTTTTAGAGCTTTTGTGACGTCATAGGGATCTACTTCTGTTTTCTGAATGCTTCTGATTGGTTGAATATAGGAAAAAGAAAATGAAATGGGGTTCCTGTACTCAATTTATTTACATGTACGAGCATCCATGAAATGAATAATTCCATGTAAACTTTATTGCTTGTATGACTTTTGTTACTTTTTATGACGCTTTATTCAGCCTCTGCAACCGCATCTTAAATTTCTCTGAGCGAAACTATTGTCTTATACTCTACCAATTTATGTTCGGAATATATATACAACACAATATTTCAAAACAATTCATGTCACTTAGAAGGAAAAATCAAACGTTTCGATCAACATCGATGTTTTTCAATTCCCAAGGATCCCGCTGAGAAGAAGCTTAATTGATTTCTTTGATGCTAAAAGCCTTGCACAGTGATGGCATTCCTGAAACGAAGCCATGCAATGTAAAGGGAGCAAACCTCAATAAACAAACCTTGTTTTTACAGATAACTTTTTAAAAACTATCGTCACTTTTGAAGCAGTACTTCATCTGTTAGCGTACAACGTGTCTGTGTAAGTTTGTATTGTATCATTAGTCTAACATTTAGAAAATGATGATATTGTAAATAAGTTGCATAAATACAAATAGATATCCTAAATATCCTAACTATGATTAATTGATACAGTTTCTATTGTAATATAGTAGAATGTAAACAGTTATGTTTACATAACTCTAGCAGCAGGGGCAATATTTCTTTTTCCTTGTTTCTTTTGTTTTCTTGTCTCTATTGTTTCAGTCTAGCCCTCCTGTTGGGGTTACCTTATCTCATGTAAATAGGTTCATAGAATAAATCAACATCACTAGTGGATTGATTAAAATGAAAATAACTGTACCCGTTGTTCGAAAGGCGATAACTGTTAATACATAGTTTCATTTTTGTGAAAACTAACCAGTAGAGTGCAAACACTAAAAGTGTGCAACATAAATAGTACTAAATAGTGCTAAATTATGCAAATTCTTTTGTTTTCTATTGATTAATTAATGCTATTTAGTACTAAATAGTGCAAAGTATTGCACACTTTTAGTGTTTGGACTCTACCAGGAGCCTATTTTATTAATAATAATATTGATAATATTATTAACTAGACGCACACGTGCGTCCACTCGTGCCCAGGTGAAAGGGATCGGAATAGCGGCTTAAAAAAGGATTGACAGCGTTTGTCTTACGACTGTCTAGAGAGCTAAGTCAATATTAGACGTCTCTATATATGTGTACAATCAACCGTCCGTTCGCCACTTTTCGACACAAATGATCAATATGTATATTCCATGAAAGGTTTTCGTCTAAAATCAAACCAAGGAATTTTGTATTTATAACCTTCTTTAAAGGCTGTTTAAGGCCGGAATAGTAGGTTCATATCATCTGCATACAAAACTTAATGGGCAGTCTCAATGACAAATTGGGAATCGTTAATATAAATAAGAAAAAGTATTGGTCCGAGAATAGATCCTTCTGGGACACCGTAAGTCAATGGTAAAGTTTCTGATTGCTGATCTTCAATAGAAACATACTGCACTCGATTTTTCAGATAGCTTTCAAACCATTTAAAAGCGCCATTCCTGATACCATAATAAGACAGTTAGCTTTTCTAATAAGATGTTAGATTAACAGAGTCGAACGCCTTTGAAAGATCGAGGAACATGCCCACAGCCGTGTTACCGCTGTCGATCGCGTCAGTAATTTTGTTTACAGAGTCAAGAATTGCTAAAGTAGTGTTTCGCTTCTTTCCAAAACCCAATTGGTAATTGAATAAAAGATGGTTTTTTCTCTAAGTGTTCAGTTAAAGATTCACATATAATTCTTTCAAAAATCTTTGATAGCGTAGGAAAAAGAGATATTGGTCTGTAACTAGATAAAGAGAATCTGTCACCATCACCATCAAAATACACTAGGCTTCAAAAAGAGTTTTTGTACTTTTTATTTTGAAAGCATGTTATCCATAGAATGATATATATTTTCTATCTTGAAACCAAGAAATTCTACCGTGGGAAAAGCGATACTGCCGCAGAACAATAGAAAGCTCCCTAGTTCTTACCAGCATTGTAACTTAAAGTGGTTTTGCTGACTGCAAACGAAAAAGATGGCCACCGCCTTCACAATCAACGACCTTCTTGTCCTAAAGCTGATGTAACATGAGACGATTTGCAAAGACGATGCAGAAGTTGATGCTGTGTAGCAAACCATGGATAACGATTGTTGACGCGTAATTTTGGCTTCGACTAACAATGCAACGCAAAACTTACTCAACTATTTCTACAACAGCGAATAAACAATCTGGGGTGTATCTTGTTACATATCGTCTTGTGTAACACCAACTGAATCTGGGGTGTATATATACCTATTTCAAAAAACGTTGTCGCATCAGTTAAGTCCACAGTGTACACTCCAAGACTGCAAAGGATTTTAGTAATTTTCTAGTAATTAATGTAATCATAGCATGTTTTGGTTGCATAAAACATGAATGCGAAGAAAACTATTTTATACGCTGATCAGTGTCGGTTTTCCTTTAGAGTCAATGAAAATCGTATGTCAGTAAAATATATTCTATTAATAGGCTTAACAACTAATAGTCCCGTTTCATACATCACTCCTCCCTGTCCAATCATATGCCGTTCCTCTGGAGTTCAACTAAAAAATAGTTGAACCAAATAACTGACTGGGTACTGAACCGATTCAAACAATGATTCAGACAAATAACTGACTGCGTACCGAACCGATTCAAACAATGATTCAGACATGACAAGAGCTGACGTATGGAACGGGCAAGGCAATCTACCACCTAAGCGCGGACGGATTTTCTTTCGGTACGAACCACTGTGCACGCCTTTTAGAGCAGGCGCCCACAAGCAGTAAGTCAGCACAATTCAACATCGCCGAAAAATAAGGGAAACGTTAGCAAAAGTTAACAAATGCTCTTGTGCCAGCTTCCTTTCACCAGCCGGAGAAATGTAACAGAAGACCCTCTTTCCTATTTTTCGTTGTCAAGAAAATGTCTCAAAATCCGTCCGCGTTGTTAAATAAACAAAATTTCATTTAAGAGCGAATAAAGATGCCTGAATAACGTCGACCTGACTACGTGAAGTTTACATCCATGTTTCCGAAACGAATCTTTTATCCTGGTATTTTAACCTTTCATCCACACAAAGTAAACACACCATTATCGAAAACAATCTCCTGACTGGAAATTCTTCCTTTACAGGGTAGTTGCTTACGTAGCCGTGTTAGGCCTTGTCACGTAATGCTCGCACGGCTGTTGTTAGCTTAGCCAATCACAGCTCGAGTTCCATAATCAATAAAGCGGTACATAACGAGACCAGCTAAACGCGGCTACGTAAGACACCATTTACAGTGTGAATAGCTTGATTTTCAGAAGGTCACATAATCAGAAGGACATATTTTCAAAGAAAACGGAAGGAAAACTGATAAAGTTTATCAGATGTACTAGTGGTGTATTAATCTATATGATCATGCAATTCACCGATTGGCCTCTAACGTGCACGTGGTATTTTACGTCATCAAAATGTAAACAAACGGTCAAAGTTCGGACATTGATCGAAAGCTTCGTACAGAATATTAGGATATGGTCGCTACAGAAATATGATTTTAAAAGCAATTCTCGCTTCCCTCATCGATGGAAAAGGAATAAAGACGAAGAAATTATTGTTTTTTATCATTTTCCTGGCGCAAAAAGACAAAAAACCGCCGAGAACAAAGGATTAAACCGTCACATCTAATCGGGGAGACAGTTCAAATTGTACAAAAGACAGCTACATTTGTAGCCTCCATTTCGTCTGGAAAAAATGGCCAACAAAACAAAACTCTTACACGCTATTAATGCTAAACTTACAAAGAAAAAGTAAGCAAAATCGTATAGTGAGCTTATTCAATTCATCGACAAAGAAAGCACTTTACGTGTCTGCAAATGAAGATTCGCACTGTACGAAGAACATATTTTACCATACATTTCGTCGGGGTAAAAGGGCCCCCCAAAAAAGCCAAAACCCTAACCCTGTTCTATAGCTAGTAAAGAAAAGGTACTAAAGGTAAGCGAAATTGTATAACATACGTGTCTCGACTGCAAACGAAGTCTATCAATGACCATAAACATCTACGATGAAAAGGCGGTCGATCAACTCTCCAATCCCGCTACAACTTTATTTTATTTTATTTTATTTTTATTTTATTAACTTCGCCATGAAATTGCTTACATGCACAAATAAATATATGGCAGGGCGTCCGCAACAGCGTGGCCAATTACTGCGGGCCCATACAGGTCAAATATGAAATATAAAATGAGTAGAAAATTTACAAATAGGTGAGCAACGAGAAACTGAGATTAGAAGCAGCAGGTGATTGGTTGAATCAGGCTTCTTGACTTATTACATTTACAACATATTGTTTTAAAAGTCCTTGGGTTGTCTGGGTCGTAGCACTTCACCAACGATGCACAATAATACTGGTTTAATACACGTTTTAATGAGTTTAGACTGTCAGTGTTCAGATCCAGGTCTTGCGCAATGGTATTCCAAGTTCTAGTTGCTCGGATAAGAAAAGATCTTTGATAGGTAGTGGTCTTGCATTTAGGTGTGACGAAACGGATACTAGAGGCAGAAGAAAGTCTAGTAGACCTTGTGTTCCTCTGAACAGATGGAATGAGGGAGGGTTTGACTTTTACTAGTCCATGGGTGATCTTGTATAGGAAGACGAGGTCCAGGAATTCGTGCCAGTAGCAAAGGGGTAGTATGGACAGCGATTGTAGCCTAGATGCATAAGTGACTTCGGTTGAGAAAGGCAGGCCAAGTATGAATTTAGTTGCACGTCTTTGGGTTCGTTCAAGTCTACTTATGAGTTCAATCGACTGAGGCGACCAAACTTGTGTCGCATAACCAAAATGTGAACGAACTAGAGTCAGGTATATGGTTCGTTTAACTGAGGTGTTGGTAATGTAACGAGAGTTACGCTTAATATATCCCAAAAGCTTATTCGCACGGGCTGCCTGTTCAAGAACTTGCTTCTTCCACGAGAGGTCAGCGCTCACCCACACTCCAAGATCTCGCTCACAGTAAGTTCTCTCCAAATTGGAATCGCGTATTTTATAACTTGAGACCACTGCTTTAGTCGTCTTGCGTGTGATGGACTGTAGTTTACATTTTGATTCGTTGAAGACTAAGCCGGACGTCAAGGTCCATGCGACCAATCTTGTTAAGTCGGTCTGAAGATGCATTGCGTCATCTGCAGATTTGATAGCCTTAAATATCTTCGTGTCATCTGCAAACATTGAGACGTTACTGCAGCGTACAACATCAGGGAGCTCGTTCACATATAACAGGAACATCGCGGGACCCAACAAGGACCCTTGTGGGACTCCTGATGTGACTTCCAGTGTATCAGATGTTGCGCCGAGGGCTGTTACTCTTTGTCGGCGATCAGTCAGGTAGTTCTTAAACCACTGTAACAGGTTCCCCCCAAAGCCAGATTTTCGAAGCTTGTCAATGAGTATTACATGGTCAACCTTGTCAAATGCTTTACTCATGTCCAAGTAAATTACATCAACCTGCCCACTACTGTCCAGTATCGATCCGATCCATTCCAAGGACTCAATGAGGTTAGATACACACGATTTACCAGAGATAAATCCGTGTTGACAGTCACTGACCAGTTCGTAAAGGCGATCTTTTATGCCATCAAGGATGCAACGTTCGAGAATCTTTGAAATAATAGGTAGTAAGGAAATCGGTCGATAATTTTCAGCATGCTCTTTGTTCCCCTTTTTGAAGACAGGGACGACGTTAGCCAATTTCCACTCTCTTGGTATGGCCCCCAGGGCCAGTGATTTGTTGAATAGGGTGCACAGTGAAGGCGCGATTACCGAAGCAGTGTCACGCAACAGCCTAGCTGGGATTCCATCTGCACCTGTCGCTTTGTTGACGTCTAGAGATTGTAGGGCAGATTGGACTTCGTTAACACTTAGTCTCATATCCGACAAGACTGGGTCTTCTTGGTGAGCTTGGTCGAGATCAGCGAAGGTGTCGTTGTACTTGTCACTACTTTTAACAAACACGGATGTGAAGTAGCGGTTGAAAAGATTGGCTATTGCAAGAGAACTTGCAGCGGTAACTCTATGTAGTGGTTGGGTCTGGTCAGCGGTCGACGATCCATTGGTGATAGGCATGGATATCTTATCCGGTAAATTTCTAGACTTTGACTTTTGTTTTAGTACTGACCAAAATCTCTTCGGATTGGACTTGATGTCGTCTTCAAGGGAGCCAAAGAATTTATTTCGGCTTTCAGTGAGCAGTCGTTTCACCTCTACACGCAATGACTTGAATTTATCCTTTAGATAACTTGAGTCTGGCGATTTCTTAAGTTTTTGACGCACAGTGTCTTTTTTCCTGATAAGATTTAAAATTGATCCATTCATCCAAGGTAAGGGATAGCCTGTGTACAGCCGTTTCCCACCCCTCCCCCCTACGGGGAAAAACGGGGAGGGAACGTCTGTGAAACGGCGTTCTTAATCGTGTTCCGTGGTCACGTGAGGTTCTCAAGATTTTGAGGACAAATCTGATTGGTTGTTATCGTTTTGCCGATCGAATTTCAACGAACCCCCATTTCAACGAACTAAAGCAAACACCGTTTTACTGCTTAATTCTCTATTTACATCGAAAATATATCAAGGAAAACATTCCTGGACATGGCAATTTCACTCCTGGGTGTTAAAGGCTTCTATTTTGTTCTTAATTACATCTATCAAAAGCCGAAGTCTGTGTGAAACCCGACGGCTTTGTAGGCATGTCATTCGAATCGGACCAAAATCTAGAGCAAAAATAGTCATCAAAATATTCAGTAAGTACACAGCAGTAAAAGTGCATGAAAACATGATTTGACTGCTTTGATTATATGACATTTTTAGGACTTTTTTAGCGAGGTTCAGGGTCGATTGGACTCGACAACTGAGTCTGCCGACATTTGTCTTGCACTCGGAACAAAACAATAAACTATTTCTCTTACATTTCTCTCTGCTCTGGTCACTAACTCAGTGTTTATAAAGATTTAAAAGACTCAAATAAAGGGTTGTAAACCCGCTATTATTCATTATTTCTTCGAAAATCTTCATTTTCTCTGTATGTAAATAACTAATTACATATGCAAATTTATGACCTGGAACACGATTAAGAACGCCGTTTCACAGACGTTCCCTCCCCGTTTTTCCCCGTAGGGGGGGAGGGGTGGGAAACGGCTGTACACAGGCTAGGTAAGGGATTTCGGCCCTTAAGTCTTTTTGTTGGTATGTAATCAGACACGGCAGCGAGAAAAGTGTCCCTCCAACATTGCCAATTTGTGTTGATGTCGTCACCTTCCAGGATTGAAGACAAATTTACTGCACTAAGGGAGGCACGTAGACCATTAAAGTCACCATTTTCGTAGTCAAATACTGTTCGATTGATCTTTGTTGGTGCCTTGATAAAAGCGCAGAATTCAAACAAAACTACACAATGGTCTGTAAACACTCCAGATTGATTTGGGTGCAAGACTTCGCATGTGCTGATATGGTCGGGTACGCTTGTTATTACTAGATCGAGTACATTCCCGCCACGCGTAGGAGTATTGTTCTTTTGTGATAAAAAGTGGTCATTAAGCGATTCAATAAATGATATCTCATTAACACCGTTTGTATCGACCAGTGAGTCCCAGGGGATGTGCGGTAGGTTTAGGTCTCCAGCAATTACCATATTTTCGTATGTATCACAGGCTGCATTTAGAAAAGAATTGAATATTTCTATCCAACTAGGATCAGCATCCGGTGGTCGGTAGATTGAGCTGAAAAGAACTTTTTGATTGCAGCTTGAGGTTATTTCAGCCGAGACAATTTCTAGATCTTGTAAATTAGGAACATCAGGCACATATTCTTTGACAGATTTGAAGGAGTCAGAGTTAATGGCAATTAAAACACCACCACCAGTCCTATGTATACGATCCTTCCTGAATGTAATAAAGCCAGGGTGGAACAGTTCTTCGTCGCTAATGTTACTTGTCAGCCAGGTTTCATTGATTAGAACAACATCTGAGTTTTCAGTATACACAAGGTCTTGTATACGTTCTAGGTTGCACAATGTAGAAGAGCCAACTCGGTGCAGGCTTTTCATACTTCTGGCATTGATCGCAACACACTTAACCGGGAGGTTTGAAGTTGATGAAGGACCAGGCTGGCTGATGATGTCCCCACAAAGGAGCAGAAGGCCTGCCATGATGCCGTTGGTACCCCAGAAATAGCGAGCCTTAGAAGTTGTGCAATTTCGATTTGGCTTCGCTGGCATGTGTACAAATGATGGTTTAAAATAGCTCCAAGCCAAGTGATCAAAGGTTCCTTTAGCTTTCAAAGCATCCACTGCAACGTTATCAAAGTCACGGCTGTCATGTAGTCTTAAATAGATGAGTGATAACCAGAAGAGAGCTGAGAATGATAGGGAGCACACATGGATGCGTCCGGACGCCATCTTGTCATGGTCTGGTCTCCGATCAAGGCTTGATCGGCTTCACAGGGAAAGACTGAAGAGTTGAAAGTCACAGAAACTCTTGCACCTCTCGGTAGACTTATAGGAAGATACTTGTACGGTCGATTAGTCAGTCAATGAGATGATTTCAGTTCATGGGGATTTCACTTCACAAGGTCAAAGGATCTCAACGACCTATAATATTTCGTCTCGCTTCCCAGTACACAATTTCGCCTACCTTTTTCTTTACTAGCTATAGCATTAATCAGTCAGGGTTTTGTGTTGTTAATTCTTTTCCCCTGAAGAAATGTAGGCTGGAAATGTACATGTAGCTATAACTGTCTCCTCGATGGCTTCGCTATAAGACGGAAAGTGACGGTTTAATCCTTTGTTCTCGGCGGTTTTTTGTCTTTTTGCGCCAGGAAAATGATAAAAAAACAATAATTTCTTCGTCTTTATTCCTTTTCCATCGATGAGGGAAGCGAGAATTGCTTTTAAAATCATATTTCTGTAGCGACCATATCCTAATATTCTGTACGAAGCTTTCGATCAATGTCCGAACTTTGACCGTTTGTTTACATTTTGATGACGTAAAATACCACGTGCACGTTAGAGGCCAATCGGTGAATTTCGACCTTGAAAGGAAATCCTCGTCATACGATTGCATTCAGAGTATGTTGGCATTGTAGACTGCTCCTTGAAGACGTTTGCTTTCATTCTGTGTCTTCTTCTGCATGCGGCACTGAACGGCATTGGCCGCTAGTGAAATGGCTGCGATTACAAAAACAATCGCAAATCCAACTTTCCAACCAACTAGAATAGAAATTAAGGGAGCGTTCATTAATTATGCCTCGGGGTGGGCTGGAGGAAAATTAAGGGGGGCTTCAGAAAATAATTGCTCAACAAGGGGTGGGCTTCTTAATACTTTTTAGCTGAGAAGGGGGGGGGGGATCGAAAAGTAAAATATGGAGTGTAGAGAACTAGAACAATTTAATTAATTCACAAGCTATTTTAAAGCCACATCATTGGTATCATGCACTTGTTGTTTCTAAACATAAAGCCCAACATTAACATAACTTACAATTACGTTTTTTTTTCAAAATCTCCTAATTAAACAATTTCAAAATTTATAAACAAAGTGGGAAAGTAATAAGTATGCATTATTGCATTGCAATTGGTGTAAAGACACAGAATGGCAAGGCCCAGTCATGTATAGAGTTCCAGAACCTCATCCCGATAAGGATAATAAAGGTCATTACATGGACGTTTTTAGGACACCCACCGATACACTTGATGGTCAGCCGAGGCCAGTTGATCAGTTTGCCCCGAGAGCAAATTTAAAGAAACTGTTTGGAGATGATGAAATATCGATTTCCAATGACAAAGAAATCAAAGATTTTGCAGCCAAATACATTGTCAACGAAGAACATGTCAAATCGTATGTGAAACACTTGGAGGAGCTGAAAGTTTGTGCTTTAATGCGAGCTAGAGAAAGACAAAGGAAGAAGTTACTCAAATAGGCAAAGTCATTTCACGACTACAACTGGACTGAACTGGACCGAAATGGACAGTTGTCTTCTCTGACCAAACTTGAACTAAAGCATTACCTTAGTCATTACAAACTTTCATACCATGAGTGTACAAAAAAGACAAAAAACAAAAAAGGCTGGATAAAAAGAATCCAAAGTCATCTTGCTATAGCATCTAATTCCAATCCAGCAACAAGAGCAGATACAGCAGAAAAAAGTATTTATAGTGACGAAGATGAAGCTACAAGTGACGATGAATACAGTAGTTCAGATGATGAAGTTCTTGTAGTGGGGATGAGTACAGATGATGAATTTGATGATGAATTTGAAGATGAAGTGACAATTCCAGAAACAATTATCACAAGCTCAGGAAGATCAGCTCAAAGAGATCAACTGTCCGGCTATATTGAGATCCAATACAAGTATGTGATATTAACATTTTAATATTATAACACTTTTGGGGGGGGGGGGGGTTGTAATATTGTCTTTGATAATAGGGTGGGCTATGTGAAAAAGTTTGTGATAGTAGGAGGGGCTGTGATTTTTTTCCGCTTTCTGCTAATTTTCCTCCAGCCCAATCCGAGGCATAATAAATGAACGCTCCCTAAATACTTTGCTTGAATTGTGTGTTTCAGAACTTAACTCATAAAGACGTGCACAAATTTTGATACCCTCCTGGCTATCATAGGCAGTCGTTTTTAATAGATTCCAAAGGGGCTGATCATACCCAAAACCCCACCTTATTTAATAGGGGTGGTGGAGGGGCACCGAAAGAAGTTGTTAGCCAGGGTAATGGTAGTTGGCGGGATTTTTTCTCAGTTTTCTATCCATCCTAAAGGAAAGGGGAGGGGTGGGTAAAAGAAAGAGAAGATCCGCTTTCCCCAAAAAAGTACGAGATTTATTTTCCTCTATTTTGCGGTGATAGCTTCAGTGATTGATATTTAATTGATTTTTTTTTTCTTTTTCTATACCAGACAGCTAATTATAAAACGGGATTATAGTTACATTCATGCCCTCATTGCACGGAGGATAAATAGCGATATCCGTCGGATAAATCCTTATTCAGTGCATAAAGTGATGGCGTTTTTCGAATAAATTTATTCAAAGTATAGGGATTTATTCAACAGATAGCGCGATACACCCTTCGTGCAACTTAGTTATGCAAGCACTTGAAAATTATAGAAGCACTTGGAAATATAAAATGGCTCGAAAAATGTTCTTGCAATTCGATCCCGTATGCTTCTATCCATAACATAACACGCTGCCTCGTTTTCTGTTTCTCCATAGATGACATAACAAACTAATAAATAGTTGCTTAATCTCACTAAAATCTTACCACTGTTATCCTGGGGAGGAGATGGAGATGCAATTAAATCAGTGGTTGGTATCCCTGTAGATAAAATCTTTCGTTAACAAATGTTTGGTTTAGCAAAATACTTGAGATGGTCGTTTGAGCGTTCACTCGGCGAGCTACTCCTACTCCGAGAGCCGGTCAAATAGTCTAATATATAGAATTACTTACACCCCATTAATTATACCAGAAAAATGGGTTGTGAGCGATAGTCCAGATAATTCTTAATTTAAAATCTTCTGTCTACGCATACTATATCCGTCTGACTGTCTATCTGCCTGCCTGTCTGGCTGACTCACTGAGTGTCTGGATGACTCACTATCTGTTGGTTTGCATGACGAATCTCTTACCTTCTTTTGTGGAAGAGGAAGGATTTGTTTTTCTGGTTGTCGACGTCATGATTGAAGAAGGAGTCGGCAATTTCTCTAAAGAAGATAGAAAACAATTTTAAAGTAATCATTGCAGTAAGTGTAGTATTTAACAAACGAATTCCATTTCTCCTCGCGTTTGTGCTCTAATCTGAGATGCATAGACGATGTCAAAATGTAGTGAGAACAAAAATGCCACTCGACTTCGTCTCGTTTTCTGTGAATCTATTGGAGTAGAGACCCACGAAAAACAGAATAATATATTTATCAAGATAGACCAACTATAAATCATATCTGATTATATTATATTGAGTATATGTAATATTGATATGCAACCAACGCGAGCGTTAAATATCTATTTGCACACTGACCCTTTCCAAACCACTGAACCTAGTAGAAGCTGAGATTTTCACGTTTTATCTATGAATTCGCCACACAATCATATTTGGTATACCGAGAATTTGTCTCAGTCGCTGATTGAAACGTCCACGTCCAGCACTTTTTTAAAATCAACTAATCAACACATTTCCCAGTGTTCATTTCGGTCTCAGCTCCTTTGTTTTGAAAGCGTCAATGTTTGTGCAAATAGGTATATTTCAAATACTTTAGAAAGGAACGATACGAACCTTTTGGACCTGGATAAAGTATTATCTGATATGCATACCCTGGGACATCTGGAGGATCACTTATATCGTTTGGTAACTTCAGGAGGCAGTGAAATATTGTCCCACTTAAGAGCTGGGACTTTGCAGGTGATGACTTGGGGAAGTACAGACCAATAACCATGGTCTTATTGTCATCAGCTACATATGACAACCTATCCATGTCGAGATCTTTACAAGGGTTTATAGTCCATACCCTACCAAAGTTAGTCCATCTCCACGTGGTGTCAGTGCAATGTACAATGTGCTTTTGTCCAAGTGTTACCGTCAGCACCCAATCGCTGTTGTTGGCGATGAGGACAAGCATTGTAGCATTGTGGACGTTTAACTTACAGAGAAAAAACACATTATGGCGCTCTTGTGCTGGTAGAGTGATGATATCTGAAATATACACTGGAAAAGGTTACTAAATTCCATATTATGGAAAAAGTAAGGAAATCATAAATTTCCACCATTTGGTAATTACTTTTTTATATTTCCATGGTATTTCCAGTGTATGGAAATTTCAAAATCCTGGAAATATTGTGGAAATATAGGTTTTCTCTTATTTCTACTGTATCATACTGTGGAAATAAGATGGATATACCGCAGAAATTATACGGCAATGTTGAAAGGGGAACTGAAGACTATCATGGAAATATACTGGAAATATTGCAGAAATAACCTGGAGATTTTGATGAAATATCATGGAAATACCATGGAAATGTTAAAAGGGGAGCTGAAGATTACTGGAAATAATCATGGAAATATTCTAGAAATAATGAAGAAATAACCTGGAAATTCAGTCGAAAGATCGTGGAAATACTATGGAAATGTTAAAAGGGGGGCTGAAGATTACTAGGAAATAACAATGGAAATATTCTAGAAATAATGTAGAAAGAACCTGGAAATTCAGTCGAAAGATCGTGGAAATACTATGGAAATGTTAAAAGGGGGGCTGAAGATTACTGGGAATAACAATGGAAATATTCTAGAAATAATGTAGAAAGAACCTGGAAATTCAGTCGAAAGATCGTGGAAATACTATGGAAATGTTAAAAGGGGGGCTGAAGATTACTGGGAACAACAATGGAATTATTCTAGAAATAATGTAGAAAGAACCTGGAAATCAGTCGAAAGATCGTGGAAATACTATGGAAATGTTAAAAGGGGGGCTGAAGATTACTGGGAATAACAATGGAAATATTCTAGAAATAATGTAGAAAGAACCTGGAAATTCAGTCGAAAGATCGTGGAAATACTATGGAAATGTTAAAAGGGGGGCTGGAGACTACGACTGGGAAAATATTCTAGAAATAATGTAGAAATAAAGTGGAACTGTACAGCAAATTCGTCAATAATTAATCTGCTGTATTTGGATACAAGAAACACTTCTTGAAAATGGTAGACACAGAGAGACCATAATACTAAGAGAGTAAAACTCATTATTGATGTCTGTGCTAATATTCGCGGCGCTATATTTTTAGTAATTTCGCCAATTTTGACGTGCGCGCGGACGGGAAATCGCTCGAGAAGAAGAAGATAGTGTTTGAAGATTACAGTACAGTTATTCAGAATTTTTACCATGGTCTGTGCAGCGACCTATATATAAATGTTGCAAATTCTCTACCCTTTTCTATTTCTCTAGTCTCAAAAAGGTCGCTTTTCCAGTGCAGTGTATATATTTGACGTTAATGAAACTGATAAGGGTACAAGAAATGATGAACCGACAAATCAAGGATATTTTCAACAAAAAAATGCTCGCCAGATTGCAGTTTCTTGTGATCGGTCGCTAAATTTCATACCTGCAACTGAAAAGTTCTCGCGAAAATTAAAACCTTGGCATATACAATTTAAAATTGTATTTATTTTTACGCAGTTTATTTTTTAAAGAAATTTTCGCGAAATATATTTCCTTCTGACACGAACTTTCTGTCAAAATACGAATATTTTAAAAACGAAACAGGCCCTCTTTGAAACTAGACGCACATAGTGCGTTTACTCGTGCCCAAGTGGAATTCAGTCTGACATGAGAATAAATATGTTTTAAAGCCAGTTTGGTCACGTTTTGAGTTCGGTACTGAACGGCGGAATATTTGTCTACTTCGCCGGCAAGCTGATTTGAACTCATGGAGGTATCGGTCTCGATCCTAGATTTCCAATTAAAAAGGCATTTAGATATGAGCTGCCTTTATGTCTGATATTTATTAAGTAATTTTATAGCTGCTAGGGTATTAAACAGCGATTCACATGTTAGTTGTAGCGTCACGAAAGCACACCGGCCTGTTTGTCCTGGTTTGGGTGACCTGTTCAGTGACCTCTGTCTATTTTCTTTGATATTTTAAAGTAGCTGTTGCTTTGTAATCATTGACTTTCTAATAGTATCTATTTTAGTTTGTACGCCAAAAAATTTTAGCCATACCATTTAATTACAGAGAACATTGAAATACATTCTTGAAATTCTCAAATCGAAGAGCCAGACAATCGCCAGACAAGTTGTCGCTTGAGTCAAAATATATTGGAAACCGAGTTGTTATTTCTGTGTCGGCTCTCGTCTTCACAAATTGTCTTCAGAGTAATTGTAAATCAAGTCCCTGCTTACTGAAGAGTTAGTATTTGTTGATTCTGAGTATTCGTGTATTACGTTCATTTCGGTTTCATTTGAGTTTCATTTGAGTTCTTTTGAGCTTTTGAGTTCCTTTGGCTTTTGAGTTCGTGGAACGACCCGTTTCGAAACTGACGCTCGACATCTTTTGGTGTGGGTCTACCACGAACGGCGTGTGCGTTTGTGTGTATTTTGAGCGTCTCAGCAGGAAAGAAATCCACCATAACTGTGAACCAAAGAAGTTGAAATCAAAGCACAGCAAACTTCGCTTCGTGTCCGCTTCGATGATGTAAGTCAAGCACCTGAAGTCAAGAGTCACGTTGTCGCGATGACGAAACGTGGTGGCCTCGTTTCCATGCCTGCCTAATTTGCATACACATTTGCGACGAGACACATAGACCCATAGACACAGGGAGCCCGGCTTTTGATCCATTTCTTATATTACGAAGCGCTGTACGAATATAGATAGCCCCCGTAGTGCTTTTAAGGTGGCTGGACCCTATTTCGCCAGTGCGCGGGTAGTCGAATTGAAGCGGCTATTAATCGCGTTACAGAATTAAGTTGACCAAACTTTTTACGCACACCTACTACAAATGGACCAAATTTTATAATGATACTAGTTTGGTTGAAATCGGAGCTTTTTTAGCATCGAAATTGTTATACACTAGATTTGAAA
Source organism: Telmatactis stephensoni (assembly GCA_029948255.1). Taxonomy (NCBI): domain Eukaryota; kingdom Metazoa; phylum Cnidaria; class Anthozoa; order Actiniaria; family Isophelliidae; genus Telmatactis; species Telmatactis stephensoni. The sequence continues at coordinate 1,209,390 of JALIZF010001900.1, read as the reverse complement.
TTTTGCCAATTTTCTCAAAATCCAGACCTCCACGAGCAAAACGATTTATAAGACTTTGTAAATCAAATGTTTGTCTATAATGTGAGAGCGTTTCAAGAAATTCTATTAAGCCGATTTTGAGTAAAAACGGAGCAATTATTTTACTTTGAAGAAATTTAAATCCGTGGGTGCTTTACTAAAGTAATTTTATAACCATAATTTCCCAAAGAAAACTAGCAATATTTTTGGTTCTAAATAATACCAAGGCATGGTTCTTTATTTTGTGAATATGTCATCGTATTTGCTGTTTTTGATCGCCGTTGAGACGACTTTACGTAAAGCACTAAATTGCTGCGTTTATCTCGGAATTTCGACATCCACGTTAATAATACTGTTTCTTGAAAACTAGCAGATCAAATTTTTTTTATTTCTCGATATTAAATATTCAATCCTTTACCAGTAAGGTGTGTAAATTACAAAGGCATTGAAGTTTTTTGAGACCGTTAAATAATTTTTTAAACATTGCCATATGTGCATCTCTATTCTCCGAGTTGTTGTCGGTGTTTGATTATGCATGCCTGCATGTGTGTCGCTTTGGCGCTTCGTGCAAAAAATGCAAATATACATGGAAAGTCACGCCAGTGATATCCAGAGTAACGCTGTAGGCGTAGCAGTTCCTTACTAAAGTTTCTAGAACTATGATATTTCCTTGTGCAAAAAGAAAACGGAGAAGTGAAATATTGCTGGAAAACACATTAAAGGCTAAAAAGACGAAGGAAAGTAGTTAACCAGTCCAGGTAACTTGGAAGACTTAATAGTTCCATGTATTTGCATTTTTTGCACGAGGCGCCAAAGCGACACGCATGCAGGTATGCATATCATAAAGCCTGAATCAAACACCGGCAACAACTCGGAGAATAGAGATGCACATATGGCAATATTTAAAAAATTATTTAATGGTCTTAAAAAACTTCAATGCCTTTGTAATTTCACAACCTTACTAGTAAGGGATTGAATATTCAATATCGAGAAATAAAAAAAAATTCATCTACTAGTTTTCAAGAAACAGTATTATTAACGTGTATGTCGAAATTCCGAGTTAAACGCGGCAATTTAGTGCTTTACGTACAGTCGTCTCAACGGCAATCAAAAACTGCAAATACGATGACATATTTACAAAATAAAGAACCATGCCTTGGTATTATTTGGAACCAAAAATATTGCTAGTTTTCTTTGGGAAATTATGGTTATAAAATTACTTTAGTAAAGCACCCACGGATTTAAATTTCTTCAAAGTAAAATAATTGCTCCGTTTTTACTCAAAATCGGCTTAATAGAATTTCTTGAAACGCTCTCACATTATAGACAAACATTTGATTTACAAAGTCTCATAAATCGTTTTGCTCGTCGAGGTCAGGATTTTGAGAAAATTGGCAAAATTTCAAATCCAGTGTATAACAATTTCGATGTTAAAAAAGCTCCGATTTCAACCAAACTAGTATCATTATAAAATTTGGTCCATTTGTAGTAGGTGTGCGTAAAAAGTTTGGTCAACTTAATTCTGTAACGCGATTAATAGCCGCTTCAATTCGACTACCTGCGCACTAGCGAAATAGGGTCCAGCCACCTTAAGCCATATGTCGCCGGATAAGTGATTACCAGTACATATCGTGACCTTTAGCTGAATGGCTTGTGTAATCTGAGCATTAAAAACATGAGGGCCGTTGGCGTGTAATAAGATCTCAGGGGTAATTACTCGTGCCCAGGCCTTTAGGCCGGGAACGAGTTATAAATTGCAAATGTTTTTTCTCTCGTCGTCCACGAGAATGCAGCATTATTGAGTCAGCATTCTTGCGCAATCGGCTAAGTGATGCACTCCCAATTGGTCAAGAGCGGAAGAAACAATGCCCTTCATTCATCGCCTACTCTTCGTAGTGAACGCCAGTGAGGAACTTTAGGAATGCAAGATGGCCGACTACAACGAAAATCGCTTTCAGAGACAGGCTCTTCTCGGAATAATACATCGTAAAGTGGGGCTTTTAACTTGAGATATACCTAGACACTCATAAGAGCTTCAGAATGGGCTGTTATTTTGAGCTTCATCTCCAATACTTTGACCAAATATTCAATTCTAATTGGAGTACTTGAAAGTAGGCCCCCGCGATACGAATTATTTCCTATGAGCTGGAAATCTACGAATTTCTCATCCTACATGTTGCTAAACGAACATACATAGAAGCAAGTCAATTATATTCCTCATTTAAGCATTCAAAAGATCTTGAAAGGTTTTTGTACTGAACTTTAATATCGGAATTCTGCGATAGACCATTGCATGGAAGTAGGTTCCAATTATGACCTAGTATTTCGCGTTTGGTCACGTAACGTGAAATGTTGCAAGCAGAAAATAGCTGGTGTGTCCATGTTAGCAGAACAGTTCCTCTAAAACTCACGAAAGTACACTGCTTTGAATTGTCTGATATATAATTCAATTAATGTTGTCGCTGAAAAAAACTTAAAGCCTAAAGCTTTGAGAGCGGAATCGTGAAAACTGTTTATCACCTTGACATCATTACAATAACAGTTACAATAAGAAACTCATTGTATAATGCTTGCAAATTCTACAACTTGGACACATATTCCTGAATTTCTCAGATAGCCTACGGAGACGTTTGTTAGTAAACAAAAGATAGTTGAGAGGCTTTAGTCTTTAGGCTTTTTTAGCGACAACGTTACAATTGAAATAGCTTTTTCGGCAAATGTTTCTTGTCTATTTCCTGTGCGTTGTATGACGAACACTGCTAGTTCATTCAAGCATTCAAGAGATCTTGAGACGTTTTTGTAATGAATTTTAACACAATTCTGGCCAGACAATTTATTCATATATTTTCATGGAATCAAGACTCTATTTGACCTGACGCGTTTGGTCACGTAATAGATAAAACATCTGAAACATGAACGCCGAAAAAATACACGACTTGTTATTGAGTGTCAAAAACGTCGTTGTAGAAGTCTTTGCAGCAAACAATTGAGATATATAGTGAAATAAAAAGTTGAATAAACTGGTATATTTTTGCATGTTGTGATAAAGGCAAACACTAAGCTGCTGACAGACAAATTGACTAATCAGATATTCTCTAAAAAGGTCAAAAAAGGTCTTTATTATGTTACGGTTAAGTGAAGAATGCGTGAAACGGCTCGGGGAAGAGTACGCACGGGGCCGGTCACTGAAGGGCTCCCGGGGCACGAGTGAACGCACGTGTGCGTCTTGTTGAATTTGAATTTAGTAACGCACTCTCAAATCCCCCGTACTCTATGGGAGTGCGTTACCCCTGAGATCTTATTACACGCCAACGGCCCTCATGTTTGTAATGCTCGGAAATCACGTATCCGGTGACATATGGCTTAAAAGCACTACGGGGGCTATCTATATTCGTACAGCGCTTCGTAATATAAGAAATGGATCAAAAGCCGGGCTCCCTGTGCGATTACCGGAAACTCGCTATTATTAGCGTCTCGTTTCAAATCTCAACACAGGAAACCCAAAATACTAATTGATTTATTCTTTTATTTATGACTCTTAAAAGCCGGGCTCCCTGTGCCATAGATAGATAGATAGAAAGGGTAAACCACAGGTAGCCCAAGCTGTGCATCTGTATATGAAATGTATGGGATTTCACGATCGATTTGCTGAAAAATAAATAAATTTGCTTTTGCTGAAAAATAAATTTTTAAATATTAATATATGTACATGAAGGGAGAAAAATTCAAATCGCTATAACTCCCTCAAATGAGCACGAAACGGCTTGAAACTTCACAGAAATACACAGAAAGACAAGCACAACAGTATCATGAGTCCAAATTGTTTATTTATTCAAAATTTATTTTTCAGCAAATCGATCGTGAATCCCATATATTTCATATACAGATGCACAGCTTGGGCTACCTGTGGGTAAACCTAGACTCGCGCCCGCCTACGGCGAGGGCACGAGTAAAAAAAAAGATAAATTACAATTATTTTAATAGGGTCCTTTTCAGTCCTTTTGGGCTTTCTTTCCCGACAAAAATCGAAAAAACCTGGTCGCTAGTACAATTTGACCAATGAGAGAATAGAACTTTATGACGTATCATTTGAATAATTTGGCGCACATTGGAAGCCATTTTGTCGGTTTGATTTTGTTTGCCATATAAAACGTGTTCTTTTGTGCTAAAAAAGACCGAAATAGCCGTTCAATGCCTCAAAGACAATCAAGAACATCTTTCACCCTAAAAGGATGTTATTTTGGAAGAATAACAGGTTTCGAATACCGTGGAAGTCCTGATTTGTGATCGACTGAACTCGTTGCGTTCAAGGAACAAATTATATACTAAAATTCGAATCCCTCACTTCAATATAGATATCTACAAATAAAATGCATGATTTATCAGTAAAAAGCTTACTAGGTTATTTGTATCTGAAGTGAATTTCGCAGTGTTTGTAGTTTGATCAAAGTCCTTTATATGAGTAGAATCTTAGTTCAAACGACACCAGCGTGAAGTTAGCCCGGGATTCGGCCCGGGATTCAGCCCGGGATTCGAAAACAGTCAAAAACCTCCAATTCAATCCAAATAAAGTACTAGACACGATCTATAGCTCGAATAATGTCTTACTAAGTCGAAACCAAATCGGAAAGTACTTTGTGTACAATAATACACGGCAATATTTCAATTAACGATATCTCAAACCGTAACCTTTGACCGGCCAAGACAAAAATCAAAATAACTCAACAACAATTTACTCAATCCTAACCAAATTTCAGATTCTTGGTCACTATAATATAGAGAACCCAGACCAGTACTTTATTCAAGAATATAATCTGAATTTAAGGGAGAGAATTCAAAATCAAAGTACGTCACATGTAATAATTAACTTTCCCTCTAGCCGACCAAGAATAATTGAATAACTGACCCAGAATACACTCAATTATTACCAAACCTTCGATTTGAGGTCAGTATTATATCTAGAACCCAGACCAGTATCATTCATAAATATACTATAAATTTCAGGGGGAGGAGCGCGTTACGTTTAATAACTAACTCGCCGTTCTCGGCCGACCTACAAATAAACTGAAAAAAACGGAATAACTCCGCCAGAATACACTCAACTATTACCAAAAGTTTGCTTCGAAGGCAGTATTATATCCAGAACCCAAACCAGCACTTAATAAACCGATAGGATACAAATCTCAGGGGGAGAACACGTTGCGTTAGTAACAAACTCGCGCTCTATCCAGCAAAGAAAAATTGAAATAACTCAATAACGCTAAACTCAAATCGTGTCAAACCTCGGATTCCAAGATAATACTTTAAGCCTAATCCAGACCACTAATTTATTTAAGAATAAAAGAGAAATTTCAGGGGGAGAACTGCGTAACAATAGATTCGGCCCGGGATCCAGAAAGAGTTATTGAGCCACGAAAACAATTCCAAAACAATCCGAAACTCGCTCTAGACAATCCAAAAGTTATGCTTAGTTGGTTTCCGAGCTCAAAACCACATTTTGTGTGTCACAAGGCACATTTTTTTTACCGTCAGTTAATCATTAACTCGCTTGTCTGCAAAATTCAAATAACCCGGCGGCAATTCACTCCACCCTAACCAAACTTCAGGTGCTTGGTCATTTCCATATGCAGAACCCAGACCAGTACTTGATTTGACAACCTCATATAAATTTCAGGGGGGAGGGGTACGTTACATCTGATGACCAACTCCAGCTCTAGTCGGCGGTGAAAAACTGAAATAACGCGACTAGAATGCACTCAATTATTTCCAAACCTTGGATTCCAAGTCAGTACTGTGTCTTGAGCTCAGACCAGCACTGAATTCCGCGATCCGATACCAATTTCATGGGGGGAGGGGTGCGTAACTAAGGATGTGTAATATTTTACGTCCATTGCGCGACTGAAAAAATTGAAATAACTCGTCGACGTTTCACTCAATCCTTACCAAACTGCAGATTCCAAGTCACTTGGACATCAGCAACCCAGATCATTTTTCATCAGTTTTCCCTCAAATTTTCCGAGTTTATTCACGATGATCTTAATCGTATCCTTAGATTATCATTCGTCGTTATTATCTGTCTACGATTTTTTCTGATTTTGGCCAATGAATAAAGCTAACAATAAAATAATACAAAATGAGTCTTCCTCAAACTCCAGGAAACTCTTGATGCAGACCAGGATACTGAAGATTGAATTTCAAATAAGGTCACTAGAAATTTGAACAAACAATCTTTACCTTATTGAAGTTCAAGTCATTGGCTTGAAAACAACAAAGCATTCAGTTAGCGTCATATGATATGACTTGCATGGCCTATCCGACACAATAACATATAGCGACCTTATCAGATTGATCTTAATCCTTGTAAGTGAGGTCAATCAATGGGGAGAAACAATTCACCGAGTTTGGAATCGAGTCGGAGTCCGAGTTAAAGTCCGAGTTGGAGTCCCAGTTAGGGTTCGAGTCATGTTAATAATAAGAAGATTAATAATAATTTAGATTATTTTTTTGATTATTATTTTCATTAACTTTTTATTAAGTAAGAGTTAATTACCGAGAACCGAGGCTTTTAGCCATATACATCCCGAGGGCCGTAGGCCCGAGGGATGTATATGGATAAAAGCCGAGGTTCTCGGTAATTAACTGGCTTATTATATGATTGAGGAGGTTTTCACACTAAAACAATCCCAAATGACATTAACGATCTGATCATTGTTACTGAATTCCCAGAAGGAAATCTTAAACAATTGCTTTTCAATTCTATTCACGGTGAAGTTAACGAACACTATTATAACAGACAAAACGATTTTTTTTGATAAGTTTCCATCAGTTAGCTCAGTAGTATAGAGGTTAAAGGCGGGTATAGGTGTGCAGAAAGTCTCGGGTTCGATTCCTAAAGTTATTTCTCAAGAGATTTTTTTTCACCAAAATTGGCTACTTAGCGTATGATTTCGGGGCTCAGTAGAAAATTTCTAAGTCTAACATCCAAATTAAGATGACCTAGGGAAGTATGGGGCGAGGGCAATATCTGTATATTGCCCTCATACGAGGGCAATATCTGTATAATGCCCTCGTACGAGGGCAATATCTGTATAATGCCCTTGAATTCATAATGACTAGGGAAATACGCGATATAAAGCCCTACAAATAACAAAGAAAACCGACTCAATCATATAATAATGTTATCTATTTATCATTTTTTCTATTCTTTTCTATTTTGTTTTAAATCCATTGTATGTCTGTTCTTAAGATAAACGTAATAAAGCTAATATTATTATTATCATTATTATTATCATCATCATCATTATTATAATTAATATCATCATTATTGTTTTTATTGTAAATATTTCCTTAAGTTTATATTTAGAAGTTCGGAGAAGTTTTGTAAATAAAGTCCCATTATATTTAAAAAGAATTTAAAAAATTATTATCATCATTATTATTATAAAAAGCACTAGAGTACAAACACTAGAAGTAAATAAATAAATAAATGGATGAATGAATGAACGAATGAATGAATGAATGAATGAATAAATAGCTGAACGACGAAACCAAAGGGTGCCCAGAAGGGTGTTTTTACTGCTTTATTTTGAAATGATATTTGATATTCATGAATAGTCACATTTTGGGTGCGCCTGTGTATGCATGTACCTTTCAGTACTAGGGTACTCTGGTACTAGGGAATTGAGATGAAGAGCTCTTGCCGTGAGTAATTAAGTGTGCAATGGATGCTTTGTCAGTTAGGCACCGATTACATGACGATTTTCAGCCCGGGCTGACATTTCAGCCTGGTCAGATTTCCTCATAGATCGGTACAAAGTTGGTAGTATTTCAGGAGCTGGGGGAGGAGGACGGGTTGTACATTGACTGACAAGCTGTCATTATTATTCGATATTAACTAGGACATCTCTAGCTCAGGGCATTGCCTTGTGAATTGGAATATTTAATTGAATAGTTGATTAAGGTACAAGTTACAAGAAAGCGTTAGGTCATAAAAAGGTCAGCTGGAATATACGTCGGTTTAAACGATTTTTGGGCACAGTTTAAGTGTCCATAGGAGCCAGGAAACACATACAGGCCAAGCCAAAGAGTTTTTGTAAGATCAAGGTTGATCAAGGTCAAGCTTTGCTGGTACCTTCCCCTCCCCTCTCGTACCGCTACGCAGGCTACACCAATCAGTAAACTAGTCGCTTATACTTTACTAAACTGTAAAACCAACTCTAAATTTATTTGTAGGTAATTTTTGACATTTATTTGAAATTTGTACTCAACAATGCTTACAGTGGTAAGCTTGGGCTCCCTGTGGTTTAACTCGGACCCTAACTCGGACTCCAACTCGGACTCAACTCTAACTCGGACTCGGTTCCAAACTCGGGGAAATGAGATTCCCCAATCAATGATACCTGAATATTTCCTGGATATTTATTTTGGCTGACACACTCTGGGATGTTTCGAAGTTACAGTATATCACGAAATTTTTCCGCAGGCTATCGGTTGACACAACCCCGGGAATCATTTTACAGCTCTTCTTATCAAACTCATCAGTAGCCTTCTTCAATCATTCTCAGCCGCTAGCTAATAATTTCTTGTTTTCTATTTAGAAAATCATGCCCTTTCAGCATCTAAGGATCCCTGACTCTGATCGGGACCAAAGCAGAAATGGAAGAAGAACAGCAAGAAGCAGAATGAGTCATGACGCCAAAAGACAAAAGGAAAGATCACGATCTGGATCACGATCAACCTCTCGCAGTCGAAGTCGACCAAGAAGGGCAAGAATCGCGTTGCCCACACCTTGTAAGCCTTGCATATTCATAATTCACTGTTCAGTTCAGCTTCTGTATACAGAAAACAATAATTTTAACTCTGGTGTTTCTTTCAGTTTCTTGTCACAGGTGTGGACAACGTCGGCACTTCAGAAGAAACTGCCCCCATAAAAGGCAAGCGGGCACAAGAGAGAGGAAAGAATCTGAACAATCTGAAGATTCGAAACCACCGAGACCGTCTCGGCAGCCAACGAAGGAACAGCCAACACCGGAGCCAGCTGTACTTCAAGAGCCTCCAGCAGAAAGCTGGAGGCCAATGATAATCAATCACTTTTATTTTCAAGCTAAGCTTGATAACGTTAAGTTTAATTAGCTGCTGCAAGTACAATCGAGTTCAAATTCATATTAAAGATTCCTAGCCTGCGTCACATCCGGACTTTTCCTCCGTTAAGTCCGTCTGCGAAATAACGAACAAAACCGTGTTCTGAGACCCCCAGCAAATAGCAGGATTATAGATAATAGATCCTGATTGGCTGATGCATTTTTCAATTCTAACGAGACTCGTGGTTGGCTCGCTTAATGTTCGTTGTGTCGATGTTTTGACACCTAGCTTGATGAACTCCAGTTATTAACAGACTTTATTGCTAGCATGACCCGGGGTCAATCTCGTAATTTCTCTTTGAGAGAATGTTTTGTTAACTAAGGCTATTATTTAACAATATGTTCAATTGGAATGTTTCGAAAGTTTCCTTTTATAGCAGGCAAATCGATGTATGTAACTGGTAGGTTGTTTTGATTGAAAAATCTGTCTGTGTTTTCATAATCACTGTAAATCTAACGGAAGTGTTGTCATGGCGAAGACAAACACACCAGTGATCATAGAGCCAATCACGAGTCTCGTTAGAATTGAAAAATGCATCAGCCAATCAGGATCTATTATCTATAATCCTGCTATTTGCTGGGGGTCTCAGAACACGGTTTTGTTCGTTATTTCGCAGACGGACTTAACGGAGGAAAAGTCCGGATGTGACGCAGGCTAAAGATTCGCATCATTTTGCGATGCAGTTTTAAAAAATTGTGCTACCCTACTCCCGCACGTTATAATTTGATACTTCCGAGTGAATTTTTAGCATTAACAAGAACTAAATTCGCGCGCTACCGTAGCGAGTAAAGCATGTTTTTTACCCTTTTTACATGGGCAAAAATTTATGAATAAAACCAAGTGACTTAATCACACGTTATCCAACGTGCGCTTTGGTTTTATGCAAAATTTTGGTAGCAGCTAATTAAACTTAACGTTAATTTTTACGGTGAATCGTTAGTTTAGTAACAAAACATTTATGTACCCTATCGGAAAGAAATAAACAAGGTTTCGCAGAAAAAGTTGTTTCCTCGCGTCATCAAACCCGGGCATACAAAGCCCCATGCAATGAAGTAATGATCTGGGTTGCTGATGTCCAAGTGACTTGGAATCTGCAGTTTGGTAAGGATTGAGTGAAACGTCGACGAGTTATTTCAATTTTTTCAGTCGCGCAATGGACGTAAAATATTACACATCCTTAGTTACGCACCCCTCCCCCCATGAAATTGGTATCGGATCGCGGAATTCAGTGCTGGTCTGAGCTCAAGACACAGTACTGACTTGGAATCCAAGGTTTGGAAATAATTGAGTGCATTCTAGTCGCGTTATTTCAGTTTTTCACCGCCGACTAGAGCTGGAGTTGGTCATCAGATGTAACGTACCCCTCCCCCCTGAAATTTATATGAGGTTGTCAAATCAAGTACTGGTCTGGGTTCTGCATATGGAAATGACCAAGCACCTGAAGTTTGGTTAGGGTGGAGTGAATTGCCGCCGGGTTATTTGAATTTTGCAGACAAGCGAGTTAATGATTAACTGACGGTAAAAAAAATGTGCCTTGTGACACACAAAATGTGGTTTTGAGCTCGGAAACCAACTAAGCATAACTTTTGGATTGTCTAGAGCGAGTTTCGGATTGTTTTGGAATTGTTTTCGTGGCTCAATAACTCTTTCTGGATCCCGGGCCGAATCTATTGTTACGCAGTTCTCCCCCTGAAATTTCTCTTTTATTCTTAAATAAATTAGTGGTCTGGATTAGGCTTAAAGTATTATCTTGGAATCCGAGGTTTGACACGATTTGAGTTTAGCGTTATTGAGTTATTTCAATTTTTCTTTGCTGGATAGAGCGCGAGTTTGTTACTAACGCAACGTGTTCTCCCCCTGAGATTTGTATCCTATCGGTTTATTAAGTGCTGGTTTGGGTTCTGGATATAATACTGCCTTCGAAGCAAACTTTTGGTAATAGTTGAGTGTATTCTGGCGGAGTTATTCCGTTTTTTTCAGTTTATTTGTAGGTCGGCCGAGAACGGCGAGTTAGTTATTAAACGTAACGCGCTCCTCCCCCTGAAATTTATAGTATATTTATGAATGATACTGGTCTGGGTTCTAGATATAATACTGACCTCAAATCGAAGGTTTGGTAATAATTGAGTGTATTCTGGGTCAGTTATTCAATTATTCTTGGTCGGCTAGAGGGAAAGTTAATTATTACATGTGACGTACTTTGATTTTGAATTCTCTCCCTTAAATTCAGATTATATTCTTGAATAAAGTACTGGTCTGGGTTCTCTATATTATAGTGACCAAGAATCTGAAATTTGGTTAGGATTGAGTAAATTGTTGTTGAGTTATTTTGATTTTTGTCTTGGCCGGTCAAAGGTTACGGTTTGAGATATCGTTAATTGAAATATTGCCGTGTATTATTGTACACAAAGTACTTTCCGATTTGGTTTCGACTTAGTAAGACATTATTCGAGCTATAGATCGTGTCTAGTACTTTATTTGGATTGAATTGGAGGTTTTTGACTGTTTTCGAATCCCGGGCTGAATCCCGGGCCGAATCCCGGGCTAACTTCACGCTGGTTCAAACGACGTACCAAATAATTGTCAAATGACATCAAATGATCTTCGGTGTATATCCTACTGATTCGATTACCAGAGCATTACAACAATTTACATGTAAGCGGAGGGCAGGTAATATGCTTAAATAAACTAAAGACCGAATTGACAATAACACATAGAAAGTACAGTCTCTTACATGGCTGCAATATTCTTGGTTTGCATATGACGTCATCGAAAAGCTAAAATCTAAACTATTCATCACACGAAACTGTTTCCGAGATATTTTATTTATATCATTAAGAAAAGTCCTCACACAAAAAACTGAGTTCTTTCGATGAATGGTTTTCGATTTATTGCGAGTCAATTTCTGTCACGCAACACTGTCACGTATATCGTAAAGACGCAGAAATATAGGCAAATGTGATTCAAATCATACGACTTTAACTTTTTAAGTGATAAATAAATTTGTTTTGGTAAATATCTGAATAGAAAACATGAATTATAGTGATATTAACGTGATTTTGGTCCTTCGTGTTACTGTCCGCCATGTTGGTGTACAAAGGTTGTGCACCAAGATGGCGGACCCATACATTATGTAAGAAGCGGCTAAATACAGGAATGCTCACTCATTCTCAGATCAATACACGTATAACGCAGTTGATCATTCAGTGAGCATCAATAAAGTTCAACAACCGTTCATATACTGTTCATATAATTCAACAACCTTCATATACTAATTTCAGCCTTCATCGCCCTTCATCAGCCGTCAACAGCGTTCATCAGCCTTCATTAGCGTTCATGAATCTTCATGAACCTTCATCAGCCTTCAACAGCATTCATCAGCCTTCAACAGCCTTCATCAGCCTTCAACAGCCTTCGACAGCCTTCATTACCTTCAACAGCCTTCAACAGCCTTCATCAGCCTTCATCGCCCTTCATCAGCCGTCAACAGCGTTCATCAGCCTTCATTAGCGTTCATCAACCTTCATCAGCCTTCAACAGCCTTCAACAACCTTCATCAGCCTTCAACAACCTTCATCAGCCTTCATCAACCTTCATCAGCCTTCAACAACCTTCATCAGCCTTCATTAGCCTTCAACAGCCCTCATCAGCCTTCATTAGCGTTCAACAGCCTTCATCAGCCTTCATTAGCGTTCAACAGCCTTCATCAACCTTCATCAATCTTCATCAGCCTTCAACAGCCTTCATCAAACTTCAACAGCCTTCATCAGCCTTCATTAGCCTTCAACAGCCTTCAACAGCCCTCATCAGCCTTCATTAGCGTTCAACAGCCTTCATCAACCTTCATCAACCCTCATCAGCCTTCAACAGCCTTCATCAGCCTTCAGCAACCTTCATCAGCCTTCATTAGCCTTCAACAACCTTCATCAGCCTTCAACAACCTTCATCAGCCTTCAACAGCCTTCAGCAACCTTCATCAGCCTTCATTAGCCTTCATCAGCCTTCAACAGCCTTCATCAAACTTAATTAGCCTTCAGCAACCTTCATCAGCCTTCATTAGCCTTCATCAGCCTTCATTAGCCTTCAACAGCCCTCAACAGCCCTCATCAGCCTTCATCAGCCTTCATTAGCGTTCAACAGCCTTCAACAGCCTTCATCAGCCTTCATTAGCCTTCATCAGCCTTCAACAGCCTTCATCAGCCTTCATTAGCCTTCAACAGCCTTCAACAACCTTCATCAGCCTTCAACAGCCTTCAACAACCTTCATCAGCCTTCATCAACCTTCAACAACCTTCATCAGCCTTCAACAACCTTCATCAGCCTTCATTAGCCTTCAACAGCCTTCAACAGCCCTCATCAGCCTTCATCAGCCTTCATTAGCGTTCAACAGCCTTCATCAGCCTTCATTAGCGTTCAACAGCCTTCATCAATCTTCATCAGCCTTCAACAGCCTTCATCAAACTTCAACAGCCTTCATCAGCCTTCATTAGCCTTCAACAGCCCTCAACAGCCCTCATCAGCCTTCATCAGCCTTCATTAGCGTTCAACAGCCTTCATCAGCCTTCATCAGCCTTCAACAGCCTTCATCAAACTTCAACAGCCTTCATCAGCCTTCAGCAACCTTCATCAGCCTTCATTAGCCTTCATCAGCCTTCATTAGCCTTCAACAGCCCTCATCAGCCTTCATTAGCGTTCAACAGCCTTCATTAGCATTCATCAACCTTCATCAGCCTTTATCAGCCTTCAACAACCTTCATCAGCCTTCATTAGCCTTCTACAATCTTCATCAGCCTTCATTAGCCTTCAACAATCTTCATCAGCCTTCATCAGCCTTCATTAGCCTTCATCAGCCTTCATTAGCGTTCAACTGCGTTCATCAGCCTTCATCAACCTTCATCGCAGTTCAGACTTTCTCAAAAATTGGCACTGTTAAGGGTTTTCTCAGCATATTTGTCTTATCTGGTAAAATGTTTTTGAAGGATACACCTTTTTTCAAAAGAACTTTTTTTAAAAGAACATTGATGTTGGTCAATGGAATGCAAGCAGCACAATGCAAACCATAACCGTTTACGAGTGTTTTATGCCTCGTCCACACACGCATTTTTCGAAAAAGCTCTCAAAAGTGGATACTTTTCACAATATTCAAAAACAGAGTACACAATCAAATTAAGAGATAATTGTTCACCAAAGTCCTCTTAGCGCGCTGCAATGTCGATTGCGGTCTCTTGGGATATTTTGAAATAGGTGCATATTCGTCTAAGACTTCTAAGACTCAGAAACTCTGTTCATTCACAAGATCAGTGCCAACGAAGGAGATCGTTAATTCTCAAATTAAAACGCAAACGTGTGGACGGGTCTGAAAAAGATTTATCCTAATTTGCATAAGAAACGTGAAGGTTTTTAATTGTTGACTCGACAAATATATTTTGCGTTTCTACTGTTTACAATGTCCTTTTGTTTCTATTGTTCTTAGCATTCCAATGCAAATTTCGGTTGATTTCCCATTAAGTTTATCTTTTCGAAGCTTTAATCTAGAATATTCCTTTGTAAAGTGCAAACGCAGCTTCTGCTGTTTAAAACTTTGATATCGAATTTTCCTTAAGGCCTAGTTCAAACGTCGCATCTTGTTGTTGAAGGTTAATGAAGGCTAATGAAGGCTAATAAAGGTTAATGAAGGCTGTTGAAGGCTAATGAAGGCTGTTGAAGGCTAATGAAGGCTGTTGAAGGCTAATGAAGGCTGTTGAAGGCTAATGAAGGCTGTTGAAGGCTAATGAAGGTTGATGAAGGCTAATGAAGGCTGTTGAAGGCTAATGAAGGCTAATGAAGGTTAATGAAGGCTAATGAAGGCTAATAAAGGTTAATGAAGGCTGTTGAAGGCTAATGAAGGCTGTTGAATGCTAATGAAGGCTGTTGAAGGCTAATGAAGGTTGATGAAGGCTACTGAAGGCTAATGAAAGGTTGATGAAGATTGATGAATGTTGTTGAAGGCTAATGAAGGCTGTTGAAGGCTATTGAAGGCTGTTGAAGGCTGTTGAAGGCTAATGAAGGTTGATGAAGGTTGATGAACATTGTTGAAGGCTGTTGAAGGCTAATGAAGGTTGATGAAGGATAATGAACGTTGTTGAAGGCTGTTGAAGGCTATTGAAGGCTATTGAAGGCTGTTGAAGGCTGATGAAGGTTGTTGAAGGCTGTTGAAGGCTGATGAAGGCTGATGAAGGCTGTTGAAGGCTGTTGAAGGCTAATGAAGGTTGATGAAGGTTGATGAACATTGTTGAAGGCTGTTGAAGGCTAATGAAGGCTGTTGAAGGCTAATGAACATTGTTGAAGGCTGTTGAAGGCTAATGAAGGCTGTTGAAGGCTAATGAAGGTTGATGAAGGTTGATGAACGTTGTTGAAGGCTGTTGAAGGCTAATGAAGGTCGATGAAGGCTAATGAAGGCTGTTGAAGGCTAATAAAGGTTGATGAAGGTTAATGAACGTTGTTGAAGGCTGTTGAAGGCTATTGAAGGCTGATGAAGGCTATTGAAGGCTGTTGAAGGTTGTTGAAGGCTGTTGAAGGCTGATGAAGGCTGTTGAAGGCTGTTGAAGGCTAATGAAGGTTGATGAAGGTTGATGAACATTGTTGAAGGCTGTTGAAGGCTAATGAAGGCTGTTGAAGGCTAATGAACATTGTTGAAGGCTGTTGAAGGCTAATGAAGGCTGTTGAAGGCTAATGAAGGTTGATGAAGGCTAATGAAGGCTGTTGAAGGCTAATGAAGGTTGATGAAGGCTGATGAACGTTGTTGAAGGCTGTTGAAGGCTAATGAAGTCTGATGAAGGCTGTTGAAGGCAAATGAAGGCTGTTGAAGGCTAATGAAGTCTGATGAAGGTTGTTGAAGGATAATGAAGGCTGTTGAAGGCTAGAAGGTTGATGAACGCTGTTGATGAACGCTGTTGAAGGTGATACATGGTATATGTGATATATGTGCAAATGATGTATATACGTCACTCACCTTAGAGTCGTTTTCGTATGAGTGGGAAACTTACCGCGCCGTACCGTGACCGTGTCAGTGCCGTAATGTCTTTAAAAACATTCGAAATTCATGCCGTAACCGTATCGTATCGTAACCGTACAGTGTTCCCAGTCATACGAAAACGACTCTACTGTGGATACTGTGCATATTTGTGTGAGCATTCCTGTATTTAGGAACTACTTACATTTCACAGCAAACAATGAAGATATTTGATCGCTCGTATCTCGTTATCAAAATATTCTTATGACTAAAAATTTCGTATAGATACAAACCTTCAACTGCTTTTTTAGATTCAATACATTTTATATAAAAATATTCTATATTAAACCCGAAAAATTTTATGATGACGTCAGTGCAAACCAAGAATAGAGCGAACATAACTTACCAGTTATGGAACCGTTCTGTGTATTATGCTCAACGATTGCGAGCTATAAAAGAAGTCATCTGCTCTTGAGCTTATGGTAAATACCCATTTAAAAACATATAATTGTAGTGCTTTAATTGTGACTTCATATTACTGTGAGTTCACTAACCTGATTTGCAGAATGATTTTGCACTTTCATAGTTAGTTAAGTTAGTAGTAAACCTATTGTTTTCTTTTATAATTTATCAATCACTTTGTACTCTACAAGTCCCTGCTTCTATTTTTTCTTTTGTTCTCATGATACAAAATCTAATAGTCAAAGTGTAGTCATCAAATTGATACAAAAGAAAACAATGGAATTAGGGTCTGCTATTTTTTATTAGTATGTGTCACGTGCCTTGAAGTCACTACTTTTAATTAGTTTTTTGATGTCCTTCAGCATTGATACCCTAGCTCTTTCCAATTCACTAACCGTCCTCCAACTTCCAATAATATACAGATATATATTGAAATTTCCCACTGTCTTTTGTTTTCAGGAACTTTTATCTAAATACTTTGAAATAAGGGAGCATTCACAAAAAAATGTTGGGGGGGGGGCACTGATGAGAAAGTAGG
Source organism: Telmatactis stephensoni (assembly GCA_029948255.1). Lineage (NCBI taxonomy): Eukaryota > Metazoa > Cnidaria > Anthozoa > Actiniaria > Isophelliidae > Telmatactis > Telmatactis stephensoni. The sequence goes on along the minus strand of JALIZF010001900.1, from coordinate 1,192,240 downwards.
GGGACCCCCAAAAAAATTCAGGCCTAAAAGGGGGGTAGTGAAAAAAATAAGACTTTGAAGGGGGTACCTGAAAATAAAAAGGTAAGCTTATCATTGAAAAAAATATAATATTATTATTTTACTTCAACAAGTGAAATGTCAATCTATAAACTCTGAAAAAACTGTATACTTAACATATAGATGTATTTAAAATCAGCTTTCTCAATAGTTGTTTATAATATGAACATTTTTATCAACATAGCCAAAATCAAAAAAAAAATTTTCATATATATTACTATATATCAACAATATCAAAATACTCGCTTTTCTTATAAAGATCTGTACATAAAACCATCTGTCATAAACTACTATTGTTCTGTTAATCTGATCACTTTTCTTGCTCAGTGGAAGTACTCTGCTTTCATCATTAGTCTCATTTACTTCTACACCTCTGACACAGCCCCTCTCCTCCATATCTTGATGGGAATCTGTCTTGGAAAAACATATTTTTTCGTACCATAAAGAAATGCTCTCAAAATTGGTTTGAATTTGTCACACAGCTTCGGGATCTAGACATTCACCATGTAAATGAAGCTTTGGAGACAATTTCAAAATGACACAAGATAAAGAATCTGAAAGCTTGAGTACAGTTTTCTTGCCTTCAATAACTGATTCAATAAGGGACTGGTCATAAAGTACAGGGGGGGGTGGGCTGGAAAAAATCATTTTAGGAAGACTAGTTCTCATGTGACCCACCCTCATATTTTTGCAGAATTTGCACGACTCACCCCTATTTTTCAAGTATAAAATATGATGCCCCCCCCCCCAATAAAAATAGGCAGATCTTTGTTTACAATATTGAAATTTGGCCTGTCTATTTAACCAAGCTAATGACAAATCGACACTGAATTTCGAAAGCACATTGTAAAAGTAGCTTTATACCTTGAAAAAATGAACTTGATACATGAAATAGTTTTTGAGCAATGAGGTTTTGGAAATTAAGTCTAAATTTTACAGAGAATGTATGGAATATAAACTAAACTAAAGGTGTAGTAATAAAATAGAAAACTGAAAAATTATTCAGTTTGTCAAAGTTCTGAACAGGGGAGAATGTGACATCCTGCATGTGCAACGCAACTCAGTCAGATCTAGAGTCTCCAAAAAAATGCCTTGATCAGTAAGTTGTCACAGGTCTCCCAGCTCGTGTTAAAGATGTTCTGGCTTCCCTTCTGTTTTGGGTATCTGTATCATCAGGCTCTTCTTCATCAGTGCATCCAGTAACCAATTTCTTGCAGCACATCATCAGAAATCTCATCATTGTCTTCAGTATATCTTGCTCTCTTTCCCATCATCCTCATCTTCATCTGTTTCATCTTCCACTTTGTTGCTGTCTTCTCGGTCTTCCTCATTTCTTTTGAGTTGATCTTTCCCCGGCCAAGCAGAAATTACTTAGAGCTTCTCATCATTTTTCATTTTCTGATTCCTTCCCAGCTTGTGTTTCTCTGAAAACAAATCTAAGACTGGCACTGTTTTCTTCTTCAATGTCCCATTCTTAAACATGTGTTGCCAATCATAGTCTTTGTATGTCTTCGAGATTCGGCTTCCTTCTTCTTTTTCAATTCCTTTCATCCATTTGTTTCAATGTCTTTATTTTATAAAGATATTCTAGATGTTCTAGATAGTTCCGCAAATATACTTTAAAAAAGGATGATACTGTTTCACTGCGGTCTGCCAGTGTCAATTTTCCTTCTTCCAAATGCTTCTTGATCTGCACTCTTGGTTGGAAATCTCGGTCTTTGTCTACAATTTAATGGTAATGAAAACAATGGAGGAACAATCCAGCTATGCCTCAGACCTGAACTATTCTGGTATATCAAGCCTTAAATCAAGCGATACGAAATGGTTGAATATGATAGACAGAAAGATGTTTGCCAAGAGGGCTGTTTCTGCTATAAAATCACTTATCACCCCAGAATTATTAACATTCTCTGACAGTGACGTCAGTTCTGATGAAGTCCATGAAAGTGAAAAGGATGACAATGTGGATTATGTTCTCTGTTTCACATAAAAGAACATGCACGATCTTTATGAATGTTTTCAAGTCAAAACAATTGTCTCACTTTATTATTGTTTGTTACCATTAACTATTTTGAGAAATGTATGTGTAGAGATAATTGGCAGTTTGTGGATATTAATGAAGTGGATATTAATGTGGATATTAATGAAGTACACAATTAAGATTTGTGCTTTTACAGTTGTTGTTTATAATTATCAATTGATAGCTAGCTTTCTTGTTTTTACTTTGTGATCTATATTTCAAGACACCCAGCGTTTGACAGAAAATGTGCAAAACTATGACATAGCCCACCCCTTCCACAGTGCATGGCTTTTGCTAACCCACCCCTTTTTGCTTGCATAAAAATAGTGACCCACCCCCCTTATTTTTCCAGCCCACCCCCACCTGTACTTTATGACCAGTCCCTAATGCCAATATTGTTAAGGTAGTTGGGTAATCGGACTCTATTGCTAGGAAGGGCAGGGGACCGAATGAAATAATGTGGTCAAGGGTGGACTGGATAAATATATGAGCTCATACTTGAACTAGCACATGAATTTGAGTGTGGGGTTGGTAAATCCAGTTTAACACTACTCATCAGGGGTTAAGATATTAAACTGTTGTCATTATGGTGGATGATAAACATGTTTCATACTTCAAGGCCTTGCAATATTATTTGTTTATGGCTTTTCCGCTGTGGATTCACAAATTATTTTAAAAATTATGAGGAATAAATTTGATTTCTGGAAATGGCATGTAGGGTAATAAGGGGGGTGTCTCAAATTAATGTACTTCTACAGAGGGGATCCCTGAATTTTTTCTACTGGAAGAAAAGGGTCCTGCAAATTTTTTTTGCAAAGGATACTTTCTCATCAGTGCCCCCCCAACATTTGTTTGTGAATGCTCCCTAAACAAAGTGAGAAAAACAAGCTATGCTAAAAAGTAAGTTGGAGTTATTGATTGAGTTGAAGGGATGTATGGGTTAGCAACCATGTAAAGAATAGCACATCAAACAAACTCTACTCAATTCACATGTGACCTGAGTGCTCAAACTGGGACTCAAACCTGGACCACAGTGGTGAAAGTACTGGGCTTGGTTGTTTGAAAGCCAATTAGTGCTAATCTGGGGTTAACTCTTAAGAAACCATTTGGAGTTTAAACCCAGGATTAGCGCTGATCGGCTTTCGAACAACTGGGCCCTGGTGCTCTCACAACTTGGCCAACCATGCCATTTTGTTGATTGAATATTCCTATTGTTGCAGGTTGAATAAAGATTTCTACCTTGTATAAAGATTGTAGATGTCAGCAGCAGCAAATAACATTTTCTTAAATTGTAGTAAATAATTCAATAATTCATCATTCTTATTTAATCAATAAAGTCTATGAAAATAATTATTGTTTCCACCATAAGGCCATTTGCTCTGATAGAAACTGTTCTATTCATTAGTCATTATTTAAAACATGACATAATTTATATTTTATAGGGATTTATTTAATACTATTAAGATTTTAGCCCTTTCCTGTCAATTTGTCTTTTGTATCCTTAAGGATAGCATTCACATCGCCAGAGTGTTGTAATTTCATAGGCTAATTATATTATATATATTTCTATCAATTTTTCTTATATGATATTTTATTACTTTTATACACCTATTTAAAAAAAGGTTGTCAGAGCTATAGGCAATAGGTCATTCTGCTATTCACGGTTGGGTTTTCTATTTGTTTTTATTAAGAAAGTCAACAATCTGATATTCATATGTGATGTTTGAAACAAAAGGAATGGAGTAACAAAGCTAGTTTTAAAACTTTTTGACATTTCAGAGTTTGAAAACCTATTTCCTATTGCCTATCATCTTTAGCTCTGACAACTGTTTTTGAAATAGGTGTAAACAGGTGTATGCACTCCATTGAAGAAAGGTTGTAGTTCACATTTATCAAAAAAAAATGCAATTTGTAAATAAGCGCTTACAACACACGAAATGTAGTTTATTGATTCCTGTGAGAGTTTAGAAGGACTAAAAATGTATTGTATCCACTGATATTATATTATATTTATGTTGTATTTTCAGCTGAAATAAAGACATTATTACTTCCTCTTATTTTTTTTAGTTTACTAATATCATTATTCTCATTCCAGGTTCCTTTATGGTATTTCCAGGGTTATTCCTACAACATTTCTAGGGTATTTCCAGGTTGTTCCTTTGTATTTCCAGGGTGTTTCTACAACATTTCTAGGGTATTTCCAGGTTGTTCCTTTGTATTTCCAGGGTGTTTCTACAACATTTCTAGGGTATTTCCAGGTTGTTCCTTTGTATTTCCAGGGTATTCCTACAACATTTCTGGGGTATTTCCAGGTTGTTCCTTTGTATTTCCAGGGTGTTTCTACAACATTTCTGGGGTATTTCCAGGGTCTTCCTTTGTATTTCCAGGGTATTCCTACAACATTTCTAGGGTATTTCCAGGGTCTTTCTTTGTATTTCCAGGTTGTTCCTTTGCATTTCCAGGGTATTTCCAGGGTCTTCCTTTGTATTTCCAGGGTATTCCTACAACATTTCTAGGATATTTCCAGACTACCTTCATGATATTTCCAGGTTATTTCTAGGTTAATTCTAGGATCTCTTTGATATTACTTTATGATTTCTAGGATATCTCTAGGTTATTTCCATAGTATCTAGAAATTTCCACACCATGGAAATGTACAATTTACCTGGAAATTGAATTTCCTGTATATTTCCTGTATATTTCTACACTATTTCCATACATGGAAATTAATCAAATTTTCCAGTGATACCAAGACATTTGATTTGGGGTGAGATGAAGGAAGAATAATATTGCTTGTTCTTATGAAATTGCGAAGGAAAGTAAATATTAAGGGTTTAATTTTGTTCCATATGTCAACATCACAACACGTCATATGTTATGTTATGTATTATATGCTATGTTATATGTTTTTGTAAAGCACCTAAAGCAGATTCTGGATAGGCGCTATATAAATGTTTATCATTATTATTTATTATTATTAACACATGACAAAACACAGCACAATATAACACGATACAACACAACACATGACACAACAACAGAACAAAACACAGCACAACACCACATAACACAACACAACAAAACACAACACAACACAACACCACACCACACAACACAACACAACACAACACAACACAACACAACACAACACAATGCAGAAAACAACACAACAATTAAAACACAATCTATTTACACGTGGAAAATTGTCTGTCTATCTGTTTCTGTCTGTCGAGAGAATGGGAGTCTCTTACCTTCTTTTACAAACTAACCACACCCTATTTCCATTGTTTAATGTAGGTTTTGAATTTCGGGGGAAGACCTGGGACAGGTTTTGAATTTTGAATTCAAGACCTGCATTAGGTTCTTATGGACCCGGGACAGGTTTTGAATTTTGAATTCAAGACCTGCATCAGGTTTACCAAGTTGCTAGTCATGCCATACACACATTACACACATTTTAGAAGTTTTACCTTCAATGCACTGCATTCGAGATTTTAGACACACACACTAGAAGTCAGAAAGTCTTAAAATTTAAGGAATTGACTATTCTGATCTTAAAAAAATCGCAAATGATATCTTACGCATCGACCCTACCGAGCCTCGAACCCTCAACCCATTGAATCTTAGTCCATTCACTTACCACTATGCTATCCGGTAAATCGTTGACAATGATGGAATGTTAAGAAGCTTTATCTCAACACACATTTTGTAAATTAGTATTCAAAATCCCCTCTGGGAATTACTAATAAACGTATTGTATTGTATTGTATTTTAGCTATTGTTCGACGTTAATTTCATGCAAATATAAATTACTCGATATAACTCGGATTTGATACTATAACTCAAATCCGATGATTTGAGTTCTTATTTTCAGAATTTTTGCATTGAAACAATAAAAATAGGGTTTGGTTAGTTTGTAAACAACTTAAAAACCGCGTGCTCGGCCTTTAACAGACAAAAGACCTCGGGCTACGCCCTCGGTCTTTCACGTCTGTTAAAGACCTCGCACTTGGTTTTTAACCTATATTTATGGAATAAGAAGGATATTTTTTGTTTGGTGTTATTGCAGGACATAGCACAACAACACAACACAACAAGACAAGACAAGACAACGCGGTATGACAAATGCTTTAAAATTCTTTTGACAGAATTCACATAAGCATTGCTTAAAGCTAGTATTAAAATCGCAATAGGTTTTCTTAAAGTGCCTATAAACCCTAGCGAAAATGTATATTTTTTAAAAGCTGAGTATCTTGGGGAAATATGATTAAAGCGACATAAAAAATGTAAGTTTTTTCCAGTGTGTCCGTCCGTTCAAAGCTGTCGCTCCAGACGAAAATCCGCATTCTTTGGAAGGCTGGGACGAATTTGGTTAATAATAAACTTATTTGGTTGATAATAAACTTTGACATTGTGACGTAATGTAAGGCACATTGTGACGTAATATCCGGAATCACGACATTTAGACTCAAAGAAAAAGCTGAAAATAGCTATATCAAAGTAGTAGAATTTGTAGCAGAAGTTAAATATAGTGTATACCAATAACAATATACAAGGATATTAACAGCTTGTAGCGTCCAAATTAAACTTTATTACTGGGTCTCAGTCTCCCAGGTTTCTCACAATTTTTTCCACAGGATGCCCAAAATGTGCTATTTCTCTAACTTTGCAGTGCTTTTTCCTGGTCAATAGAAATTGAAAGACTCACTTTTCAAAATGTTTTTGTTTCAGAGGCCAAGTTCTTTTGAGAGAAATTATTTCTGGCTAGACTTTATAGGCACTTTAAAGCCAAACAAGGACCATGGCTAGGCGGGGAATCCCGGCCTTATTAAATCATTCTGGCATGAATGAAATTAAAATCACGTTCTTATTTGCCCTCTTGTTTGATTCTTAGTACATTTTCTATGTTATCCTTCTTAAGTTCAATCATCTGAATGACCATAGTTGTTTTTTGCTTTGAAATCATTTGACCTGCGAGCTAAATCTTCTCGAATTTACAATTTACAATTACGGGCAGGTTTGTAAGCTCTTAAGGTGTCTAAAAACATGGATGGACTTGATTACACTGAAGTTATTCGTTATCATCTAAAATATTATAGTGGAGCTATAACGGCTGAGCGGAGCACCATACCTAAGAAAAAATGGTAACCCATCGAGTTGATTTTTCATGGACACACAGGGAGCCCAACGGCTGTACGTCCGTCCGTACATACATACATACATACATACATACATACGTACGTCCGTGTACATCGCGATGCTGATTGGCTGATTGCTTTTTGGCGCCAACTTGACGCGCGCTGACACTTTGAAAACTGAAAATTTACAAGTTTCCTTGCAGTTTTAACTTGCAAAGCTTAAAAATAGTATTCTCGAAACCTCGTAAAAATTTAGCGATTTTGATGAACATTAATCTGTGCCAATCTTGACAGGTTAAAGCGGAAAAAAAACGTACGTTTGAATTTTTTTCGAGCCTGGTGTCGTTTCAAAAACTGCTCGAAAGACGAAAGACACAGAGGATATTTTCAAAGTTGAACGACTTTTTAGTTGGATTCGTAGTTTAAAAAAATTCCTCATAATGAATAAGTCATTGAGGATGGTGTATTCTTCGTTTCGTGAAGATGCCTTCAGTAAAGCTGCTTAAAAATCTAGCCAAAGTTGGAAATAAATCAAGAATCGTCTGCATTGAGCGTGAAACAAGGACCAGTATGCTTCGAAAAGACAACAAGGAAAGCACTTCAAGGTAAAGACCCTGGCCAGAAAATGATATCAAAAAGTCTCTTGTACCTATATTTGATCTTTTATCTTTGATTTGGGATTGATTACTTAAAAAAACCTTTTATGCACGTTGAACTGTGGCCAAGTTTAAAGAAACACTCGATCAAGCCTTACATGAAATGTACAACGACATTTTGTTTTACGGTGAACTTTTTGCACTAGTTCTAATAATAATAAAATTAGTAAAAAAAATTGATTTTGAACTTATTTCAACCCCACTAATGTGTAAATACAGCTCAAGTTTTGGTCTGGAATTTAATGAAACAATTGACAGGAAAAAAAGAAGGAATTTTGCCATGCAAACTAGAATTGTTTTACTTTATTCATCTGGATGAAGTTGCTCAGTGAGCCCTGTTAAGCCTTAAATACAGACTGAAAATGCTTAATTCCTTGTTTTCTTGTTATTTCAATTAGCTGTTTTTATAATCACTTTAAATTGTATTATCAGTGTAATCTGGAAGAGAAAAGTGGGAGACAAGTATTCGCCTAGCTAGTGTGTCATTCTTTTCTACTGTACATTAAATAACAAAACAAAATAACAACAACAACGACAAAAAACAAGATGTCACAAATATAGTGAAGACAGACAAATCAATATATGTTGTTCTGTAATATTCAGGATGTCAAAAAGGTTTAATTACTTGTATCAATTTAAAAAAATGTTTTGGAGATTTTGCTTTCTATTTCTGAAAATTATGAACCCTTACAAAGTCTGAGTTATGAAATCTGACAGTGAATCTGAATATTAAAATTTACTGTAACAAAGGTCACTGAGCATACAAGCCCATACAATATACAAACCAAAACCAAAACTTAATTTAAAAATGCTTTTTAAATAATCTTCATTTCAACTTTTTCAATTACCACAGGAAGCCCAATTCATTTGAATCAAGAACATAAAAAAATTAAAATTGAAATTGGAGCTTTGCTTTTAGGTAGTAGTTGTTTTGAGTTGTTTTACAATTTCATCTAAAGTCATGATTAGTGTAACCTGGAAGAGAGAATTCTTGTTTCGTGTAAAGACAACTATTTATCAGTGTCATTCTACTCTACATAATACAAAAAAAAAACAAGATGCCACAATACTGTCAAGACAGAAAAATCTAAATATAATTTTCTGCAATGTCTAATTGTTTAATTGAAGGATGTTGAATTAGGTTCAGTATTTATGTGAATGAAATCAGTTTGAGGGATTTTTGCATCCTATTTCTGAGAATTATGAAGCACTACTACTAAGTCAATTATAAAATCTGACACAAATATCTGAATAAATATCACTATGGTCACTGAGTTGAAAGCCTTATAATTCTCAGGAGACTGAAGGGCAAGAAATAAAGCTTGATCTTTATATTAACTTTCAGACGCCCATAGTTGTAGGTTTTAGCCTCTCGATCATTCGCCATTCACTTCTCGATCAAGTTTTGACTCGAGTGTAATTTAGAAGACCGTTAAAAATCATTCTTTAACGATCACTTTAGCATACTCACCGGCACTGAAGACATTGGCAATAAAACACAGTGCAATTAAGATGGTGACATGAGTTTTATACGTTGGAGCTTCGTAACATGTCCACATGGTTCAAAGCTAACTAGGGAACGGTGTGACTGGAATTTCATTAATTGCTGCTGTAAACGTAACTGGTCAGGAGCCTTCAATTCGTGTTGTCGTTGTTGCTGACGCAGCGGACACGGCTCAAAAACCGCTGATTGGTCGAAATAAAATTGAACTGAATATGCGCACAAGCGTTTTCCGCTGAAATTTTGCAGGCTCGCAGAGAAAAAATGGCGGACGAAGGAGAATATTTTTTTCAGTAGTTTCTTGCAAAATATGTTCACTTCATATATACTTTTAAGGCCAGAAGAACAATCATAGTTATAGCATGATGTAAAGGAAAGAACAAGTTTTTAATAGCTTGTAAAGAAGTCGATAATATGAGGATCTTCAGCGGGAAAAAGTTAAACAAACTGTCTACGTAACAAAACCAAAGGAGTGCCGCTGAACGAAGTTTTACCAAAGGAATACATTGTTTTCAATCATTAGATGTCTTCTTAATTTCTTGAAAATATTCAGAGTGAAAGGTAATTGTTAGGATTTCTCAAGATAAATGATGGCAACACAAGATCTTGGATTACAGGCGGTGTCTGCTGTTTTATTTGGAGCGATGAAGGGAAATCGAATTAGTGAAGGTAAGGTTTTAGTGAGCTGTGTGTGGAAAACATTACACCTTACAATATTTTAAGTTTGTGTACGAAAACAATACGAAATATTTAATACATGTGTAAGTAGCAACGATTTCAAGGTGTTGGGTTGTGTTGCAACTGCCCTGCCATACTGCTTTGTTTTACTTTTATTTGGTGCATTTTGTCACACTTCACAACACAACTTAATAAGTTTGATTGCAGAAATTCATACTGATTAAAAAACTATCATATGATAAAATATGGTATCATGGACAAATTTTAGCATGGGGTTAATTGGCTAAATTAAGCTGGGTTTTCAGTTGAGTCAAACAGAGCTGATCGACAATACCCTACAGTTGGCCTATTTGGAATCACATCCTCTTCATTTGTGATGTACTTTTCTTGATTTATTTATTTGATATCACTCAGGCAGTCGTAGGCTGGTGTGTGAATAATGTATGGATTCAATCCATTCACTGCGATTTCACTGTTTAATCCAATGTTTGTACAGTTTTCCTCAGCTGCAAAGTTTATTTATAAAGTAGCTTTACATTCTGAGTTTCACTTTGTTCTGTTAGTCAGTCACTTATACTTGACTTGAATCAGTTGACAAAAAGCCACAACTTATCAATGTTTTGGACTGGTCACACTCTTATTCTTGTTTGCATTGACTGAAATAAACATTTTCATGTTTCTAGGTATTTGTTTTGGTCAACAATTCACAAAGCAGTATATAATATTCATTCACAATTTGGTGTTGTGAAAGAATTTAATGATTTATATTTTTTTATATTCTCCTTATAGGTCAGTTGCTCCATTTGAGTTCATAGCTGCAAGAGAAACTGAGTGTGTTGCTAGAGAGAAATCTTGTGGATTCCCTTTGTCAATAAAAAAATCAATGGATGGCTTTCCTTTATATTACTTTACTTACTTTAATAGTTTCCATAGTAATCCACAATAATACAAACAAACAAACTAACCAACTAAGATAAAATAAACTCAAATATAAAATAAATAGATAAATAAATAAAAACTAGTACTGTTAATGTAGTGTCTCACCATTCTCCAATTAGCACTTAGATAAGAGGTAAGAGATAACTTGAATGCTGATTGGATGATTGCTCAGGTGAAAATAGGCAAATACATTTTAACTGGTCATACTTTTGGGATTTGCACTGTAACTACAATATTACATCAGTACATATGTACATGTGTGTATTATTGGCTGCCACCAACTTCCCATGTCCATGCAATTACAGGTTAAGAGAAGAGATCTGTGGATTGTTTTTATAAAAAAATAACAGAGACCCTTTTGAACTTTTTTGTTTTGAAATTCTTGCTACTGTTACATTTTATTTCTCACATCATATTTGTGTTAGGCCCTGTTTTCATGAAAGAAGGGGGCTATTGGTATAATGTAGAGGTAGGCTTTTGCTAAAGTTTATAATACCACCATTACAATAAATTCCTGCATGAAAGGACAAATTTTTGCATCTTGTTTTTGTTGTTGTTTTCAATCATGAACATTACATTGGCTAAGCAGGTTATGCATGAGTCAATGTGAACCCCGATACCCCCCCCCCTCCCTCCCCCACCCTGGGACAATAGGATAATAGGGGAAAAGTATGGGATTTTAAATGAAAATTTTGCCCCAGGTGGTGGTGGCACTTTTGGTATATTGCCTGTTCACATTGACTCATGCATTACCCCACCTTTAAATATTCACATGATAAATGTGTCCCTGGCTAATAGGGCTACACTATCCCCCCCCCCCCTCCTCCTTACCAAAGACCAAAATTATGTTAGATCAAGAACTAAAATAGATAATATGCTGAGCCTTTTGTATTTTTAGGTAGGTTATTCAATGTACTTGCATTGGATCAGAAATATGGAAGATCATCATTAAAATCCAAAACAAATTAATACATTCAAAAATAGAAATGTAAGAGGAAATACATATTTCAGTTTCATACATTTTTTTGTTTTTTGCTATATGACAGTGTGAATTAACATTATAAAACAAGAACTGTGCTTTAACAAAAGGGCTCCCTAATATATCAGCTTTCAAATGAAATTGAGAATCTAAATTTTCAGAACTGGTAATTCAGTGCAACATCATGACATCATGCAGTTTATCAGAAAAAAAGACACCAATATTGAATTGCTATATAAGTTGCAAGCCTGGCCCAGTGTTAAAAATATAATCCAGGGCTTCACGGAAATAAAAAAGTTTCACTTATTCACTAAATCTTGAAGTGTAGCGTGTTCAGGAAATGTAGTCTGCCTTTGGCAGAGATAACCAGACTTTACTTGCAAATTAAAAAAAGTCATATCGATTAAAAAAAAGTCATTTTTGATATGTTGTAGGTAAGGTCCTTAAAAGTAATTTAAGCGTGTTAGAATCCTTATGTCTGTACACATGACCTTATTTCTGGCGAAAATGTGACCTCCTGTCGATAGGCGGTAATCGGCGACACTTGTGAAGTTGTCCTTGTTTACCATCCATAATTTTGCAAATCGTCAAGTGTAGTATACCTTTCAGTCACACCGAAAGAAAGATAAGGACCAGCTCTTCCCCTGAGAGTGATTTCCAATATCATAAGGTCTCTTCCGGCTGGGTATTTTAAGCAGTGAACATCGTGTTGATTAAAGAAATTTCGTCCGCCATTTTGTTTTTGAAATTCTAGTCTTACTCGCGCATGCGCAGCGGTTTTTGAGCCGTGTCGACGCAGCGAGCGAGCCTGAAGCACAGGCTTACCATATTGTGTCGGTGTGATGGTTGGGCTTCCTGTGGATTTTAACGGTTATTTGCTGCTACGTTTAATTATTCCTCCAAATTCGCCGAAAACGTAGAAATATCCCTCAAGACTATGATTGAAATAAAGATTGACTGTTTATAAACACTTCTGGCCTATTTGTTTATGATTTGGATGCGATTTAGGGTGGGTTTTGAGCGATCCTTTTTGACCACGCTTTCAAGTGTAGAAAGACGAACACAAGGCAGGCAGCTCAGGCCGCCGAATCCACGACCAGCACTTAGTCTCGGCCAAAAATTTCTACTTTACCCGGGCTCTTTGAGAACGTCCTTATGGCACAGCAAAGAATAGTAATCTAGCAAGATTATGGACAAGCTTGAGCTCCCTAGATTTAAAGCTTGCCGAGATATTAATTTTTGAATTTCGATAATCGCTTTCTCCAGGGGATCTGTCCAGTCTGCCCTCTCAAAGGAATTCCAAACACGCAAAAACGGTCGAATTTAACATGTAACCCCCCTCCCCACAGTAAGCAAATAACACGAACTTTCTATTGTTATTCTCTGTTCTTCTTCTTTTTATTTAATTATTGGACTATACTCATGTATGAAAATACCAAAGTACCAATAATAAAGTTATTATTATTATTATTTAATTATTATTTGCTTACTGTGGGGAGGGGGTTACATGTTAAATTCGACCGTTTTTGCGTGTTTGGAATTCCTTTGAGAGGGCAGACTGGACAGATCCCCTGGAGAAAGCGATTATCGAAATTCAAAAATTAATATCTCGGCAAGCTTTAAATCTAGGGAGCTCAAGCTTGTCCATAATCTTGCTAGATTACTATTCTTTGCTGTGCCATAAGGACGTTCTCAAAGAGCCCGGGTAAAGTAGAAATTTTTGGCCGAGACTAAGTGCTGGTCGTGGATTCGGCGGCCTGAGCTGCCTGCCTTGTGTTCGTCTTTCTACACTTGAAAGCGTGGTCAAAAAGGATCGCTCAAAACCCACCCTAAATCGCATCCAAATCATAAACAAATAGGCCAGAAGTGTTTATAAACAGTCAATCTTTATTTCAATCATAGTCTTGAGGGATATTTCTACGTTTTCGGCGAATTTGGAGGAATAATTAAACGTAGCAGCAAATAACCGTTAAAATCCACAGGAAGCCCAACCATCACACCGACACAATATGGTAAGCCTGTGCCTGAAGCAAGGAAGCAAATCTAATCTACAAACTAGGTCTCTGACCGACCTCGATTTTAACCACAATGCTCTCTGTTCCGTGTTGAAGTACTTCATATAAGACCCGAACACTATACCACTCTAGAACAATAACCGTATTAATAATATATTGAGTCATACAGGTTCTTTCTCGATGTAAAAGTCCCGAATTTTTTTTCAATGCTAGTGGACTTAATATTGTAATACCAGGTTTAGGAGCCAAGACTGCAGATACATTTTCAATACTAATAGACTTAATACTTTAATACTAGGTTTAGATGCCCAGACTAGAGATATATTTTTAGACTTGTGGTTTTCCTCCCATCTTACAATATTAATACCAGGTTTAGATCATGAACTTTATGGTTCCAGCTTTTAGGTCAGCCAGGATCGATGCTCAACTTGGGACACCCGGGACATCTGGGACATGTGGGACAACACAGGGCTCCCAATATCATTCAATTCCACAATTAACTTGGGACAGCTGGGACACCCGGAACATCCGGGACATCTGGGACAACACAGGGCTCCCAACATCATTCAATTCTGCTTTTAACTTGGGACAGCTGGGACACCCGGGACATCCGGGACATGTGGGACAACACAGGGCTCCCAACATCATTCAATTCTGCTTTTAACTTGGGACAGCTGGGACACCCGGGACATCCGGGACATGTGGGACAACACAGGGCTCCCAACATCATTCAATTCCACAATTAACTTGGGACAGCTGGGACACCCGGGACATCCGGGACATGTGGGACAACACAGGGCTCCCAACATCATTCAATTCCACAATTAACTTGGGACACCCGGGACATCCGGGACATGTGGGACAACACAGGGTTCCCAATATCATTCAATTCCACAATTAACTTGGGACAGCTGGGACATCCGGGACATCCGGGACATCCGGGACATGTGGGACAACACAGGGCTCCCAACATCATTCAATTCCACAATTAACTTGGGACAGCTGGGACACCCAGGACATCCGGGACATCTGGGACAACACAGGGCTCCCAACATCATTCAATTCCACAATTAACTTGGGACAGCTGGGACATCCGGGACATCCAGGACATCCGGGACATCCGGGACATCCGGGACATGTGGGACAACACAGGGCTCCCAACATCATTCAATTCCACAATTAACTTGGGACAGCTGGGACATGTGGGACAACACAGGGCTCCCAACATCATTCAATTCCACAATTAACTTGGGACAGCTGGGACATCCGGGACATCTGGGACATCTGGGACAACACAGGGCTCCCAACATATTCAATTCCACACTTAACTGGGGACATCTGGGACAACACAGGGCTCCCAACATCATTCAATCTTCATCAACAGTTCTAGCTAGTTGTAGTAGTTGTAGTAGTCGAAAACACAGACACATGCAGCTTCCACCAAGACTTTGTTGTGTTGGTATTTAAAACTTGTAAAATTAATCTCCAAAAGTTCAATTTCATGACAGTGTTTGTTGCACTTTGTGGATCGAATTCATCAGGTTTAAATCAGGGTGTAGATGTTTTGTTTATTTTATAAAGAAATTGTATGGATTGGTGCAATGTTTTGTACATATCTTTGAGATGACAAATATTTTTGCATATTTTGCATTATAATTATATGATACATTATTTACATTTTTTATCAATAAACTATTCTGGCGAACATTGTACTGAATGAAATATAGTCATATTTAATCTTCTTTACATGCTTGTTTTCTTTTAACAATTAACTAAACTTAAGGAGTTGAATTAGAATCTGACTGGAAAGTACAAAATGATGAATTCTGTAATGCTGGCACCCTGTGTTGTACTGGGAGCCGTGTGTTGCCACAGATTTTCCGCGTGTCTCAAAAGTGTAGAATTGAATGATGTTGGGAGCCCTGTGTTGTCCCAGATGTCCCGGATGTCCCGGATGTCCCAGCTGTCCCAAGTTAATTGTGGAATTGAATGATGTTGGGAGCCCTGTGTTGTCCCACATGTCCCGGATGTCCCGGGTGTCCCAGCTGTCCCAAGTTAAAAGCAGAATTGAATGATGTTGGGAGCCCTGTGTTGTCCCAGATGTCCCGGATGTCCCGGGTGTCCTAGCTGTCCCAAGTTAAAAGCAGAATTGAATGATGTTGGGAGCCCTGTGTTGTCCCAGATGTCCCAGCTGTCCCAAGTTAAAAGCAGAATTGAATGATGTTGGGAGCCCTGTGTTGTCCTGGATGTCCCGGGTGTCCCAGCTGTCCCAAGTTAAAAGCAGAATTGAATGATGTTGGGAGCCCTGTGTTGTCCCAGATGTCCCGGATGTCCCAAGTTAATTGTGGAATTGAATGATGTTGGGAGCCCTGTGTTGTCCCACATGTCCCGGATGTCCCGGGTGTCCCAGCTGTCCCAAGTTAAGAGCAGAATTGAATGATATTGGGAGCCCTGTGTTGTCCCACATGTCCCGGGTGTCCCAGCTGTCCCAAGTTGAGCATCGATCCTGGCTGACCTAAAAGCTGAATTCATAAAGTCCATGATCTAAACCTGGTATTAATATTGTAAGATGGGAGGAAAACCACAAGTCTAAAAATATATCTCTAGTCTGGGCATCTAAACCTAGTATTAAAGTATTAAGTCTATTAGTATTGAAAATGTATCTGTAGTCTTGGCTCCTAAACCTGGTATTACAATATTAAGTCCACTAGCATTGAAAAAAAATTCGGGACTTTTACATCGAGAAAGAACCGTCATACATGACGTACAGGGCTTTAAAAATAATCCAAAGTCCTATACTTCATGTCTGACCCTCTGGATAGACTTTGGCAGTACAAAGCACAGAGTATCCTCAAATGTGGTCATACACCAGGTGTCAGCCTTTTTTACCACACTGCCTTGCGAGCCTAGCGTATAAAACCGTTGCCCCGTTGCCCATGTGACATTCGTCCTCTCCACTCGCAAGTTGAGTATCAGTATTTTATGCCCCAAAACTGCCTCTAATGGTAATTTCTATTTCGTACTGCTAAGTAAAAGCGTAATACTTTTAAAATGTTGGTTATAATTCTTCTTGAAATGTTCATCCTGCGAACATGAGCTGAATTTTTTGCTTCTGCCATCGAGAATTTGGCTGAAGTTATAACCCCTGTCAGAGGTTATATTTCGAGTATCATTTTAAATTGTTATTTGGAAGTTCAGATTGTTCCCTTTTGTTACTGTGTCTATACATCTAGTGAGCATTTTTAGATAAAATCGTATTGTTTTTATGAGATCACGCAGGTCACGAGCCCAAACTTCTGATCGGCGAATTGTTGCTCAACAGTTGCCAAATTCAACCAAGATGTTTCCTTCTTACAGTCGCATCTGTAGAAACGCGATTTTATGGATTAAGATAGAAATAGGACTTAAAGTTCAAATTCACTTTATATTATATTTATGAATTTAAGTAATGATCATCAAACTATGCTCAAATGCCACTTTACAAGTTCTCCACGTGGCAACACCTTCAATGCATCCCATAAGTCCTTGTGACTTATGCTTTGCCACAAGGCTTTTTGTAACCTACGTGCACGCGTTCCTTGCAGGCTAGGCTTTTTGTCATTTTATTTGCTAATGATGCCACATAAATTTTAATTTGATTATTATTTTACTTTATATGTGAATAATTCTTCTTTATGATTTATTTGCTGTATAATTTAATTTTCTTGTACTTGTACTTCTTGTACTTCTACTTCTTACACCTCTGCATTAAAGTCAGCATTTTCTACTGTTAGGTAGGCTAGTTTACTAGTAATCTCATACAACCATGTGCTCACAAAACTACTTTTGCGCCAAGGAGGATTGGCAGATCTTCCCATAATGCTTTGCGCACAACTTATATTATCACTTTTTGCTCATCACGTGATCAGTCATTTGGCGATGGATTTCTTAGAGATAGGAGCTCGTAAGTCGAAAGCATTTATGGACAAAACCACAATAATTCTGCATTGCCTTGATTATGGACAGACGCAAAAGGTTGTTATCGAAAGTTGTCTATGTTTAGAGGTAAATACCATCATTGGTCACAAGTTTTCCTGAGAAAACAGCCGAAACTGGAGGTTTTTTGTGTTCCCTTTTACAGACCTTTACATCAAAACTAGTCAGCGAGAGTCATAGAAAACTATATCTTCTATGGCTTTTATCAAGAACGATCAAATTGTGTTGTTTTTATGATCAAAACTAATAATATTCTCAAAACTTGGACAAAAGTGTTCGTACTTTTGACTAATCAGTGTGACTCAAGAAGCGGCGTTTTTGACAATAGTTTGACAACTTTCATCGAAGGAATCTGGCAGAAATTATGCTGAGCAAAGAGTTTTCTGTTTTTACAATGGAACCATGACTCGAAAAAAGACGAAACGGTAAAATATAAGACCATATAACTTACAGTTCTTCAAGATTTGCAAGTCTTTACGTGCTCTTCGATGAATCAGGCAGCGTTCAACATGGTGAATTGAAAGCCGTGTTTTTGGCTGAAGCTGAAGTTTGAAAGATTCTTACAGAATGAGGATTTTGCTGGTAAACGAGAAGCTGTCGATTTGAATTATCTATTGGCTGTTTACCAATAGCTTGTGTTAAAACATCTCTTCACTGGCGTAGTTGGATTTTTACGAATAATGTACAAGTTGTCTCGTGGCGACGGTCAAGTTTGGAAATCTTCTTCTGTACATTGTACATGTCTTTGTACGTAAGCACAGGGCCCCCTATTTAAACATATTTTTTTAAATAAAGGTAATAAAAATGTACCTAAATTGTCGTTGTTTAATCTTGTTATTTGCGCGTGCATGTGTAATATTCTACTTGGGCTTCCTGTGGAAAGAGCGCGTGCTCTGCTTTTTATAAATTCTGTTGTCAAGGCAAATGGCGCGCAAAAACATCAACGGTCCCTAACTAGCTTGTTAGGCGCCTTACAATATTTTCCTGTGACAAGTGTCACAGGAAGTTTACACAGGATACCCACGAAGCCTGCGCACGGTGTAGCATCACAGGAAGCCCAAAAAGAATTCCGTGTATGCGCGCGCGCAAATAAAAAACACCAAAACGATTTAAATTCTTTTCCTTTTACCACTACATTTATTCTAAAGTTTATGAATAATTAGGGGGCCCTGTGACGTAAGTAAGAAAAAAAAACTTTGTTTAATTTAACTGACTGGCGTCGTTTGAAAATTAATGCTCAACCGAGTCGTTTTCTTTGAATATTTACACTTTTTTGCTTGTGAAACTCAGTTTGTATTGTTTGTAAATTAAACTTTATTAAAAATTAAATTAAAAATTGGAAAGATGGAAAGTCTTTTTTTATATCTTTAAGTTTTGGTTTCCTTACTAAAGTAAAATTTGTAGCCACACAAACTCATTCGTCAGAAAACCATGTCTTTATCGGTGAAAGCCATTTAGTTATCAACTCCATAACTCGAAGATAGCTTTAATTCCTTAGCCGAGGTTTTGCCCTTCCCATCAACCACACGTCATATTGGCTTTCTTGTTCATAGTTCTTCAACCGTAAAAGGGCAATGTTCATGTCTTTTGTTTATCACAAAAACATGGAGCCCTTTGGAGCCCTTTCTAAAAATTAACATCCAAATTTCTTCTTCTATCAGTTAATAAGAGTATTTTTCCTATATGTTCAATTTTTCAAGCTGATTTTTACTTATTTTGTTGGGTTGTTTGTCACTGTCCCGGCATTTTCTACAAACGGTGAAAAACCCGATAATTCAAAGCGACGAAAAAAATCAACAAAAACAGATCACGATGTTTTAAAGTTTTCTGAAATGGAAAACACATGTTAGAGAAGGTTTTCTTGCATTTCTCTTGTCTATTTTTCGCCAAAAAACGATAAAAAAACAACTTCAAAAACCAAATCTCAACCACAGAATCAGCTGTTCCAATTTATTCACTTCCGGTCACTACGGTAATTTGTGCGCAAAGCTTCATGGGAAGCTCTGCCAATCCTCCTTGTTTTGCGCATGTGCGGCACAAGGCATCACACAGGGAGCCCATTCCTTGACAGCTGCGAGCGAAGCGAGTGGCCTCCTATTCGGAACACAAATCTGTGGATGTCACTAGACGAACATGCGATACAGCCTAGTCCCCAGGCTATCCCGTCTCTCGTTTCAAAACGTGACGTCACAGAGAGGAACGCCTGGGTACTAGGCTGCATGCGATACATACGATCAGCGGTTCACGTCCATACCGTATCGAGAGTCGATTCAAGGATGTCACTAGACGAACACGCGATACATACGATCAGCGATTCACATCTTTTCCTAAATAAACTAGCTTTTTAAAATCAGTTAGTTTTATAATCATTGCCAACGCTAGCCGTTTGAGATTGTTTGAAAAATTGCTTTACTCAAAGTGCTAAGTATTTTGAACTGTGTGTGTCCGACACTGATCCTTGTAGTTCAATATTGAAGGTCAACTAGCAGTGTTCGTCACACAACGCACAGGAGATAGACAAGAAACATTTGATACATCAGACAAAGCGGTGTACTTTCGTACGTTTTAGGGGAACAGTTCTGCTAACGTGGATACACCAGCTGTTTTCTGCTCGCAGCATTTCACTTTCTATTAGAAATAGCTAGTTTACATTATTAGGGAATGTTCATTATTTATGGCTTGGGGGGCAAATGGATAGGGGAGGCCAAAAAAGTTAAGACACCAATTTTTTGGGGGACATGAGAGTTTATAGAAGAATTAAGGGGGGATACAAAACTTTTGACCTGAGAAGAGAAGACAAAAAGACACAAAGGGGAGCTTTGAAAATACTTTAACCCTTACATACAGAACGCCGATTTTACCCATACATACAATGTTTTTTAATTGAAAAAAAAAACCCACACACTTTAATTTCTAGATATCTCTATATAAATCATATCTATAGCTCTTTTGAAAATTAAACAAAAAAGTCATCAACTGAGAATGTATGTTGATGTATTGCTCTACACTTGTCCAAGGGAAATTCTTTCATTTGTTCACAACATTGAAGATGATGACGAGGACGACAGCGATGAAGATGTGTTCGTGGCAGAGATAGGCGTTGGTACAGATAATGAGTCATCGGCTAGTGACATTGATGAGCCACCGGTAAACACTGTCACAAGATCTGGTCGGCGCGTTAAATCAAGAATTACTGCTGATGAGTACATATTTTACTAACTCTATTAGACAAGATATGAAATATATCAGTTGTGATAGCTGCAATGGTAGGTTGAGTTTAAGGAAATGTCCTCTTCCCCTAAAGTCATATTACATGAAACATAAATGAATGCATAAAATCGATATTGGGATTTGGAAGTTGGGAGGGGGCTTTAGAAGTTTAGATATAGTTGTAGGCGGGTTCAGGAAAGTTTTATTCCTTTTTGAAGGGGGGTCACATAAATATTGAATGTTGAATCGAAGAAATGCCCCCCTCCCCCCAAGCCATAAATAATAAACATTCCCTTAGAGCAATTGTCAATACTAGGGCAGCCAGTGATTGGTCAACTGGGAGTAGAGTGAGTAGACATGACTGACAGCTTTCAGTCTTTCTCGGCGTTTCTAGGATTGTCTAGAATGATTGATAAGCTAAAAACCACAGCCGTGGGAGTCTTAATGTCAATAGAGGGATTTCATGGCAGCCATGTCTGTGGGCAATTACAATAGAAAATTTTTGAATGACAAAAGATTTCATTTCTCACGGAAGAAAAGGTCTATTTTTTCGACCACAAACATGGCTGCCGTGAAATCCCTCTATATTTAGCATCACGTACACGGGAAACGGCAAACCGGCAGAGAGGATCACATGACCTACGAATTTCGCGTTTGGCACTCAAACGAAAGAGCAATTTTTACGTTTACGACAAACGCAAAATGAGCCACCCTCGCGTTGAAACAGCAACGCCAGACGCGAAAAAAAGCAGATCACGTGGTTTGCCGTTTCCGTGTATGTGATTCTTTTATATATTAAAATTTCATTCATTTCCCGGATGACTTATTAATCAGGGGATTCCCCGTCTAGCCTATAATTGGGATTTTAAATTTATGTGACTCTTTGAATATAAAAAAAACCCGGAAAAACTGAATTGTTTATTTTATCAGGACTTGAGTGAGCTAAATACTCAAATTAATGTGAAAATGATACGATGTGAAATTGCTTCATCTCCATACAAAGACGTTTTAAATCGTATTATAATGTTATTGGTAAATATTATTATATCGTTGCTGATAGCTACAAGAAATATTTGTGATATATATTGTGTTTGATTGCAGATCTAATACTTTGTTAGGATAGGACAGCGACAAGACAGCAGAATTTTGACGTCTATAACCTGGGGTTTTTACCTTGTTTGAAATATGAAACAGAACACCCCGTACCCCTAACACAATTTTCAATAACAACAGAACAGGTTTTTACCCTGATTTAAGATTGCCATGGCAACAACATGACATTTATGGGAAAGCAAAGGCCACATAAACCACAAATAACATAATAGACAGGCACTCGTCTCAGCATGCGTAACTTATTTACGAGTATTTTTCTTCGTATTAAATTCGAAAATAATTCTCTCAAAGTGTAACTTTCCTAGGTCAAATAATTTTCCTAAAAAAAGAAAAATAATTTTCTGACAAAGGAAAGGTAGTCTCCCTCGCAGCCGTGAGAGACTAAAGGAAAGGAAGTTTTCTTTAACAAAAAGAGATACAATTAATTTTCCAAAAAAATATGAAAATAATTATCTTAAAAAGAAAAATAATTTTCTGACAAAGGAAAGGAAGTTTTTTTTAAAAAAAGTGATACAATTTTCTTAAAACGTGAGAGTTTTAATCCAAAAACAAACAAACAAACAAACAAACAAATAAACGAACAAAAACAGAAAATGAAAGTAATCTCTCTCGACTAAAATCGACTGGAAATGATGGTTTTGGTGATGACAACATTTATACACAATGGATGGACAAACGTTGAGTGTTAAACATCTCTCGGTTATAACGATAGCTGACCCGAGTTTTAAAATTAACCTAAAAGCGGGGCAACACGTTACATTTGCCTGTCAAATTAAAGGTTTTTATGAGGGCGCGCGCAGTATCAGGCTTCTGGGTATATGCTTACTCATGCAAACAATAGGTAACCGTTTGTAATATGTTTATTTGGATAAAAACTATCTTCTTTATAAACAAATGTTCGTCTCTGTGGTGAGGCTTTACTGACAGCACTTTCTGTGTGACTGTGACAAAGGCGTCACCGCACGGTTACAGCAGGAATTGACAATACTTCTAACACGGCACTGAGACGATCTTGACACGACGTGGATTGTTTTCCGCTCATACGAAAACTATTCTAAAGTTAAATAACAGATAGATAAGCAACTAGGAAAGAATAATAGAAATAGTGTATAGAAATAATTTATCCGTTAGCTGTGCGAGGGGACTCGTACTGGTAGAGCATTCAACCGGAAATTCTTTCCGAATCACCTGCACAGCTAGCGACTAACTGAACACCGACGTTTTCTATTATTTCACTCTAAAGGTCTTAATTTCTACAAAAGCAAACTTTCTATGGATTTCCATGTTAACACAAGCAAATTGGATTTGTCATGTGAAATTTGGTCAAATTTTATAATCCACAAAAATTATAGAGAGAGAAAAAAGAAAGAACATTTGCTAATGTAGAAAAGCCCTTATTATATAGGTATCCGTTGAATTATGACACAATTAGCTGGTGATAATGCCGATCTTAACTTGGACAAAATATGGAAAATTACGACAGTTAATTATAAATTTGTCCGTGGGCTGGTTCACAAAAGCTTGTGATGATGAGCTTTAACGGCGGTGATGCTGAACTACATCTTAATGGGATTTTTAACTATAATATCAGTTTTTGTTTCAACAGAGCAGATTTCGTATGAAAAAGTCCGTGTCGTGCCGTATTGTGTCGTATGTTAGTATTCTGATTGGGTAAGCCATAATGAACATTGACCAATCAAAATACAGAGACACGGCACAGTACAACATGGCATGACACACGGACCATTTTAGCGTCATACGAAATCAATTAAGTCTGCTCTTCAATTTCGTTGACTTTCTTGTAAGCAACTAAATGTAGACTTTAAAACCATAGTTGAAGGTCGCGCCTTACTATGCGCATCTTTTCTGTTCTAAGACGTCATTAGAGACTTTAAGCAACCATGACGACGATAAGACATGACGTCAAAAAGCGTTTAGGCAAAATATGTAACGCTATTTTTTTTCATTCATTCATTTTCGATCACCATTCAGACTCAGAAGTTTGATATGAATGACAATAAAAAGAGAAATTAACGTTGTGATCGAACAGGAAGTGAACTGGTTTACGTCCTCACTGAATTTCCCGTTCTCTACAGAGCGTGAAAACTGGACTTTTTATGTTGTAGTTTTGCAAAGTATAGTTGATTTCTTCTCAGCTCTGCTTATTTGCATGTACAGGTATTACGTCATGAATACGAGCAAATATTCAGACGCATTTGCAAACTGAGCAACAATGCGAGCGCATTTAAGGACATCATAATAATGACGTCACATCTTTGTTCTTGACGTAATGGAACATATGATAATAGTGTATACACCTATTTCAAAAAAGGTTGTCACCGCTAAGAGCGATAGGCGATAGGTAATAGGTCATTCCAAGACCGCAAAGCACTATTGATTTCTTAATTAAGCCATCCTAAATCTTTCTTTACACTCTTCCATCAAATATTTGGCTATTCATATGTAAATCAATTAGAAATCAATATTGCTTTGCGGTCTTGGAATGACCTATTACCTATCGCCTATCGCTCTTAGCGGAGACAACCTTTTTTGAAATAGGTGTATCAAGGACTACAGGACAGAATCTATCAATACAATTCAACAAAGTCTTGATAACTAATAAGCTTTGTTTGCTATAGGGTGTACACTTGTCTTTTATGTGCTCCATATCAGCGGTATATGTGTTTTAGTGTGGTCTCAGTTCTGTACCACGCCATCCACCCTCTCACTGAATTCTGTATTGAACGTCGTCTTGTTGTTCTATCTACGTCTGTAAGACGAGCGATTTAGTCGTCTTTTACTGGTTCCTTTTTGTCCTTGTTTTTCTCATCCTCGCTTAGTTTATCTTTAAGATGTTGTAAATATGTTTTTGCACTTTTTTCCATGCTGTTCCAAATGTCATCGCCAGGATCAAAGAAAGGTTTAATCCAGCCATTACTAACTAAAAGGTTCAGCAAACAGCAACGCCTGGGTTTGGTCTCGGCTCTCAATAAATTCTTGTACTCATTCTCATATTGCGTCATCACTCGTTCCAGGTCCTCGCCTTTGCCTGTGTTACTTGCTAACCGGAAGTAAGTTTGATGAAGATGGCGACATTGCTTGCAAGAAGGCCCAAACACTGATGCATATTTCATGAATATCTCGTCAAACTTGTAAGGCAGATTGGCATCAAAACTTGCAAAATACAAAGCCAGTTCTTGTCGTTGTCTCATCTTAAGCTGTCTGGCGTAGTCGTCAGGGTACCCAAACACTGAATTGAGGTAGTCTTTTGCTCTCTCACGTAACCTTAACTGAAGTTTTTGTTCGTAAAGTCGTCCGCCAAGGTGCGCGGTACTGCAGGGCCAGTATGAGAAGGGAGTTGATTTCCACCTTGGAACAAGATTCGGGTCCCAACTGACAAAGAACTTGTCGCGTGCTAGATCACCTCCGCCACACTCGATGGCATGGGGTGTGGAACCTTTGCTTGGAAACACTATGCAGTCTTTGAGATAGGCAAGATCTTCACATTTACGGACCAGTCTAAGTACAATCACGTCCCCGGGGTAGTAGCACGACTCACGAAACACGACCACTTTATCAACTTCTGCAAAGTCTTTTTCCTCTTCTACAGAAAGAGTAGGATTAAAGTAGCAATGGCCGTATTCAAGGCTAACGTAGGGATCGCAGGCAGCCATTACAACTCGGGATTTAGGAACGAGTACCTTCAGGACGCTTTTATTCTTGTAGCTTTGAGCTAATTCCTTGTCTTGCATTTTTTTGATTTCTTCTTCGCGTATCTGTTCCAAGTTGTTCTTGTAATGGCATTCAGCCCTTCACTGTTGAGCATGCTCAATAGCTCTGTACGACCTGTAGTCTGCAGATAAAATGCCGCCTGCGTTTTGCTGGTGCAGAGGTTGTCCAAAAGAGAATAGTATTCTTCTTGCAACTTTCTTAGATAGTCACGTGACACCCCACCATCGACCAATAACATCACTTCTTTAGGACCGAGAAAGCCAATGTTGTAAGGGCTGTGAAAAGTCAATTAATCCCAATGACGTCATATTGGTAAAGAGGTCGCGGTGCTCAAAGCTGAACTTTTTCATGGAATCTCTGAACTCGACTTTTACAAAGTTCAAATCCGTACGAAGAACAAAAGTGCCGTAAAACCCTTGATAGACAACTTTAACAATGCAAGGAATGAAGTCGAGTTTTAAAAGCTGCTTGACTTCTGCTGCAAACTGCATGTTCATGTAACCACAACCACGAGAAAAGTTATGTCGTCCTCGTTTGATATCGTCGATCACAAAGTAGTCGTTCTCCTTCAAGGTTAGCTCAGTTATCAAAACCTACAAAGAGATTACCGATGCATTCAGACCTTTTTGATATCCTTAGCGATAGACGAAAAGTCGGCAAACTTTGCCAAATAATCATAAATAGCCAGCTCAGAGTCGTGCATCATGAAACACGTCTTTTCAGAGAGCTGCCTGTCAGTGTGGCCAAGGAAGCGATAGCAAGACCCTTCAAGACAAACCCCTCTCTTCATGACATCTATCGTGGTACCAGTCTCCCTGTCTGTGTCAGTCTCCACGAACGTCACTACCATCAACAAGTCCAGTACATCGCGGCCCTTTTGCTTACGTAAATACTGCAAATATAAGCTGTCTTGGACGGGTTGGTACGAAAAGGACGTGAACTGATCTCCCTTCATGATTAGATGTTTAACAAGGTTCTTGTCAAGGTAGTCATCTGGACGATTGACTACGAGCTCATCGGGCACAAAGACGGGGAAATGCCATTATTACACAGGGAAGCCAAACTTATGTCAAGATGTACCTGGAAGGAAATTTAGGCAAGTTTTCAGTTTCATAGACTACAAATTATCAAGAAGATACAGAACTTAAGGTCCGCGAACACACTGATGCAACGTTTTCTGCAATATTGCGCATGCGCACAACTCAGAGCTGTACTGTCTGCCCACCCACGTAACAGCAATAGGACATTTGCATGATGGCGTCATTTTACTACAACTACCAAAATGCTTTAAATTTTACGAATTTTCTTTCTTATTCAAATTTTTATTCCCCCTTGAGAATAGCAGATTAATTGTTACTAATTACTTTATACAAAACAAAGTGAACAAAGCATTCAGGTAGTTGTAGTATATGACGCCATCATGCAAATGTCCTATTGAATTCTACTTCTGCAGCTTTTTGTGCAACGC
The DNA here is from genome assembly GCA_029948255.1 of Telmatactis stephensoni. NCBI lineage: Eukaryota > Metazoa > Cnidaria > Anthozoa > Actiniaria > Isophelliidae > Telmatactis > Telmatactis stephensoni. The sequence continues at coordinate 1,164,759 of JALIZF010001900.1, read as the reverse complement.
TGCGCTACCTCTTGCAGGGATGGACACACAAGTTGAGTCACAGTGCTGAAATTTGCAATAAATAGGCCACTTGCATTATTGCATTAAAAATAACTACCACATGCTTTACTCACTTTCCTTTGTAAATGTATCTCAATCGTTCCACTAACATTCTCACCAAGTCATATCAATATGAATAATCGAAGCACAATGCGTGTAGTGGTTTGCAAAAAAACTGCTGTTTACGACATGGTATGGAGTATGTCGTACAAGTTAATTACGAAGACCTTCAAGTCGTTGATAGAGTACGTGGTAAAACGCTACGTTTTCACGATCGATCAGTACGACGATGTAATGGTGGCAGTATTTGAGGCATTGGCCACGCAATGAATTCAAAATTCTTTATTTAATTTGTACCACACGATTATACAAGTGAAATATTATACATAATAATACTAATAATATAAAGATATATAAATAAACAAGGATTCTTGTTTGCATACTATCTATATTATGAAGGAAAAAAGACACTGTATATATATATGCGGTATATAGGAAAAGGAATTAATACGGGATATAACAAATTGATGGTACAGGTTATCTGAATAGACAATAAACGAACAGTCGTACACTAAAACCGTGTGCAGACAAAACCTGTCAGAAACCTGGCTTTCAATTCAAAATGGCTAAGCGTCGTCGATAATATAAAAACGTACCGGCAATTGCATGCCAAAACATTTCTACTTGAGGCGTAGTTACCCAGTGCCATTTTTTTCTCCACCTCGTCTGGCAATATGGCGTAGCAAAGCAAGTTGCACGAATCATTGCAGTGTGTAATATACTCTTTACCGTGCAAATTCACCTCTGCAATAGTTCGTGCATCTTCTTTTCCAACGCCATTGTGAGACAAGTTGCAACAAAAAATTATACAGTGTACCGTGCCTTTACACAGTGGGTGAAATTTCATTATTGACGCACTCTAAATATTTTCTGGATAATTTGTATTGATGATTTACACCCGTTCCAGCAGAGCTCTTTGCTATTCAGCTCTTTCCTATTTCAAATTTCTCGGAAATCGGTTTGAATCGAGCAGCGCTTTCAGGGGTCTTATTATAAAAGCATTTCGATCAAAGAACCATTATATAATTTACGAAGAGGACTGATAGAATGGGAAAACACGACGGGAATCTATATGCATGAATTGAGACTAAAATCAAAATAATCGAGATATAAAATTCTCGTGGAACAATATTGTTTTGGTTAGCAATTATAAGGTCAAGAAGATTATGCTTACAAGTACAATCCTACCTTGTTACTCCATTTCTTTATTCCAATCTTCACAAATGTAGCAAGGAGTTCCACTGTACTTGTACAGCCGCTCAAGCCTTGACTACACCCGCTATGGTGTTTATTTATAGTTGGTGACGCATTTTATGACCTGCTTGGCTCGAGTAAACTGGTTAAGTAATATGAGATTCTTTATTCTTCTCTCTACCAGAGCTCAAATAATTATTCAAGTAAACAGAAAGTTCTTTACCTTTATTACCTTTCAGTACAATTTACATAAGGAAAAAAAGCGGTTACCTCGGTTACCACTGCCATTCAAAGCTATTTTTTATTTGTATTATAATATAGAAAAGATTTGAATTGAATACAACTCAGCTAAGGCCTAACAATGTTGTAGTTTGAAATTCTCTATTAGTTTATTTGAGAAGAGGACTGTTTTAATCCAAACACAGCATTACGTCTAGTCTTACCGCAAAACGCTTTTCTTCAGAAAAAAGTGACACCTGTGGAAAATTAAACTACAACAATGACAAAGCAAACTTACGCAATCGGTTACCAACATTTTGATTTAGTTTTGATTATTAGAGGAAAACAAGTTAGAACCACCTGTTAAAAACAGGTTTTACCCTGTTTAGGATTGGTAGTTTTGGCGCCATTTGGGATGAGCATGCTATTTAGTACGCTTACCAACGCATTGAAAACTGAATTATAGAAAATACATTTCGAGCAAAAGAACTAATTTCTTTGTCCGTCAACTTAATCTACCCATCTAGGGGGTCTATAACAACACTGCTTTTATCAATATTTTTTTCAATAATTTTATCACGCAATTGTTATAGCGCGTTTTCCTCGTCAACACTGGAAGACTGGACTAGAGGTCACGTGATATAAATTACGTCATCGTTTTCAACAAGTTTCCATGTGGACTGGGTCACATATCATAACCAAAAGTTCTACGTTGCTAAGCAACTAAAACGCTGTATGAAGATCCAAGAACTCTTTTGATCGTTTCTCCATTTTTCTCCCAGATATCGTCACCAAGGCGAAACGGCGGCTTGGCCAAACCTGTTTGGACCAGAATGCCTTGCAGTGCCTGTGAAGGAAGACTTTGCTCTGATGACGACTCCTTCAGAACGTGAAATTCATCTTCATATTTCTCAAGGATGCTTTGAAATTCTTTGTCATCAATTACACCTGACAAGAGCTGAGCATAATGACCATGGAGTTGTTTGCACTCTTTACTAGACGGACCAACAGTCGCTGCATAGTTCATGAAGACACAGTCAAACCTATGGTACAAGTCAGGGATGGACTCAGCAAAGTACTCGGTCAACTCGTACATAGTGGCAATCTTTACACGCCTTTCGTAGCTGTTATTCCTACCAAAGACCGAACGGCACAAGTTTCGTGCTTGAGCTCGCATGAGGTTACCCAAACTGGACAGTGAATCATCGAGAGTTTCTGAAACGTAGTTGCCAAAATACTTCATGGTGCTGAGACCATAGTTATGTGGAGACGCTTTGTAGGGAAGGGATAAGGTTTCTGTCCCAAATGACAAAGTACTTGTCGCCATCCAAGTCTCCACCTCCACATTCCAAAGCGTGAGGAGCCGACCCCCCAAGGGGGAAGACAATACAATCTCTGAGGTGCTCGTATTCTTGGGCATTCCGCTGTACATCAAGAACCAGGACGTCACCTGGGTAGTAACTAGGATGACGTATAACAACCACCTGATCAACTTCTTCATACTCGCCCTCGTCTTCCTCGGCCATGGTGGGTTTAAAGTAACATTCTCCGTATTTCAGTATCCCGTATGGGTCACAAACACCGAGTACTATACGGGATTTGGGCAGCAAAACTCGTAGGGTTGTTTTCAGCCCGTAGTAGGGGTTTGGTAGATTTCTTCCCCCTTCAATTTGGTCACATCTTCGTAGGTTTTCGATCTCGGTTTCTTTCAACTTTTCAAGCTCCTTACTAATGCCCTTCAATCCTGTAATCTGCAGCATTTGCAACAGTTCAGGTGTTTCCTGTTGCTTCTCAGGAAATACAGCGCCCGCGATCTATTCGTACAGAGGTTTTCTAGCATAAGATAGTAATCCTCTTGGAGTTGTCTCAAGTATTCAGTGTGACACCCCACGATCAACCAATAGCATTACAGTTTGTATGTTGAGGTAGCCATTACTGTAGGGTCGTGAGTAGTCTAGTACTGCAAAGGTTGTTGCTTTCTCACTCAGCTCACGATCAGCAATGATGAATTTTCTCATGGATTCACGGAACTCCACCTTGGATTCCCTCAAATCTTGACGAGTAACCAGGACTCCATAGGAACCTTGGTACAATACTAACGCTGCGCTTGGTGCCTGGTGCAACTGCTCAGCCAATTGGACTTCAGAGGCAAACCTTGATGACATGAATCCACACCCATAAGTAAAGTTATGTCTGCCTTTGGTTTCATCATGGTATTTCATAGTACTCTCTCTCTGGAAGAGCAAGTGTAGTATCGAATTCTCTAAACAACAAACTTATGCATTCGGCTCTCTTGGCGGGATTTCTGACTTTAAAAAAGTCGATATAATTTGAAAGGATGTCGTAGATGGCAAGGTCTGACTGCTTGATGAAGCCAGCACGTCTTCCCTCGTAGTTGATGTTGAGAGTATCCAAGAAAACGATAACACGACCCTTCTAGGCAGACCCCACGCTTCAGGACGTCCAAGGAGTAGCTCCAGTCGGCCCTCCCACGTGGTAGAAAACAGACAATCATTAAATTATCTAGAATAGAAATACTTGATTTTCGCTTTCAAATACTGTAGCAACAGACTGTCCTGAACTTGCTGGTATGCGAAGGAATGAACGTGCTCCCCTCGAAGGACGAGATATTTGACCATACCGTGTTGTAAGTGGTCGTCAGGAGGTTGAGTTATGAAGTGATCAGGTACGAAATACGGGTACGCCATGGTTCTATAACAATTCCACTAGAACAAAGGCTTTTTGTTTCTATCCCATAATACTAGAAGAGAAAGGAACAATTACATAGTAAGGAAGAAGCCAGCAGTAGAAAGGTTAAGCATCGACGACGAGGACGAGGACGAGTTTGCATTGATGCGTATTTCTAATTTTACTAAAAAAAGTGATTATCAATAAAATAAATATGGAATGAAAGTGATATGTATTCTGTGAACCTTTAGAAAACTGCAATAAGTTTTGATAAGGAAGCATTAATTAATAAAACTGTAATTTGCAAAAGCTGAATGCACTCAATCGTTTGATTCATTTTCTCGTGATTCTCGTCGTAGAACGAGTTTCAAGGTTGATCGAGTGCATCCAGCTTTGCAGATCATATGTTTTCTCATTGCTACTATATCAAAACTTATCGGTGTTTTTGAGAGTTCAGAGGCTATGTACTGCTTTTTTACCCATTTATTCAGTTTATAATCACTTTTATTTAGTAAAATTAGAAACTCGCATCAGTGTAAACTCGTCTTCGTCCTCGCCTTTTTAGTTTTATGCTTTAATAATTTGGGTATGAGACTGGGGTGGGGACATGGTTTCATTTTTTTCCGTTACAGCGCATGTTTGATGAAACGAGTACAGATATGTATATTACATTGCTTCCTGTCTTTAAGGGTTTTCATTTCTGCTACATTACTGAATGGATTATTTGTAACCAATAGCAACTTTACTGAATATTATGAACCTAAATATAGGGTTTCCTTGGCATAAATAATAGAATATTTTAAAAAGAAAGATAATAGAAATATTAATGGGTTTACGAAATAATAACATTTAAGTAAATATGATTTTTATAGTTTTTAAATTGTGTATTAATAATGTTTTTTGGGTGATGAAGAGAAAAGAACAAGTCATGCTTAAAAAGATCACATTAACTGCATATATTATGTATAAATGGCGCCAGTGATTATATTCGCAGTTAAGCAAATTCTCGTTTGTATCAGCTTGTTCAATCAAAGTATTACTGGATTTACTTATCAAAATGAATTTCAATGAATAGACAAAGTTTGTATGTGGAAAACATTGGAAAATGAGAATGAAATAAGACCGCTCAAGTTCGGGTTGAGTTGTTGTGACTGTTGTGAGTCAACTCACTTCTGATGGAAAAGACTTCAGACTGGCTTTCTTTCTTTAATGAATGTGAAACACTAAGGTATGAAACAGCTAAGGACTGAATTTTATCATTACAGCAACAATGATTGTACTGAAAGATGCACACGTTGAAGAAGTTTACATCTGATATCATAATATGCAGACCATTTATATGCAGAATGCAAAACCATATTGACATTCAAACGTGTGCTTTTTAACTCCAAACTTACCTTCACTCACATTAAACAAGGTGGAAGAGGAACTACTAATATTAGAGCACTACCAGCGAAGTAAACTTTGATGTATGCCTTTCGAGTCTTATAAAATTGCTCGCTTCAATGATATTTAAAGTTATTACCATATGGTATTATTTGTCACAGCTGAATCGTCATTTGCATAAATTACGAATATTTGACCGTGGGTCAGCTACCGGGTCTTTCTTAAAATTGGTTTTGAGCAGGAAAACGTTTAAAGCAGAGCGCACACGTTGAGAAACGCGAGGGACTTAGCTCAGACGATTTCTCGCCGCAGACGTTGCATCTTTGGCTACGCGAGGCCAAAAATAGAGCGGGTAAAAGAGCACACGGCGAGAAAAGTGCCCCACGTAGCAGTTTCCTCACACAGTTTCTCAACGTGTGCGGTGGGCTTAAATAAATGAATATCGTGGTTACAAAAACTAAATGGTGAATAATATCATAGTGTATGTTCAACCAGTAAACGAAATGCGCGCACTCGTGTCACCACGTGCTTTGGGTCAAAGCGCGACGCACAATAATTGACTTGTAAAACTTTATGTACTTCTACTAAGTAAATAAAATACCCTGTATTAGTAACTTTGCTTCGTTAGCGACCATTTTTCTCGCAACGCGGCGACAACTTGGATCGATTTTGTCATACTGCGTTTTGCTGAAGCAAAATTGGGCTAAAAATCGTTCCATGTGGTATGTTATACACAATCAACTTAAATGTCGCTCGAAAATTGTTGCAACAAATTGTCCCTTGTAACATCAGCTTCATACGATGTAACTTTTTTCCGCAAGTTGCACGCAACTAGTTGGAGTGCGGAACCAAGCTCTACGTTTACAAAAGTACTGATGTAATATCAAGATCAAGTATAGATGCAAAGTCGCAACGATCGCTATTTCTTTGCTATGAAATTTGATGCGCGCAACCCGAAAACGTTGCATGCGCTCAACGATACAAAAAAAGAATGGCATAGTGTGTCCGGGCAATTTGGCTTGCATTCAGTTCCTACGAATATTAATGCATGAAACTATCTACGAGTAGATCAGCATGTCCTCGTATAAACTTCTCTTTATTAGCTACATTTTAAACGCAAATACAATCTATTAGAACTGTTAAATATAAACCTTCAAAACTATGAGCAAAATAATTTATAAACTTATAAACTTCTACACAAAACAGTATAAAAATATCTCCTAGAATATTAATTCATGCTATTTGTATACACATATTTCAAATAAAATCGTAGATGGAAAGATAGAAGTGGGAAGTCCGGGCGAGAGTAGGCTGCGAATTTGGATTTTTGGTTCACAGACGACGGTGAAGTTTGCTGCCGATATATTGGATCATAAGGTATTTTCTTTGAGTCAATAATAGTGCTTTTCCATGTTTTAACCGGAAAACATAAAAGCACAGAAAATCCTCTGTCTTAGGATTATTCGATTCAATGGTTTTTGAATTACGTGTACGTAAAATCTCTTTACAATTGGTGGATCAACATATATAATTTGAATGGATATTTATGGCGGGAAACGTTGAGTTGGCTTTCTACCGTTTTCACCAATCACAGATTAGCTTGCTTTAGATTTTCGCAACTACAACAAAATCGATAATTAATAAACTTAAATTTCTTTACATTCCAAGATAGTTAACAAAATACAATATATGCAATGAAGCCATGTAAGCTGAAATATTTTTAGTTATATTTTACAAATATATTAATTGCTTATAAGTTGTTAACTGCAACGAGTAACTGTTTTATCGACAGCTCAATGTTAATCATCTGCACTCTCAACTGTTGTAGTATCTGCGGCTCTGTTGGCTGACACAGAAGATGATGTGCGATGAAAGGAAGAAGTGCGATGAAATGACGAAGTACGTTCAAACGAAGATGCAAGAGATATTCGATCGCCCATGGTTGAATAAACTGACCCTCGACGATCTCTGTAAAAAGGAGACACGCGCTCAATGAACTCTTTTGCTCCACTCTCCATCGCCTCCCAGACGTCTTCTCCTTGCTGGAATACTGGCCTGGACAAACCTAAGCGAACACGAATCCTCTGCAACGATGAGCTACGTTGTCTACTCTCTGATTTCTCCAAGGCTTGAAACTCGCTGTCATATTTATGGTAAATCTTCTCTAATTCTTCCGTAGTGGTTTCACCTGCCAAAGCATACGTTAGACTTTGGTGTAGATGACGGCATTCCTTGCTGGATGGGCCCACAATCGCAGCGTACTTCATGAATAAGGAGTCTAGTTTACAAAGTGTGTCGGAGTTAGTGTCTGCAAAATGTCCTGCTAAGTCTTGGAGCACTTTGACTTTCTTTCTCCTCTGGTAACTATCGCGATCACCAAAAACTGATGGAAGACTTCTTTGCGCACGTGTACGTACGCTGCTACCTATTCGCGTTAGAGGTTGCGTACTCTTACTGAAACGTTCTCCAACCTTTTCCAAGGGTTTAGGGCCATAATCGTACGGGGCCTCATTCCATTTAGGGATGAGATTGGTGTCCCACGTGACAAAGAATTTGTGCCCAGCCAAGTTTGCACCTCCACATTCAAGGGCATGAGGACGAACCCCTTGAGTCGGGAAGACAATGCAGTCATTAAGATGACTGTACTCGGGCTGTTTTCGACGAACTTTTAAAACACGAACATCACCCGAATGATAACAAGGACTACGAAGAACAACGACTTTATCAACTGCACCCAGTTCACCCTCCTCTTCTTCTGACAGCGTAGGACTGAAGTAGCACTCTCCATACTTCAGTTTCCCGTATGGGTCACAGACCCCTAGCACTATACGGGATTTGGGAACGAGTACTCGTAGTTGTGTTTTGTAGCTATAATTAGAATTGGGAAGATTTCTGCCACTTTCCAGTTGGTCACAGTGCTTCATATGATGTAGTTCAGTCTTTTTGAGTTTTTCCAACTCCTTTTGTATGGCCTGAGGGTCTGTTGACTGTAAAATGCCTAGGAGCTCATTATTTCCAGTAGTTTTCAAGAAGTACGCCGCCCGCGATCTATTTGTACTGAGGTTTTCCAACATCAGATAGTAATCCTCTTGGAGTTGTTTCAAGTAGGTATGTGACACCCCACGATCAGCCAGTAGCATTACAGTCTGTATGTTGAGGTAGCCAATAGTGTAGGGTCGTGAGTAGTCTAGTATTGCAAAGGTGGTCAAGTCATTACGAAACTCATCATCACAAACAGTAAACTTTTTCATTGATTCTCCAAACTCGACTTTGACTGCGTTGAGATTGGTACGCAGAACAAGAACACCATAAAAGCCTTGATACATTCCTAGAACTGCGCATGGCGGGACTTGTAGACCTTCTTTTATTTGAATTTCGGCAGCAAACTGAAGAGACATGAAACCACAACCGTGGGTAAAGTTGAATTTTCCTCTACGCACATCTTTTATCACAGAATACTCGTCTCCTTTGAGAGAAATTGTTTTGCGAAATCCAGTCATAAGCAAACCCAGACATCTGGACCTCTTAGAAACGCCCTTGACTTTAGAAAAGTCCATAAATCGAGCTAAAAAATCGTAGATCACAAAATCGGTTTCACTGACCAGAAAACATGTTTTCCCCCGCAGTCTGTCCTTTGTTTGTCCTAGGAATCGATAACACGCTCCATCCAGACAAACACCACGTTTCAACACATTCTTGATGTATTCGTTACTTCCATCAGCAGATGGACGAAAACACACTACCATTAACTTCTCCAACACCAAACTCCCAGTAGACTGCCGCATGTACTGCAGTAACAAACTGTCCTGTATTTGATGGTACGAGTATGAAACAAATTCTTCACCACGCATGATCACATGTTTGACGAGCCCGCGCTCAAGGTGTTCAAAGGGTGGGGCTACCACGAGGCGATCGGGAACAAAGTACGGGTATGCCATGTTGGATGACAGCTCCTTTGTAAGTGAGTCTAAGACGTTGCTTGTGTGAAAATTTTGGGGATATTTTTACATTGGATATTTGCCATAGTGTGAGAACATGAACTGTGTTTTTGCCAAAGAGACCCCAGATATTGAAATCTGAAATTAAAATAATGGTAGTAAAAATCAGAAAAAATGTCTTACTTATTTTTCACATTCAAACCAATGTTAATATGATCTGTGTAAAAAATATCCAGTTATACTTTCTGTTAGGGGCTATTCAAGAACTCATCAATAATTCATTAGCCTTTAGTCCAATCACTTGGACCATATTGGTCACATGCATGAGGCATATATATAATTATATATATTATATATAATTTCATATACCTCATAAAGGCTTCCTTATTAGTATTCTTTACATAAAGAATAGTAATGAAGATGAATCTTTATATAAAGATTAATAATTATTTTATATAAAGATTCACCTTCATTAGTATTCTTTATATATAGAATACTAACTAGCTATTTCTAATAGACAGTGAAGTGCTGCGAGCAGAAAACAGCTGGTGTATCCACGTTAGCAGAACTGTTCCCCTAAAACTCACGAAAGTACACCGCTTTCTCTGATATATGAAATGTTTCTTGTCTATCTCCTGTGCGTTGTGTGACAAACACTGCTAGTTGACCTTCAATATTGAACTAGACGCACTCGTGCCTTCACTCGTGCCCATGTAAAAAAATCGGCCCAAAATCGGCTTAAAAAGGACATTTAGATTAGCTGTCGCTAGAGTAAGAGCGATTGACATGTCGTTAATAAACTTTTTAACAAGACGTACCTCGAACCGTACACTGGTTGCCTGTAGTTCAACCGAGCCGCAGTTTTAAAGACCTTTAATTTGTCTGTCAACAAAGCGTATTATATATCTCACATGCAAAAAAATTTGTACCGCTGATCGAATGTATCGCGTGTTCGTCTAGTGACATCCACAGATTACACTGTGTTCCGAATAGGAGGCTACTCGCTTCGCTCGCAGCAATGAGGATGACTTTATCAGAGATAAAGTTTCACTCCATTTTATATGAAGACTTAGAGCCTCATAAAGGAGAGTCTCACAACAGATCATCAACTGACCACCAATGGTGGTCAAGTGAGGCTCTTTCTATTAACAAATACAAGAACTCTTTCAAATGTGGGATGTATGGTAGTGCATCATGTGCATGATCAGAATACCATAAGAAGTTCAATAATAAAAATTTATGTTATTTTCAACATTTCATTGAAAATTTTTGCTGGATATCACTTTATTTTGATGGAGTTTTGAAGCTGTTTAATAAACTCGCAAATGGTGTTTTATCAAGTCTAAAACTACTCAGCCTGCGGCCTGTGACCTTGTGGTTTTAAACTTGATAAAACACTCCTGCTCATTTATTAAACATTACTTCATTAACCACAAAGGGGAGACTGGTGGAGTTCAGAGAGGGAGTGCAATTAAGGGTAAATTTTTGGCTACTGCAAAAATAAGGTGTGGTACAATTCTTAAATTTGGCTATTTCATGCAAAAGACATTTTAATTTTAGGGAGTACATGTTTGATGGCCTTTTTTAACTCAACACCCTCTCCCCCTCCAAGTTATAATTACTGAACACCCAAAATGTCATATCTGCTTATCATATATAACAAGAAATTGTCACGAGAGAGGTAGCTACCAGACTATTATAACAATTTTGATGAAAATTCAGTTGTTTAATTTTGGTGAAGAGGTGACCAGTCACTTGCAGGCTAAGGTGTGGTTGACTGGATAGTGTGTATTACAAAAAGTGCACAAATAGTAAGAATGACCAAAGCATAAAATATACCTTGACCAAAATCATAAACCTTTTTATAATAATAATTATGGCTTGATAAATTATGAATATTAAAATACCCTAATCCTAAATTTGAAATCATGATAAAAAAGCCATTAGGAAAAACATGTCCTGGGTGGGGTGTTTCTGATCAGTTGCAATCAAACTAAAGAAATAAAGAACTAAACAAAAAAATACTCGAAAATAGGTTGCTCCCTTGCTCTGGCATAATAATAATAAACAGATATATAAGGTGCACAGATATAAACAGATATATAAGGTGCACAGTCAAAATATTTCAAGGTACATCATTTTTGCTCTGAGTACCTTATATATGTTTATTATTAAACAAAAAATAATTTAGTTTTAGAAAAATAAAACAAATCAATATCCGAGTACTTCTAAGAGATGGCTATTGGCTAAAAAAAGTTTTTTTGACAGAATAAGGTTGCCAGAGATATTGGCTGTCAAGTTTTGTACCTAAAATTAACAACAAGGAGGAGCCAAGGCTTAAACTAGCATATGACACCATGCACACTTACTATAATTTCAACAAAGCTCACATGTTTTTGACACTTTTCTGCAGGTACCAGCTAAATAATTGAAAATCTTGAGACTTCTAGGTTAATTGCACATAAAAAATATCATTTCTACTTAGAAAAATAGTAAATTAAATCTTGGTATCATAATACAAGTTGCTTATGAACTAAATATGCACCCTGTTTGAATGTGCTGACACTGCACATTTCTGCTAGTAAACATTACCACTAACACTGTCTGTATCCATTTCCACACTAAATTGTGAAAAACGTTTCAGAAATCACCTTAGCCTTATATTATATTTCAGAAATCCCCTTAGCCTTATATTTCAGTCATTTACAAAGATTGAATAAATTAGAAGCATTTATCAATGGTATTTATTTTTAAAAGCAGAAAAAATTATTTGTAAAAGACATATTATATTAATTTTGCATCACTAAAACCTTATTAAATGCAAAATCATTTTAGTTTAATTTTGCAGCTAGAAAATACAATTGGGCTAAAATGAAAATTTGGAATAATAACAATTGATGCTCCAACAACATTGTATTAAATGGTGAGACTTAATTGAACATTTAAATCAGTAAATATCTAAAAGTTGTAAAATAATCTTTTAGCATTTGTTACTCAATGACCTTGAACTCTCAATATTTGAATATGTAATCACTTGCTCAGCTGTTCTACGACAAAGAAATCTGTGGTGCTTTCTGTATAAACTGGTGAAATATTTTTTCTACTTGTTTCCATGTCATAATATCATTCATGACAGCTGGCAGTCAACAGGACAAGACTTGAACTCACTACTAATGACACATGCAATCTCATTGGCTCAGCACAAATCCTAGAACAATAGCTATTCACAGCTAATGTCAAGGTGCTTGGATGAAATGATGGTTTTTGTCCCACAGTACAAAGGGTTTTTTTCTACATAAAAAAATGACAACACAAGCAAATCTTTCCAAAATCGTGTGATTGGCTTGCAGCTAATGGAAAAATTAGGTAGTTATGTTATCGCAAATGTTTCTGGTTCCCTAGCAAGTATGGTGTTAAAGAATAATAGCTAGCGGTTTACAGCTCTTATCTTGAAAGGAAATAGACTTTACCCCTTGAACTCCACAAGAAAAATAATCATACTTGACAGCTCATATCTCTAAGCAGTTCTTCTTGAAAAACTTCCAGGTTTACGTAATATTGCTCCAGTAGATTTACGAAGCAATTATAATTTGCGCAAACTTTATATAGACATTCATGTTGCGATTAATAAAGAAAGAATCTAAATTTGGCATTGTGGCATTGTTTAGATCCTGACTGTAAGCTTAATCTTGCTAAGATCGAATACATGGCCTTGCTAGGGCAGTCGAGATTGCGTGTTTCCGAACCAAAACACACGGCTTTTTTAAGACAACAACGAAAATCTTAGTCGCAAATATATAACTGAGACAAAAATCCTTTTCGCATGATTTCTTAAAGAAACGTTTAAAATTTCACCACGAACAAATAATTATTTGACGTCTTTGTCAGAGAGAACAAAGGAAGCTATCGAACGACGACGGGATAAGATTCGGTCAGTGACCGCTAAATATCACTTTCAGGGCCACTTTTGAGCCCGAATACAAAAGCTAAGGCCAGCGTAAATCGATAATACATTGTATTTTAAATATCAAAAGTATTTAGATGGTAAAAGAACTGCTATTGACTTGACTATTATGCTAATACGATTGTTCAAAGCAACAAAAATCTTCGTGATTAGAATGTAAACAAAAGCCAACTTTTGCTGTTCATTGCTAAAACTTCAATGCGATTGCAGAATTGAGGGCATAAACCAGGACATAACCTCAACTAGGATAACCAAGACAAATTAAATTGAAGGAACTGCTTACCTACCTATGTCATTACTGCCATTCTTCTCTCTGCACCTACACTCGTCCCGAAATGAATCGAGAAAACAACATTCGAACTTTCAGCGGAGTTACCCAATCCTCTTGGGATTTTTTGAATGAGAGAAGCTGGAACTAGTTTTTCAAATGACATCATTTCCGGGTATTCACCTCTTCTGGCAGTTCCAAGAAATTCATTCCTGTGCATTTTAACGATATATGAAAAGTGATGTGCTAATAAAACTCAGGGTAAGTGAAATGTTGTATCATTAAGGATTAGAAATACGCACAAACAATGGTGGCAAAAAAAACATACAAAATCCAGACAAGTCCAACCTCGCCTTTGAAGCTTCACTTCAGGACACTTTCTTAAAATTGCAGTTTATACGTTGTAAAGAAAGCGGTTATGTTCTTCATCGGGGTGCAAACAAAAACATCATTAGAGCGAACAACAATCATTTTACAGTTATATCTTGGTCAACCATAGCCTCGACTGAGCGTAATATATTCTTTTCAGTTTGGTAACAGCGCGTGAATAGGCAAGCAATGAACACAAATTAACTAGGGAGATGTTAATAAACAAAGCACAAACCGAAATCGAAAGTATTTGCTTTGTTCATTAACTTCTTCTTGTACATTAATTTTGTTGCATTTTCACAGTCTGTTACCATGCAAACTCTAAAGAATATATCACTCTGAGGCTGTGGTTGACCAAGATATAACTGTAGAATGGTCTATTCGACAGGCATCACTGGACTCCTTTCCTTAATGGGAATATCTGGTCGTCTTGTAGAAATCGAAAAATTACTACCGAATCTTTACGCGGGATGCCGTCACTCATGTTTTGCCAGATTTTCAATACAAGACCATATAGTTTCTGTTAACTCAAGTGCAAATTTTTACTTGATTTGAAGAGATCTAGACTGAATGAAATCTCTGCATAGATGAATGATAAAGTTTTGGAATAGGACTGAAATAAAAGGCATATCTATATTTCTCTCTAGTATTTCTCTGCCATAGCCAAAGAACTTTGCCGATACCGTTAACTACTGCTTATAAGCCCCCCCCCCCCCCCCCCCCCTGGTTACCAGCACTCTTAACAGCAAACTAAAACGACAGTCCCGGGTTATAAGCCTCCCACGATTATTTGCCCCTCTTCGTTTCAGTTTCACTTTCGACTCTGCAACTTTCGGATCAAATGGCATAACTGTAGAACAATGGAAGAAAGCATCTCGTGAAACAATAAGTATCTGTGAACTGACCACTGACACTTGAAAAACTAAAAGTTGTACAAGATATGTATAAAATCTTAGCATTTAGAATACGAACTTATGTAAGCCCAGCTAGGCTTATAAGCAGCAGTTTGTGGTACCCTATCTACTTAGTCAACCATTAAGTCTCATTATGGTCTTTCGGTATCCCAAACTGTATCTAAATCATTACTTCAGCTAAATAACTCAGTAATTAAACGTGTCCATTGTATTTTATTAGGACACGCAGGTTTCACTAGACATTTAAAAATGGCATACGTAATTCTATACTCCATACCAGACGCGTTTATCGTGCCACCGCCACCAGACCATCTCCAATCCGCTGTTTACATCAAGCACGTTGAGATACGAGGAAAACTGGTTCAGCGGTTTGCGTACGAAAGACTACGTACCAGTCTACTGTCTGAGTATTTGATGTACAATGATCCCTTCATGATTGATAGACTGATGACAATTACCTTCAAAAGACAAAACAAATTCGATTCTACAAATCACTGCCGTGAGATTTTGCAGCGAGGAGTCGAGCTTGGCGGGCACTTGTTTTACTACCTGGGGCACTCCAACAGTCAACTTAAAGACAAGACCTGTTACCTAATGAACGCCACACCCATAGAGATACATGATCTTTTAGCTCAGTTCTCTGATTTCTCAAAAATTGTTAAACTTGAGAAACAAGCTAAAAGAATCGGTCTTCTTTTTTCTGGATTTAATAAAAGTGTTAATCTAAGTGGAAACGAACATCAAGTTGTTGACGATGTTGAACACAATGGATACAATTTCACTGATGGGTGTGGAATGATGAGCGAAGAGTTCACCAGGGAGATTCAACGAAGCCATCGCTTGAATCATCAGCCAAGTGTCGTCCAGATTCGTTACCAAGGTTACAAAGGAATACTTCTTCACTGTCCTCAACTACAGGGAGTCAAAGTTCAGTTTCGTAAATCAATGAAGAAGTTTGTCATACCCAATGCGGTTGTTCGTGAGAGATGTACTACACTGGGCGTGGTCGAGTATTCTAAACCCTACTCCAGTGCTTTCCTCAATACACAGTTAACAATGGTTTTAGCAGACAACCATGCTCCTCAGGGCAAAAATTACCTTTTGAAACTACAAACAGATTTCTATGATACCCTCAGAAATCTGTGCTGGAATGAGGAAATAGCTCGCTATTATCTGACTATCACTGGACGTACTGATATGCTGGGACGTCTTCACAGACAAGGAATTGCAAGAGTACGTAAGGATCTGGAAAACATTCGAAGAGACGAGATCAAAAAGATGCTTAAAGACGACAACGGCACGACTGATAGTGAAGAACAGCAACAAGATGAAAGAAGGTGTAAGTTACGAGTTCTTGTCCCCAAAGCGCGACTCGTTTTTGGTGTCGGCGATCCTTACGGCGAGCTTGAATATGGTGAAGTGTACTTCAGACCCACTCTCCCCGAAATGGAACTGGCTGGTTTCGATGATGCTAAAAAAGTTGTTGTAGGACGAAACCCTTGTTACCATCCTGGAGACATAAGAGTACTAAAACTGGCCAAATTAGAAGATAAGCTCAGGTGAGTTGATATTAACCGCGGAAAAACAACAATTTCTGTTTGAAATTGTTAGTTTATTTATTCACATCGCATGGACAAATCGCAAAGTCATTACTCTGCAGTATACCTGTTCAAAAATAGAGTCGTTTTTGTATGAGTGGGAAACTTACCGCGCCGTACCGTGACCGTGTCAGTGCCGTAATGTCTTTAAAAACATTCGAAATTCATGCCGTAACCGTATCGTATCGTAACCGTACAGTGTTCCCACTCATACGAAAACGACTCTATTCGATCATTAACAAAGGATTGACAATACGTACTTGTTGTTTTATTACCATAGATACGCCCACCTGTTTGATTGCATAGTATTCCCTGTCAAGGGACCACGCCCACACCCTCATGAATGTTCTGGTGGAGACCTGGACGGTGATAAATACTTTGTCAGTTGGGACAAACGACTTATCCCAGAATGGACCACAGATCCCTTTAAGTACGACCAAAAGTCTCCTATTAACTTCTCAGCTCTCGTGGGGAAGATTTTGAAGGACAACATAGTATCTCCTCTATCAGGCAAGGTGCTGTCCTTGGGGCGAACTTACATACCGAGATTATTTGGTACTGAGGAAGAAGCCATTCAAAGTCAAAAGATCAGAGAAAGACAGAAACTTCAGACATACTTTGCTTGCTATGAAAATGACATGGTCTGTCGTGTGAATGCGATTTTCATGAAGTACGCAGCGAGGTAAAACAAATTAACAAAGACAAATCGTTGTTATTTGAATGTGTTATTTGTCGACGACGTGATTAGAAACTAAACGCGCCTGCGTGCCTCTCTATACTAAAAAGAGCTTGGGGAACACGTTGCGTGACCGATGGTTTTAATACTCTTTCTATTCGAGAGGATTACAGCTTCCATAGTGCTTATATCAGTTATATCAAAGTGCTGAGACGCAAAGGGCCATTTTATGTTGTTGCCCAAAAAGAGAACAGACCGACTTATGCAACCACATGCAATTAGCGCTCACGTGTTATATCTCATGATAAAATGTTTCATGTGTTTTAGGTGTGGACCGTCTTGTAGAGAATGTGTAGAGCTCAACGAGTTTTTCTCTGATGCAGTAGACATGAATGCAGACAGAGAGAAGGTAGAAAACAAACTTCGAAACCTTGAAACCAGGTTTCGAACAGGATTATATGTTCATCTTCAAAGTGAACAGATCCGTAGAACAAGACACAACGCACGAAACGAAGCTAAAAGTATGTTGGGCTATGCATGGAATGTGTTGACTGGCCCTAGTAAGGCACCCTTTGTGAAAGGTGACGATGTCTGGACCAATATGGAGCAAAATGCAGAACGATTTGTCCAGGAAATGCAACGTTATTTGTAAAACATTTTGTATATCTTATTGGGGAGAGCATTATATATAAAATATCATTTGTTGAACTTAACAAATAGATTCCATTTTTCCGTGCGTCTGTGCTCTAATCGATGCACAGATGACGTCAAAATGTGGTCCGGTGAGAACAAAAAAGTACGCCACGAGACGAAGTCGAGTGGCGTGACTGTTGTTCTCGCCACATTTTGACGTCTTCTGTGCATCGATTAGAGTACAGACGCACGGAAAAATGGAATCTATCTGTTTTATATAATATTTATCGAAACATTCCAACCAATCAGAGCGCGTGTAAGATTCGATGACGGCATCTATGTGTGTGTACTCTAATCACACATGGTTGTTCGACCAATCAGAGCGCGCGTAATATGCCAATTATTATATAAATTTTGATATCTTAATGCATGGAGAAAGTGTTCACTCACTGTTAATGTGCACACAGGTAGCCCAAGCTTTATGTGACAGCTCGATCTGTATACAAAACCATATGAGAGAATGTATGGGGATTTGAAGTGAAACAGTTAATTCTGTCAAAATAATGCATTTTGCCATTTCTCGACACGAGTCCTGAGATTGGCATGGTGAAATTTTCGACTCAAATTTGAGAGGCGACTTCTGGAGTCATTTGGCCCGCAAAACCATATCATTCTTACTTGCCGATATTATCGTTCGAAATGCTAAAGGACTGATATGAAGTTTGAGCCAACCAAAAACTCTGGAAATTCACACCATGATCCTCATAACATGCTTTATCAAACCTCCTATCTCAATGAGTGTCACTTTGATAGATCTCCAAATGTATTATTTATCTTTGTTGTTGTTGAAGTTAGCTCCAAGATTTTCTCCAATCCATGGACTTCTGAACCAAAATATTGCCACAGAGCTGACAAGTCCAAGACATTTGTAGCCAAATTCGAACACTTGCATGCCTTCTCCGCATAAGCTCACTGATCAATTTCAAAACAGATTCCAGTCAAAATTTGGATATTGTACACATTTACTTTTCGAACCACTTTTTGCTAGCTTTCTATTATGTTGATAGCAGATGTGACGTCACGAAATGCAACATTTCGCCCCATGTAAGGGAATCCGGAATGATGCAAGATTCCGCATTCCTAGACGGCCAGGTTCCGGATTTCAAGGAATGGATTCCGGATTCCAAGGACTGGATTCCAAATTCCAAGTGCTAGATTCCGGATCCCAAATCAAATTTTTCGTGGATTCCGGATTCTGGATTCTCTTACATGGGGAGAGAGATTTGCCTAGAGGCCTACTCCCTCCCGATCTGAACTCACTTTAAAGTCCTATTATCTACGGACTGCACATCAGTGAATTTCGCAGATATTTCTTTAAACTATTTGGCATCCCCAACCATTTGTGTTGAGAGTACTTGTACAGATAAGCAACGAACAACCAGCCTCATTTTTTGTCGCTGAGACAAACAACCACAATCCATTCACAGTGCAAAGAGAAAGTATAACATACCAGGATGTAGAAGATCACGAAACGACCGATCAGATCTTTGTAATTGTGGAAAACCTCGATGAACGCTGAAAACGATTAAATAGTTGATAAGAAAGCCAAATTAACAAGATGATTAAATGAATAACTGTTTATTTAGTGTCCAATGTCTTCTAGCTAGCGCTTGTGCATGCACTCTCACAATATCACCACATTCTAATATTCTGCATACAACTGTCAGTGTTATGGTCGTCGTGTATTCTGTAAATATCTCGAGCTCTGTTATATTAAAGGAGAATCCAACTGAACGCTGAATTAGACCTTTTTTAAGCGCATTGAGGGAACATCAATACTATAGTTTCGTTCTCTTAGTATTATGTTTTTTGATCTATAACTGATTTACAGTCGAAACATCTTATGAACTGAAAACAACTGAAGTCAGAGATAAAAAGTGTACTTTCAATTTCAGCATTGATTGTTTTAAAGATCAGTTTTATTTTACCTATTAATTAATCAATCTAAAAATAACATTTTTACCGTATCATATATATTTTGATATCATTTAGATTTTTTATTGTATACATTGATCCATACTATAATTTTTTATCAACACTACATCATATAATTAAATGTGTGAATAAATGTCATAATCAAGTGATAAACAACTACATCCGAGTATATAGTAGCTAATTCAATTAAGCCTAAAGCTAAAGCTTTGAGAGCGGAATCACTGAAGAATTTTTATCACAGTGCGGACAATAAAAAACTCACTGTATGCGCTTGCAAATTCTACAACTTGGACACATATTCCTTAATTTCTCAGATAGCCTACAGAGAAGTTTGTTAGTACACAAAAGATATTTGAAAGGCTTTAGCCTTTAGGCTTTTTTGCAGCGACAACGTTAATTGAATATAGCTATATAGCTATTTGCACAAACATTGACCCTTTCAAAATCATCGAACCTAGAAGCTGAGACCGAAATGGCTCCTGGGTACACTAGTAATATATGGATGTTCATGTTTTATCTGTGAATTCGCTACATGATTGTGTTGGAAATACCAAGAATTTATCTCGGTCACTGTTTGAAACATCCACGTATACGCGCTTCTTCAGACGAAGGAAATAAGAGAACTCTGCACTGACTGCACACAGGTAGCCCAACAGTATGTGAAATGGCACCAAATATGAGAGTGTGTATGGCGATTTGAACTGAGGTCGATAATTCTGTAAAAAATAGGCAACGAAACTCTTTCTTGATGGAAATGTACTGAGTTCGAGTCTCTCATTTGATGGCAATTCGATAATATTGAGTTCTGACTTCCCTCTCCTATACGTGTGATATTTTTCTATCGGTCAGTAGAGTAGAGGAAAGTGTACTAAAAATTGTCGATGTGGATCAATATTAAGAGATTATTAACCGAGCGCGAGGTCTGTAAAGAGAAAGATCAAACCAAGAGACCATAATACTAAGAGAGCGAAACCCACTATTGATGTCAGTGCGATGTTCGTAGCGACTAAAGCTACTATATTTTTTGTAACTTCGCCATCGCGCGCGCAAGGCTCCTAAACAATAGAAATCAAACGCCGCGCCGAATGCAAACGGTGCCGTCCGCGCGCACATCACAAATCAAGACATTCTGTTCGAGAGCCTTGCTTGCGCGCGATGGCGTTTAAAACAAGACGCTATAATAACGTTCACTTGAGCTATACGAGGAAGCTCGAGTAACAAAGCTTGCTTGCAACGGCCACTTGGGTCATTTTGCACACCTGCATGTTCGGTCTACGACAGGTATCCCGGTAACGAACCTATATCTCATAAAGATTTGGCGTTAAGAACTACTTCTCATTAACCGAAAGCGCGGTTATCACGGAAAAATATCAGACCGAGGTCTTGACAGTGTGGACCAAGCTCGTGGGGCTTTAATTGATAAAGAAAGTACATTTTAGTCTCAGCTGAATTTGTATGGGAGAATCAATAAACTAACAAGCTTGTATGAATTATCCAAATTTTAAATGTCTTAAACTTAACTTTACTGACATTTTAACCCTTCAAACTTGCCTTGAGATTGTTCTTGAAATGGCAAATCAGTTTTGATGATATCATCCAGCAAAAGAGAAAACCGTAAAATCCATAACAATCATTGGCGTAATTTCTTAGACTTTGCAAAGAACCCTTATGCACTCAGAAATGTTCACGGAAATCTATTCTTTTATTTACTCTTTCCTTTGCATGTTTATTTATGAAATCATTCTTACGGTTACTGGACTTTGATTGGTTCTCCTATTTCCCCAAGGGTTTGGAACAGCCTATTAGCATCACAATGAAACTTCGCCGAATAGACTACCCCAATTAGACATTAAAATTATTAAGTGTCTAGGTAGCGCAGCGGTCTAAGGTGATATCTAAAGGTATGGATTAGGGTCCGGATATCGTCTCCCTCCCTGGCCTTCGGGCCAAGACAACTGTTTTATGTAGCACCGGGATAGCGTGGATGGGGCCGACATCTTCATCCGTAACGTAAGTCGATTCGATGTCTCAGCTTCTTTGAATGTCTCGGGAGAATCGTCCCAAATTTCAATTTTAGCTTTTACTTTTTTTTCAATTATCTTTCCTCATTTCCGGGGGGTCCAATTTAAGGGTTACAGATTCGAGCCCTGTGTAGGTCGGACCATTTTTCTTTTTTTCCCTTTTTTTACTTCCTTTTTACTCTCCTTTTTCTTTTTCGGTTTCTTGATACTTAGATTTTAGCATTTTTAGTGATTATTGAGTATTTTTAATTTTTTTTCAATTTCTTCTAATATATTAAATTACATCATTATTTATTAATTTATTCAAATTTTATTCCATTTATTTCTTGAATATGTTACCGATTTTTACTTGACTGGTTTGTATATGGTAAACGTGTTTCGTGAGAGATTTTAATAGTCTTGTTTTAATAGCAGTACGTCCTTATATTTCTGCCAATATAGTGCCCTTATCAATTTAAACTCTTTTGAGTAAATTTAACGTACATTTGTTTTCTTCTTATCGAGCCTCACATTGTTCTGTGAGCGAACGAATGAATGAAAGAATGAATCAACGTCGATCGAATGAAGAAATGGTCATAAAGTTCTCCATACATGGCGCGCGCTGTAAGAAAAGGAAACATTGCCGTCAGCGTGCTGTCCATCGAGTTCTGGACGCACGCTCGCGCGCGCTATGTTATAATGAATAAATGAGCGAATAAACCACAAGCACTCCTGGCTCTGTTTCAAAGAGCGTTTTACACGCTGACGCGCGCTATGAATATTAGTTTAGGTTACCTGTGTCATGTGGCAATTTATTAGAGCGGTTTTCGTATGAGTGCATAGGAGACTGACCATACCAGTTACGGTCAATGCACGGTACGGTTACGCGGCAGGAATTTCGATTGTTTTTATAGCCATTACGGTACTGACACGGTCACGGTACGGTACAGTTCCCACTCATACGAAAACTGCTCTAAGACCACCAAGAGACCATTATAGTAGTCGTAAGGCTCGAATTGAAATGCCGAAAGCAAACAGTCCCGTCCGCGCGCACGTTAAAAATCAAACCTTGCGCGCGCGATGGCAAAGTTACTAAAAATAGCTTTAGTAGCCACGAACATCGTACAGACATCAATGCTAAGTTTCGCTCTCTTAGTATTATGGTCTCTTAATCAGACCGAGGTCTTGGCCTTTGGCCGAGCCGTAGGCGAGGTCCGTACAATTAAGACCGAGGTCTGATATTTCTTAGTACAGACCGAATAAATGAATCAGGCAAAACTCGTTAAGACCAATATACAACATTTATTCCGAGAAAAAGATTGATAGAAAAAAGATTGATAGAAAACCAGGAATGTCACCAAAAGAGCTGCAACAATTCTCCGAAAAAAGGTCAGTTTGTTGACGGATTTTGTGTGAATTTTGATAAAAAAATAAATAGTGTATATAAGCAGCGACGTTTTTCTTTGTATTTTGTTCTTTGACAGTTGGTATATAACAAAACACGTATTTACTGGAACCTCGGGAAAGCAGTATGTTTTGTGGTCCCTCGACCCCAATGGTGGCTCCGCCTCGGGAAACATCAGTGGTCTCGGGACCACAAAACATAGTGTTTCCCTCAGCTCGGTTCCAGTAAATAAGTGTTAAATATTGCACTTAGAGAAGGAAAAAGACATGAACACTGAAGAAAAAAAATAACATTCCTTTATTTACTTATTCTTTACAGAATGATGGACCTCGGACGTTTAAAACAATTCAAAGTTTTGACTATAGTGACTTACCTGTCTGTTCTTGCAAGTCAATGCACATTTTTTTTTAATTCTCAACGAAAAGCAGCTACCTTAAGGAAAAGGAGAAAATCCGGTATGTTTTGTTTGAATTATTGTGGGAGAGGAAATATGCAAAACGTTCATTTGAGCCAAAACTTGCATCATCTTGCCATCAAATTTGAAGTAGCCGCAAGTTGATGCAAGTCGATGCAAGTCGGTGATCAAACGAGACGCAAGTCAAAATTTGCACGACTTGCGTTCTGGTTTGATCGGGGCCTATGGCTGGGTGGATCCGGCTGGGTTTGAACTTCTTCGCTAATGCAAAATGATTTCAATTGTCCATAGGCCTGTGTGCACGTGATTTGACTGGCAAAATCTTTCACTTTCCATGCATTCTTTTTAGCATAGCTCGCCTCAAGAAACTAGGAGAGAGCATAGCAGAACAAATTGAATTATTTATTTATTTTGTATCCCGCCTACAGGCTCACTGGGGAGCAAAACAGTGTCGCTATCTTCGCTCCAAAGTTGTGCAGCAGACCATGCTCTGATATGAGCATCTTCTTTTATGGTATCCTTTTAGGCACGGTTGACAGTGGATCTGATGCCGGCACCCAATTACTTTTCGTTAAGAGTGCAGTGATCATGATGAGCGGAAAAGATTTGTTTTTTTTCAGTCATTCTCATTTTGCTGTGACCTTTCCGTCTAAGTTTTTGGCAATAAAGGGCACTTGTTGGCGTCTGTTAGCTTCTTGTTTTAAAAACTCATCGAGTTTAGCTGCCTGTGCCCTGCCACTTTGCGTGGTACACACCTTTTGTCTAGAACTTGGTTTCCATGTGTTTTCAGCGATTATCAAAACGGAGTTGTTCGTGTTTTAAAAGTGTCCTTGATTGACGGAAGTGCCTGAAATATGGAGCTGTCTTTGAATTTTGAGAAAGTAGAACTGAAAGAGCAATGTTTTTTGCAACAGAATGTTAAAAATTGCCAGCAGCGAATTAAAGGTAACATGAATTTTGTAGCCTGCATGTAATCTAAGAATTTTGTGCTTATGACAGTACGGGGTTTCAGCGGGTGTGTCAGCGGGTGTGTCACTTTTTGAAATAGCTTTTGTGTAGATATAGTTCCATTTTTGATCTTTTTAATTTCTTTTTAAAACAGTACAATGAAGAGGAGGATTTGAAGAATCAAAAAATCAAGAAAACTCAAGAAAAAAATGAAAAATATGTATAAAAACGTGCCAAGGATTAAACCAGTGATCCCTCGGATTACCAGTATGGATCTAGATGGCTTGTGTTACGGTTACAATATAGGAAACTGATTTTGGAGCATAAGTTTGCGTTTATTAACATGCGAAAGCAATTGTCTAAATACCACTATAAATTCAGATTTTGCAGCTAACTGATCATGATGACACGCAACATGATTTCAGAGTACGAACTAAAATTATACGGATTACTCCCATGGAGCATCAATTTTCAGCTGTGATAGGGTTGACCTAGTACGGGGTCAAATCGTTGTGACGTGTGTATTGCTACAAATATTTACCCTACCTCTTAGGGTTGGTTATAAAGAAATCAGGACTGGGTTGAGCAACACAGTTCGACATTATAGGGTAATAACCAAGCTGATGAAAGACTCTTCCAACGCCTCCTAAATATTGTCATAACTCTTTTTATTTTTTCTGATCTTCGTGGCCTTTGAATTGGAAGCGCTAACATAAACACTCGTATTATTACTTTGGAAACGACCCTGAAGATAGAGTCACCGCGACAATAGATGTTTTGGGAACATTTGGTTACTGCTGTGAGAAACAAAGTAAAGGAATTCAAATCAGCAGGACTTGTGGGATTTGTTTACTTCATGAGCACAATACCAGTGCTACAGGCGTAGAACTCAAGGAGTCTAGAATGACGTTAAAGAGGACCAGATTTTATTAGTTCTGTTCAACCCGAAGAGTTCTCCTGTAATCGAAGCTTGCTGTCCACTGATAACGTGAAAGCTCATGTCATAGGGATATCTCAAATCTGATTTTCCATTTCCCGAGCGAACCGCAAAGCTAGCGCTTGTTCACAGTAGTAAAGCGAACATTGTTTGATATTGAAAAGAATCGTCAACATAGAAATTGCTGGAACTCTCAGAATGGATTATGAATTAGAACAGATGAACGACGAAGTTCTTATGGATCGAGGTTCTGAGATTAAAACACTAAAAGATGTCAGACGCTATGATAAGAAGACCTTGGTATGTCCTGGCGGCTGCAACGCGCAGCTACTCCTTAGCGAAATAGCAAGCCACGAATGCATCAAGCATCTCAAAGACCGTGTGCAAGAAATGGACGACAATGTCAGTGAGCTTGAGAGTAGAGTAGCTGAAATGGTCGCCATGGAAGCTTACTATAAAAAGAACCTGGCTGTTTTAGAAAGTAAAATCGACGAAATGACGGAAGAAATGCGAGTACTTGTTTTAGAACGCACACGAAGAGACGAGATTTTTAGCAGCAAGGAGACGTTTTACAAGGAGCAAACTGCAGCTTTAAAGGAACAGGTCTCAAGGCTTGAAAAACGTATCCAAGAAGAGCGATCAAAGCGTCCTTCCGGCGAGGAAGACGATCCTGAATACGACATTCAGCGAGTGGAGAAAGAGTGGGCTTTGCGTTACGATAAGCTCCTGGCAGAAAAGATTACAACTGAGACATTGTGCCAGCGTAGAGAAAGGGAATATCAACAAGATATGAGAGCAATGAGACAAGAAGTATGCGCACTGCGTGATAGCTTGCGTTTGGAACGAGAAGTGATGGCATTGGAGTACGACCAAGCTAATTTTGAGAAACTCCAAAGTCTGATTGATCAACTGGAGGAATTAGTTCGACAGAAAAAGATTTCTAACGCGGGCATGACAACCAAGGAAAACTTGTACCACAATGATGAAGACTATGTGAGTGGAGATCAATACGAAGGCTATCACGTTGATGCCAACCAGAATCACGCAAAGTCTAAGCTTCCTGACTCTGTAGGGAGCTATGTATCGGACGATGACCTGATTATACAATCACATTGATTCACCCAAAGACTCGTTTTGGCAAACAGATTTTCTATAGAAGACGGAACCACAACTAAAGGTCCATGAACCCTAAAGGTCATGAATAGTCGAATGGCTATTAGTTCTATTTTAGCTCCTATACACTTAAACCATGGTTCATGGTCGCAATCTTTCACGATTGAAGAATTTCTAAGATTCCAACTGGCATAATTCAGGTGTTTTCAACAAGTGTATGATGACATAAAGATCGTTAATCTGTCCTTAACGAACGACAGTGTATTATCGTAACGTACGGATTTATGAAGCATGTAAACGTGACAGAGAGACATTCTATATAGCAATTTGTTCAAAGCCGTTTTATTCATTAGTTCTTCGTGCATGCAATGATGTAATATTAGACCAACATTGCAAAAACGTTTTCAGTTACAGATTCTGGCTGTGTGGGCAAGCCGTTATCTGATTTCTCCTCGTGCGCTCGATCAATATTGCACGAAAATGTAGATTAGATTTCCTCTCGGTAACGTGTTCCACACGTTGTTGTAAATACTCTGTAAATACTCTTTTTACAAAACATTACCTCAAAAACCGCAGCTAAGTGTGGAACTACAGTTGCTTTTACCAAAAGATTCCACATTTGTTATACTGTATAAAATGATATTATTTTGTGGTATTAAAAGTAGTTTTACATACATCAAGCCGGTCAATATCAAGTGTGTGTTGTACTAGCTCCATTGATCACACTCAATTAATTAACGCTTTACGCAAAACTATTTGAATAACTAATTAAAGTCATAAGTGCTTGTTTGCACGGTTTTGTGTACATACGCGTTAACGCCTTGTTCTCTAAGTGGATTAGGGAACGTAACATGAAAAAAATATATTGCGCTTTTTTAGGTGTGTTTACGTGTGCGATATCGTCCTGTTCGTTAAGGAACGAGATTTCAAGAATTTCAGGCGAGTCGTTTACATCAAAACATGTCCAAGAATTCATGTTTATTCCGATCTCTTTTGTTTGGGAGGACATTAAGATCTTTCTAAACTGAATGCACAGCAATGGCTACGCGGTTGTGATATCCAAGCTCCGGCACGATGTGCTTAGAGGATGCGTTTGATTTACGCAACAGTACTTTAACGTAGCGCAAATCGATGATGAAAAGACCATTGCGTGACACGTTCTATTTAAAGAACAACTTGTAATATTTGTAAGAACTACTGCCGGGAAATACCACTCAAGGTGGTTTTACCACTCAAGGTGTTTTTTTTTGGGGGGGACTTTTTGGGGGGGATGGGGGTGCAGAGCGAACTTGACAAAACTCTTACCCTATTTAAGAACAGAAATATGATATTATTTCCATTCTTTTTTAGACCAGAAAGATAATTTTCTCTCAAAAATATATCCCAAATGACAATCGTACCCGCATTTTCATACCAATAATACGCTGAAAACTGTACCCTTTTGGGCCACCTCTTCCTCCCCAGGGAACTATGCAAGACAGACATGACGATCAAACTAATGTTGGTGTCAATGTACACGCCCAATTAGATAAACAGGCAAGTGTTTTGGGTTAGGCTGATAAAGTAATCCTTTATGTAAATAAGTGGTAGTTAAATATCAGTTAATTGCCGCCCTAAGAAAGGAAGCTATCAAGAAAGAAGAGACACAAGACTGGCGCCACTGTTTTAGTCTGCAGTGACGTCATTAGGGCAGTGCAGAGGGAGGACACAAGATATGGGAATATCAGAAAATTACTGTCCGTTGTAACCCACCCAGAAGTGGCCGAAATAGAGAGATGCCCAAGCTGCAGTTACATTACACGTCCCCAAGCTAACAGAAACTAATATAGGAAATTTCCTGGGCGGACTGTCAAATATTTTGAACAGGGATGATACTCGAGAATGTTCTTTTTCGTTCCAGGAGGTACCAATGACTGTCTAAGGTGCTAATAAAAACATACAAAATTTTAACCTCGTACCGATTTCAATAAACTATAGTGACCGAGCGTGAGTCCCTAAAATCCACTCCGGCTTCGCCCCTGTGTAGGTATATCAGTAATGGCACTTCTTCGTTAAAAGTTATCTCAGTTAAACAGTTCCTCAGATAAACTTTGATCAACCAAACTAAGCAAACACACATAAAATGATCAGGATCTGATTTTGCCTTATCATCCCATTAACTAGCTGTCTCAGGTCAAAGTCAATGCAACTCATCCCTGTTTTCTCGGATAAGTGCGTCGCAAGATCTGTCGCAGAAACCGTTTTACTATTCTGTGAGATATTTAGTGAACAATTAAAAGTGTACTCAGGATAATGCTGCGAAAATAAAACGAATAAAGTTAAAACAAACAACAAGCAAACGAACAAGAAAACGAACCAACAAAACTAAAAACACAACGCTGTCATACACAGCAATGAATGTGATTTCTACTTGGGTACTGATCACAAAAATCACATCTAGATCTGACACAATTGACTATTAAAGTCTATAAAATCAATAGTACTTTAGGAAGCGCACGATTAATTCCAGTGAATACCGGAGAAAATGGAATCGGAAATTTCAGGCAAAGTGATCAACCAACCATTTGACCCTGCCATATCATCTATCATCTCATTTTGAACACACCCACAGATAAAGTACGACCTTCTACACACGCACGCCTGCATTTAAGACTATTTTGGGACAAGAATTCTAATTACTTTTAACGCATTTATTAGGTATTCTGGCCCAATTAAGCTGGCCAGTTATCTTTCAAGTAGCCCTGTGAAAGACAAATACAAGTACTTTTACCATTGCCGTCATCATCATCACGACCAACCCTACCGTCGTCGTCATCATCATCATCATCCTGCTCCGAAATCAGTTATGAAAACATAATGATCAAAATCAGTTTAAAATCGACTCATTAACTAAAGTTTTGTATATTGTTTTTATGTAATAATATAATTGATTTACATTAAGAATTTCTAGGTCTGTAAAAAGACGAGGCCCATTGTGCCTCAAGGGAGATTGTCTAGTCTTCATGGTTCAGTCAAAGGGTTTGGAGTTCGAAAAGTCCCGTGCAAACGTCTCCAACAATGTTGGTCAACGAGATTTAAAGCCATTGATCATCTTTTGTAGAGATGATATCAATCCCATTTCCAAACCCAAGTCACCGCAAGGGTTACTATCGACGTCTTAAATCAATGAACTCAGTCAAGAATGTTTCCCATGAGTCTCGTGGTTGATACGTTGACGACTCGATTATAGCCTGTTCGTGTTGATTTTTGATAAAAAATCTGCCAGTAAATTAGAAATAATACATAACCTATAGTTCTGGTCATTTTGTGTCTCCAGACAAACTCCATGATACAACTATATCTCATTCATATCATCCATTTCTGATTCTTCAACCATGGGTGGAGGTCACGTGACAAACCGCACGACCATTCTGCTGTCTATACTATGTAAAACTCTAAGAATGAAGAGCTTCAGTTATGAACTTAGTTTTCCAGCGCGCATACTCTGAACAATGCCACTGATGGCTTTGGCTAACCGTCTTTTGTCCACGGAGCCCAAAAATCTTTCTCCTGTAAAATAAGTGACAAAGTTAAGTGTAATAGGTATAGTTGTTTACAATAGGTTTCAATGCAGATTAATGATTCCAGACCTTCCCATGATTCTTTGATCAGTGCTTCTTTTAGTTCTTGTAATGTTGGATTGAATTCTAGTGCTTTGTTGACAAGACTACCGAGTTCTTCTTCAGCACAGTATTCTTCTAAAACAAACAACCAGCACATTAAAAGGAGAGCAAAAACAACAACAACAACAACAACAATAACTGATAAATAAATAAATCAACGGATTTTTCATTCCAGTTGTTATCAAGGAAGACAGGGCGAAAGAAAACTTTGTTTATAGAGTGGTTTTCGTATGAGTGGGAACACCGTACGGTCACGATACGATACGGTTACGGCAGGAATTTCGAATGTTTTTAAAGACATTACGGCACTGACACGGTCACGGTACGACGCGGTAAGTTTCCCACTCATACGAAAACGACTCTAAGTGAAATAAAAAGCCAGTAACATACCTGCATTTCGTTTTGGAGGCATGATACAAAACGCTATGACATCACGCAAAGACTTGATTGCTTCTTGGTTCAGTTTATTATCGTTGCAATTCAAAGATGGTACAGGAGTACTGTTGTCACTAAAGCATAAGTATCTTTAATTACTAACAAAGAAAACTTTCATAAAATAATTTGAATTATCAGAATAATGGTAATAGTAAGCAATCAGGTAATTGTATGTAATCAGGAAAGTGGTTGGTAAGGTAACTGTAAGGTAACGGTGACGTTACAATAAGACGATAAAGTGGAAATTATTCAGGTTAGGAAATGGTAAAGTGACGGTAAGGTGACGGTAAAATAACAATAAGGTAACGGTAAAATAACAATAGAGTCGTTTTCGTATGAGTGGGAAACTTACCGTACCGTATCGTAACTGTACTAGTATCATAGCTTCTATAAACACAATCGAAATTCCTGCTGTAACCGTATCGTATCGTAACCATACAGTATTCCCACTCATACGAAAACCACTCTAAGGTAACGGTAAAATAACGGAAACGTAACGGTAAGGTCACGGTAAAATAACAGTAAGGTCACAGCAAGATAATGGTTACATAAGGTGTCGTAGCCCAGAAATGGAAGATTAAGTAATTGCCAAACTTTCCATCAATAATTAATGACCAGTAATACCAATACATACTTGTCTTCGGACATGTTGACTCTTCTGTCAAGAATAGGATTGTGTGCTTTAGACACAGACTTCAAAGTCACTACGTGGTCGGATATTCTCATCTCTGTTAGTCGGACATTGTGCGCTGTCATGGCTTCCTCAAAAGCTTGCTAGTCACCATAAACAACAAAGTATTTAGAAATCAGTTGGAGTATGTATCAGCTGGTTTCGATAAAAAGATGAATAACTCCAGTGCCCTTCATACAAAAGTGATTTTGCAGGGGAATAGGTGCACCCTCTATCAAGATACCATAATACTATTATGGTTTCTTGCCTCTATCCCAATCCCTACACCAGTTCTTACACTAAAAGTTGAAACCCTGTAATATACCACACAGAACGATTTTGGGCGCAATTTTGGCTTCGGCAGGACGTTGTGAGTGTTGGATTTGAAGTAAAATACTCGTAGCCCAAAATGACGGTTTTGAGGCAAGTAGGCGTGGCGTTGCGCGAAAAATTGTCATTGCAAATTATCGACATACATTGCGTTTTGATTCTCATTCGTAATTTTACACTGATACACGTAAGGCCGACGTGCGCACTTTAACCTCTCTCCATCAATGCTCCATTTAAGGGTATTTCAAGAATTTGTTTAGCTTTAAAAACCTGCATGGACTGGGAAGAGGTTGAAACAAGTTTGGGGGTGGGGGGGGGGGGGGGGGGGTTGGGAATTTTCTAGAGATGTATAGGGGTTTGGGTTGGGCTGGCACTAGGCCTAGTAGGGGACCCTGAGTCCTATTGTCTAGGGCCCTGTATGAGTATATATGTATTTGTATCTTGTACTGAATTCCTAAAATAAAATAAATAATGAAATAACAAGTGTGCGAGGTCATTGGGGCCGAGCACTAACCAACTAAACCATCGTTAATAACAAAAATATGGATAACTAATTTAAGCTGTCAGAGTGCATACAGAAAAATAAATGATACCGCCTCTGACAATAGAAAGACTCCTCTTTGGGGAAGTGACTCACATGGGACACCCATCCCATCTATCTGCCACCTGTTCAGGCTTATTACTTGTATTTTAAAGGTATTTTTCTTAAGGTTTTTTCTGTACGTTTTTTTGTAGGTTAACCAATGAAACTCTTAAAAAAGATCACTGATTTTGATCATTGATTTTCAACCTACCTCATTAGCTGTTATCCTTGAAGGGGTTTCCAGGACAACATCTGATGCTTTGTCTTGGCTCAACCATGGATGGTTTAGTATATCAGTAACAGCAAGCCGCTGTGCTGGCTCCACACAAAGAAGTCTATTCAGGAAAATGTGTAAGAACATAAAACAAAGGTAATGACTGTGAATTCTTTGTTGCATTAAAGACATACAAGAACAGGAATTATAAAATAACTATTATGTAATGCACGCTCTGATTGGTCAAAAACCATACTTGATGAGAGTATCAAACATGCTCATGTTACCTTTTCAAATTTTTTGTAAATTTGTGTGCTTGTTATTTTATAAAAGAAGAAAAAAAATTGTTCTTCCGTGTTTGATAGCCTGATCTCGTGTTCTCTCAACATCACGCGTTTTGATCAGGCTATCAAGTACGGAAAACAGTTTTTTTATTTCTTAACACATGAAAGAAAGGAAGGAAGGAAGGAAGGAGGGAGGGAGGGAGGGAGGGAGGGAGGGAGGGAGGGAGGGAAAGAAAGAAAGAAATGAATGAATGAAAGAATGAAAGAGCAAAACAAAAGAAAACACAAGAAACATCCTGAAAATTTTGGAACTATTTTGCTGCCACATTTCAGGTTGTAGCAACGTTTTCTTTAATTTTATAACTACAAAATCAATATACAGTCTTACTTTGAAACAATGTCTTTGGCCTCAGCTGATATTTTAGACCATTCAGGATCAGGGAAACTAAACTCTCCAGCCATAATTCTACGCTTCATTCCTTGTGATAATTGCTTGCGAGGAACTTCTGAGTAGAATGGTGGGTAACCACATAACATAATGTAGATGACCACACCTAGGGACCACATATCGCAGCTCTAAGTCATAAAAAAATACAGTCGGCGAATAGTTTACTCACAGTTGATTAACATATAGGCCATGGTCTATATTATGTTAATCTGGACATTTAACTGTAGTTATTTCACTGCTAACAATGGTTGTCACCATGGTAACCATTGTTTAAGAAGGGTAGCTATTAGTCAAATGTTTTGATGAGACTACAACCATTGCCTGTTAATGTGTGGCAGTTTGCTGAGATTTCAGATACCTCATCAAGTAAACAGACCATGTTCTGCTGCTAGCTGTCTGACAAACTGCTAACAAACAACACTCCAACAAGTGGCCACTAATAGACCATTTCACGGTTCTTGTTGTTCAACCTCAGCCTCAACAGCATGTAGTATATTCTTTAGAATTTAACTACAGCCAATGGAATTTTTGTGTCTCAATTGTTTGTTGATATACATGTGCATTCCTTACATTACCATGGGCCGTAGTCAATAGTCAATTTTCATGCTGTCGAGATTGAGGTTGAAAGATGAGAACCATGAAATGGTCTATTTATCACTGAGCAGCTGAGCAGACATTACAGCTACACTGACAGTCAACTAACTAAATAGATTTGGTATGTTGTTCTACAGTTTCACAAAGTAACTCACCTTGTCATACGTATATGGTTTTGCAAGGAAAGGAAAACGACCAGATTTCTGAGCTCTGTGAATTCTTTGTGCTTCTAAAACCTAGAAAGAAAAATAACAGGAAAATGATCAATGACATCTGGGTGTAAACATGTTTTCCCCCTCCATTTAATTGATAGGTTTCAAACAGCTGATGAATCAAATGGCAGTCAAACATTGACCACCACATACTCTCAACCAGAAAAGATTCTTTTGCAAACTTTTCTTTCAGCTGCTGAAAATTCCATCATTGAGAATGATACCAGATCAATGAATTACCCAGCAAATACGGTCAATACTGAGGAACTTACTGATAATCACAATTTGTTTTTGACAACAATGGTGTCTCAAGTACCAGCTTTGTTTGTCAGACAAATTACGCTATCATGTAATGTAGATTAATTCCCTTCAGGTACAATGTACATGTACTTGCTTAGCAAGTGCTGACTACTACAAACTTTGAAAGGGCTATTGAAAATCTCCAGAGGACACATAATATGTAGAACTACAAATTACATGTAGTACCAGACCTGAGGTATGAACTACACGTACTAGCATCCTTACCTGAGGAGACACATAGTATGGTGTAAATTGTGGAGTAACAAGATCACCTTGGTCAACCTTAGCAAACCCAAAGTCTGCTAATTTCACAACTGTATCCTGTCAAAAAATATAGAGTAGAGAAAGTTATTATAAAGGTGTCCTATGGGGAGAGGGGTGGAGACAATTCCATACCTTACCTCACCCTTGACAGTCAGTAATAAATTTTCTGGTTTAAGATCTCGGTGTGCAACATTAAATGAGTGACAGTGGTATATTGCTTGTGCTATCTAAAAAGTAAACAAAAACTTCAATTCATTTTAAATTCTTGACTGTTTTCTGCTCATAAAATTATAATGGAAAAACACTAAGACAACTTGGGGTTCTAATTCATTTTTAAATTGTATTAAATAGTTCAAATTATTTCTGTTTTAAAAGATGAACAGTTTTGACATAACATCTAGTACATATCTTGATCTCTGATTGGTCAAGAACAATGGGTAATTAATTACAGCACACACATGCACAGATTACAGGCATGTCAGTGTATTTTACGTGCACTCTAATTGGTTGAAACAATAGTCATACACTTGACTTCACCTCATGGTGAATTTTTTGTTCCTGTAACAATTTGGCATCATCTGTGGATTTGTTAGAGTACAGACACACAGAAAAATGGAATGTATTTGTCAAACATACCCCTGAAGTAAAGATCATGGCCTCTTTTTCAGTGAATTTTCTTCTTGTTCTTATTTGTTCAAATAGTTCACCTCCTTCCATCAGTTCAAGGACCACGAGTATCCTAGGACTAAAAGCGAAATATACAACAGCGTTCAATAAATTCCTATCAACAGATACTGGAGGGTTGCAAAGAGCTTCTTTGTAATCTGTGATTGGACATTATTTGTCATTCTAAAAAAGGAGCTGTGTGAGCTGTGTGATAAAATATTTTCTGTGTGGATTTGTGTCTGAACCAAAATGATGTTATGTGTCACTGGTTCTGTTTTTTACTTGCTGAAAATTGATTTATACTTACGAAGGTCTCATTTCTCCAGGGAGTACAATGTGATTATAATAGACATCAATAACAGTTACAATGTGGGGATGACCAGAACACATATAATGACATCTAGCCTGTCAAAAGTCAATATATCACCATCATACATACATGTACAGCAAAAACATTTATACCCTTCAGGCCTAGGCAAAGAAAGATATAGAGTTCAAACTAACTGAAAATGATCAGGAATTGATACAAATTAAAAACATTGCCTTCTTTAAAAGTAGTGATGGTCAAGACTTTCATGGAAATCACATACAATAGAACCCAACTACATGTAACTTGAACCTGGTTAACTCAAAAAAGCTTGGTATTTCAAACACAAATCCATTTCCCTTGAGTCATTTTTTCAGTCAATTACTATAATTGGTAATCTCAAACCCTCACTATCCCAAATGATTTTAATACCTTCCCCTGAAAGTTTGAGTTAGTGTGGTTAGCTTCTTATTGCTGGTACCTCTAAGGGGTTAAAAAATGTCTAGCCATGCCCTTCTTAAAAGACTTCTGGTATCTTTTACGGGTATTTTACAAAATTTCTGAAGAGCATACCCAATTCTTTTACAATGGAGTCTCCCCCGGGTGCCACACCCACCAGGATAAGACTCAGGTACCTTTTAGGGGTCATTTTCAAAATTTCCAATGAGCATCACAACCCTCTTATTTATAGGAGTCCAACCCCCAGGGTGAAAACGAATTATGAGAATTATAATTATTACTGTGATTCCCAGTCACATGTGAACAACAAGACTAAAAATCACGAATGAAACTCGAGTTTTTGTGGACATCAATCAAAAGTGTTTCCATGACAATCCAATTAAGCATGTGCGAACTGGAATTTTGTTTACTGATACTGGTTCATCTAACTAGATTTACTTGTTCTGAAAATGTTCAGAGCTCCTTTGAAAATATTATCCAAATGAAAAGAAATAGTTTTTTCACAATGAATTAAGACTTCAATGGCTTGAAAATCAGAAATATATAAAAGGTGTTTATGACCTTCGTGACCTATCAGTGAACGAAATCAGTCGACCTTTGAGAATGGACTGATCAAACAGCACAAATAATGAATCTCATAAGCTAGAAACTAAACATTTTTTTAGAATTCAGGCTGTGTATATATACATTCTTCTTATGTCTTTGGATAGATTGATCGTTAAATTCCGTTTATTATCAATATTACAAGAAACCAATGCGGAAAATCAAAAGTAAATTGTCATGGAAACGTTTTTTTTATTTATATCCACGAAAACTGAAGTTTTGTTCGTGATTTTTAGTCTCGTTGTTCACGTGTGACTGGGAATTGCAGTAATAAGAGTATATGATGCTCACACAAATCAAATAGAATTATGTTTGCTGAAAATTTGAGACAAAAATTACAGTTAAGCCAATTTATGTTCTTATATGAAAATAAACTTTTACCAAATTGTTTTAAGAGATTTTGTTTTGAATAAAATTAAATGCACAAATATAACACCAGGTCAAATAATCAATTTTTGCTAGCATAAAAATATGAATGTTTTCTATCAGATACTAGGCATATATAGGCATCTATTTATAAGTACTATTGGGCTTCCTGTGTATAAAAAATGAGACAGAGATGTACCCTGTCTGGTACTGAAAGAACAAGGGAAACCTCAAACTCCTTGTGGCGCCCATTATAAAAGGCAATTTCTCCATTATCTGGGAAACTCATCCGATATCTGTGTAACTTGTCTAGCCCTTTTATAGGCGTTTCATGTAAAATGTACTAAAAATGTAATCAAATCTAAAAATACTATTTGGTCCCAATACAGACAGTACAACAATTAAAATACCTCTGAACGTGATTTTGGTGTATCAGCTAAACATTTCAAAGCATATGAAGTTCCTGTGGCTTTACCCTTACATTCCCTTAGATAGAACAAAACTAAATCAGCAAAATGAAAGTCTTCACACAAATAAATTGTACTAGTCTAGTAAGTAAAGAACTGACGTATTACCTAACAGGTCCACTGATACCACAACCAAGTCTTTTAGTCCAGTTAACTTCATAATCGTCTTCTAGTGGAGTGGTCTAATAAACAAAGTATTTAAATACTAGTCAGCTACAGAGTTCAAACGAAAGGATGAGACAAACCATAAACATTTCTCGAGCTACCTTCATAGTCAATTCTCTTCTGCTTAGTTCTGCCATTTTGTACGACAAGACGATCGACTAAAAGAATAACTTCAATTGTTGTGGTATTTGTTCAATGTCTAGTCAACCTGAATCATTTCCTGATGACAGGGTCGAGTTCTTCCCCCAGATTTGACATGATTTCAACTTTACATGCACTTTTCCTTCTGATTTGGTCGTAGCCTCCTTTGGGAGAATGGGACCGACACAGAGTTTGGATATTCCACAGGCAGCCCAAGCAGTAGGGAGCTAGTTAAGGAGGGAAATTTAATGCTGATCCCAAAAACGAAAAGAAAAAAGGGGTGTCCCGCAGTCGTTTTCGAGATAATCAGCATTGAATGAATGCCTATCTCCGAATTTTTTAGGCGAAAATCGCTCAACCGGAATTGAATAGGAACAGAAACACATAAGGGAGAAATATACAACTCACGAAATAGCATTTCTACAACTACTACAATTGCACAAATATTAGATTATGTCGTATTCTTCGTAGTGGTGTGGATAATTTTGATGTGACAACGAAAAACTACCTTCCTTTTAGATATTTTGTTCGTCTGGTCTGAACAAAAATTATCGTAAGTTCGAACAAATTTTTCTACAAAAATCCATTTTTTCATAGGGTAGAATAATGAACTTTTTTTCAAAATTTGATATGAGTTAGATTTTTACATATGTTTTCAATTAAGCGAATAAAAATTATATGGTCCCGTGCAAAATTAGCTTGTTTCATGCCCATGAAGTCGCTAAAAAGGCCAAAAAATGCCTTCCGGAAGTGCCGCCATCTTGAAAATGACGTGACCGCGCGAGCTCTATTCAAATTTTGTTGACGAAAACAAGCGTGCGCTCACTGTTTTTTCGTAAAAAGAAAACATTTTTGCTTATTTTTCTAATCATTTTGCTTGTTAAATTCATTGAGAACTATTTTAAAACTAAATTTTGTCAACAAACTTTAGTTTCCCAGCTTTAGTGGCCATTCGCTAGAATCTCCGCGCGCTATGACGTCCTGCGCGCGAATGTGCGCAGTAGGCTAAAATATCTATGGTAGCCAGTCACCTTAAACCAATGATGTGAGGGTTAAAACAGCGGATCCACCTGGGATGCAATACAAACTAACTAATAAGGGCTGGAGAGACCATGATCAAGTATTTATGTGCTGTTTTCGCATGAGCTTCTACTAAAATCCCGGCAAATTTGAAGCAGTATCAACGAAACTATAATCGAGCACGAAAACTTAGGATGTATGAATAGATGAAAAGAACTCCTGGTTAATAAAAAAATAAAATAAATAAAATAAAAAAAACATTATTGAAGATTTGAAATTAAACAGTATATAAAAGATGCGTAATATCGAGTAACATAAAAAGCCAAAATGTAAAGAAAATCATGTTTTCTAGCATTTTTTTGGTCTGTAACTGTATCGTACTGTATTTTGAAAATATATTGTAAAATTTGTCATATTATTATACTGTAACCAGCGCCTTACCACAGAGAGCCCACCTATTTCTTATGAGAAATAAAAAAAATGCGCGGAAATGAATGAAAATAGCGTTAAGAAATAATATAAATCGTGCGAGGGAGCTTGTGAGCAAGCCCTTTTGTTTGTTTGTTTGTTGGTTTGTTTTTGTTTTGTATGGGTTTCCTGTGGTCGTACCGTCCATTTTCCCAGTTACACGAAAACTACTCTTAAACTTGTAGTTCTACCTACACAGGGTTCCAGAGGAAATTTCTGGGGCTATCTGCACACGTTGAGAAACTGCGTGAGGAAACTACCACGCAAGGCACTTAGCTCAGACGATTTCTCGCCGTAGACGTTGCATCTTTGGCTACGCGAGGCCAAAAATATCAAACAAAAAAGAGCACACGATCGATGAGAAAAGTGCCTCGCGTGGCAGTTTTCTCACACAGTTTCTCAACATGTGCGGCGGGCTTTAGGATTTTTATGCAGTTCAAGTCAATCTGAAATATGTAAATTATATATAAAAAAGCATCCGTTACTTTTGTCCTTCTTGTATGATATGTGTAAAGTAATTCAGATTCCCCTTGCTATTCTTAATAGAGAGAAAATGGCAAAAATGCTGATAAACATCATCCTCATGCAGTGACTTCTCCCCCTCCCGACCTTTTCCCCGACAACCTGGGTCTCCTATAGGATGCATTGATTACTAGAATACTTCCAGCTTGAAAAATGATGTACCTACCCACTCCCTCCCCCAGGACTGCTTATTACTTATTTACCTACTGAATCTCCTTTATATACCATTTGGCATTAGCTTATACCAACCCTACCTTAGTCTATTCACCTGTTCAGATAAATAGATGACATGTGACTTGGTGTCAAATGTTTCGTTGTTTCGTTGTTTGTTTACTAGCAGTTGATAGAGTAGTTACGTTTTAGGGTAAAAGCATAAGGACAATCTAAAAATTCCTTGATCATTTTTAACTACTGATATCTAATTGTTTTGGGTTTTCAAAGCAATTGAAACAATTATCACATTATTTTCGCATCAAAATATTTAGCTGCAGGAGACTAGCGAGTGAACTAGTTTGGACTGCGTCGGTGTACGCGCGCCTTCCCCCGACCCCTGAGGAAGGGCGAGGGAAGAATTATTTAGCCCAAGAAATAGATACACGGAATAGGAATACACGGAATAGTCACTTCAAATATCTCCGCGGGCAAGTTAAAAATTAAAAATTGTTTCTTGGAACTTTATTTAATAAAACAAGAAGTGTTTTAATTTTACTGTAGGAATTAAATTACCATACCTGGAACGATTTGTGGATGTAATTCCGTGTATTCTCATACCGTTTCACATGTTAATGCGTTTTAATTTCGTGTTCCCATCACGCAAATATGATTTATCACAGAGAAAACTACGTTTTTAATAGTATTAATATTGTTGGAAGTAGGAGCGTTCTGAATCTTCAGTCACTAGATAC
Organism: Telmatactis stephensoni; assembly: GCA_029948255.1. Taxonomy (NCBI): domain Eukaryota; kingdom Metazoa; phylum Cnidaria; class Anthozoa; order Actiniaria; family Isophelliidae; genus Telmatactis; species Telmatactis stephensoni. Next base: position 1,123,915 of record JALIZF010001900.1, on the reverse strand, counting down.
TTCACAGGCTAACTACTTCATAATGCTTTGCCTAGATCAGACTAAGTTTGCAGATTTCAAAAATCCTGGATATGTCTTTGACAGCTCTTAATGTATTATCTTTATAATATACCAAGATCTACAAAAGTCAAACTAACAGTGCAATAAAATTATATAGATATAATATTGTTAGTATCTAAATTATTACTACAAAGTTATTGACTCGTAATATGCAATAGTTTGCTTTAGTTAGCTTTATGCGAACTAGTTACAAGAAAAGCTGATACACTGTCTATAACTGTACTATAGTCAGTAACATACTGCTGATATTTCTTTCAGTAAAATACAGAGTAATAGTGAAATTCTGTATGCATAGCTAAATAAGCTTAATTAGAACGATTATACAAACTCATGGGAAACTTTCTTGTATCATTACGCGCAATAAGATGGTTTTTGGTTATTGAACATTATGAAATATTTGAGGTATAATGCACGCGCTGAACGGCTGGCGACCGTGTTTATATGTATATATACATGTATATGAGCATTCTGGAAGATGCAGAGCACTTGGAAAGCTGAAGAAAAACTCGGCTATGCCTCGTGTTCCTAAGCTTGTTTTTCTCGTCCACTACATCTCCCATCGCCAACAAATTGAATATTTTCGGAACTGCTTTCTTTTTGTCATATCTGAGATTGTCAGGTACAAAAGAACATCTCCCATCGTGTTTTCGCTACAATACAAGACATACGTGAGCGTTTTATAATACTTAAATATACATTTTTTGTGACATTGCGAGCAACTGGCTTAAGGCAGAGTTAAGGTCTGTTAAATGAAATGTGTTAATTCTGATGAAAAGGTCAAATCTGAAGTTCCTCGTTCCTCAATGCATACTGTTGCCACAACGTTGCAGAATTGATATCTCTTTAACGCGCAATTAATTTTACGCCCACCCGGATACACGATACAACTTTTCCTGCAACTTTTTTTGCATTGTTGCAAACAGCACAGAGTTGCACCGTTTCTCCATTCCTACAACACTTGGGGGCAACGTTGTACGCAACAGTTGCAGGTTTTGAGATCAACAAGTTCTACATTTGCAACGTTTTCTGCATTATATTGCACGTAATTCGTGCAAGGGTGGACACACGGTTTATGCAACTCCTGCTGCGCGCAACGTCACAAGGGAAGGTTATTGGCAGTCCGCCGAGCCTTACAATTTTGCAGATTTCGAAAAGAATATTCAATCTTTAAAAAGATTCTATTTTAACATTCAACATCCCCTCAATCACAAGGTAAAATGCTTTCAGGTCGTCAAAATCGAGGAATTCGATATTGAATATGCGTTGTCTCCCAAACAGCGAGACCACATTTGACAGATTTCCTCCCTGGTTCTTGGTGGTGGAGCTTGCCTTTGTTGCCACTACTTTAATGGTTTTGTACACGTATCGTCCCGGCATAACGCAATGCAGATCTGGAAATAGCAACATTTGTTACTTATCTGACAGGAAAACATTTAAAACTTTATATAGCAAAGTTTACGAGGTTTACTGTGAGCTAATGAGCAAATCTCCGTGAGAATGAAATCTCAAACAGTCATATGCAAATGGTTGTGTATTGTTTGGTAGAACGCTCGCCTTTCACCGCTCTGACCCTGTATAGTTCTCATTTCTTGGGTCGGGTCTGTCACACGGTGAACTGAGTTTGTTAGATCGATTTTCCTATCTAAGCAAAAGATTTAATATAAATGACTCACTGACGGATATAGGGGATATATATAGGGGATTGTAAAGTTACATAGGAGCAAGGATGGCACAGTTGGGTAGTGCGCGGCCTTCGGTGCGAGAGGTCCCTAGTTCGATCCCCAGTGACTTCACATCCTTGTTTCGACTTCTTTCCAATCTGTGTAGCTTTAATTAGCTTTAAATACCCTTAAAACGGAGCACTGATGGAGAGAGGGGAGTAAAATGAGCGCACCGTTGACCTCAGGTTTGTCAGTTGAATTACTGTTACGAGTTATCGACGTTGAATATGGTCGCTTTACATTACCTTGGAAGTTGGTGACTTTTTTTGTCAATTTTTGTGGCTTGTTTAAGTGATCTTCTTTACAAAAGATGACTGTTTGGTTTTGATCATCCAGGAAAACCTTACCAATTTTGGGACTCTTTCCAACTGTATTAATTAAAAATTCGTATTATCAGCATGCAGTTGAAAGAATCAGTATCATTCATTTGCTTTTATTTAAAATGCCAAAGTTTTACTTCTTAAGACCCTTAAAAGACCCTTCCTAACCTTTTAAACCCGGCCGGGGCCTATATTCGCTATACGGGTACGTACCGCCAAACAGGGTAGGGTTTTTCAGCAATTTTACTCTGGAACAGGGTATATAAAAATCGTAATTACTCTCTGGAAGAGGGTATCTATTTAACAAAGTTCGTCTAAAAGGCCGGGCTAAAAAGGGTTAACGACACGTCAACTCGGCCGGAAGCAATGAAATGAGGCAGGCACTTACTCTGGAACAGGGTATCAATTTTGGAAATTTTGCTCTGGAACAGGGTCAGGGATCGAGGGGCTCAGCGGCACATCCCTACCCAAAACTGGAAGAAGTACCCTCCCTCCCCCCCCCCCCGCGGGCTTTTAAATTGTAAGTTTAGCCAATTTTGAAAACACAAATTAGTATTTTATATTAAATTAGAGTTTGTTTGCTTAAGTCTGTGTGTATCGAATATGTCGAATATGACTCCTAGCAGGGGCGGATCCAGGATTAGGTATGCACCATCCCAAACGGGGAATTGTATGATGGCAGTGAAAGCAAAAGCAGAGCCAAATCATATTGGGGGTTGCAACCCCCCACACCCTCCCCCTGGATTCGCCCTTGCCTATGCATTCATATTTCCTTAATTCAAATATGCAAGACTTACCCTTCTTGGAGTACAATAAAGCTAAAACGCCATCTTTGAAATGGTTTGCAGCCTTTTTCTGCATGTACGTCATATTAACATGGTTCAATTCAGGGTGAAGTGAGCGGTATTTAACCCCTACTGCAGTAGCAACAATCGCTCCAGTAATTCGTGCAAATGGCAGTTCACTAAGAGAAAAGTGATTGCCTGGACAGACAAACAAGTCCATGGGCCCCAGGAACACATATTTCCAATTTTTTCCAAGGCTTCCCATTAAAGGCGCTTTTGGAGAGAGTTTTCTGTCTTGACAAGCAACATATGTCACTCGACCGCTGTATTGTATCTGTGAAACATCAAAGGAATTGTGAAATGACCCTTCACAGGATTAGAACTGGAAACATATTTTAAAAATCATCTCCTGGCAGTCCTGGCAGAGTACTTACAGCTGGGGGTTCCCAGGCTTCGTGGGTACGGCTTGCAATCACGTGATCGTGCAGCATTGTATCCCACAATTCAGTGAGATCGTAAATTGGGACATTCATCGTCCTGCTTCTTTCTTGCAGCAGCGTAATAATCTCCTCAGTTGATCGCTGGAACTTCACTTGCTCGTAGTCCTCTTTGGTCATTTTAAGGTTTTTAACGGCGACTTTCTCAATGTAGGCGTCGAATTGGATCTGGAAGGAAAAAAAGGAGTGTCTTACAAACGAATATTCTACGATTTGTTACATTTCAAGCCATTACCTCAACCTGTTTTCTAGGGGAAAAGTCAGAACGAAACCAAGACGCCATTCTATGGTATCCACCATGATTTGCTAGAGGAAACCAAGGATATGTGTCAATCATGCATACAAACTCAACTCGTTCTTTGCGTTCCTCAAGAATGTTTGCCATTTCGTAGGCGACGATTCCTCCATATGAGTATCCTCCGAAAAAGTAAGGACCATGCTTTTGTTCTTTGCGAATGAGGTCAACATATTGTAGTGCCAACTCACGAACACTTGTCCAGTCTTCTTTTTTGTAAGTAGGTTCCTTGAAACCAACGGCGTAAAAGGAGATGGTATCCTGTGATATTTAGCCAAAATACATTGTATTACAAAACATAAATACTATTAAAAACATCTAAAATATCATTACAATATTTGACACTTAATTTGAAAACAGAATCGTCATGCATAAAAACGATATACCTAAATAAATCTATTTTTTCAAATTTGTCAAAAACAGGGTTTATACCACTTAAATCACTTAAAAAGATATTTCTAATTAACACAAACTTTTCATGTTTACAATACATTAAACAGTGGAATTCATCACCACTAATGTTATCTGAGCAACATAGGTTACATGTCCGATCGTCATAAGGTATTTTCTTATAACGACCAGATTCAACAGGAAACCTATGAGCTGAGACTCTTAATCTAGTAACAGCTTGGCGACGCTGCACATTAGTAATTTTATCTACGTAATTTTCAAAAATAAATTTTCTCTTAATTTTACATAAGGTGCGAAGCTTCCCACAATCCCTTCTATTTTGAATCTGGTTTTGCCGGTAAAGAGGAAAACAAGAATGTAATTTAGATTTAATTACTTCACCACAATTATTGAGACCTTTAAGTGGTACCGATAAATCAGAAAGAGATTTTAAGCCACACATATTTAGTAAATGATTAGTAAATATAATATTTTGTTGATTGTTTTGCATACAAAATTTAGCGGCTTTTCCCACCAAAGTAGATATATACAAAGGATTATTAATTCGTATCCAATACTTTGCTACTAGAGTTGAGATCTGAACAATTAAAGGTACCCTACCAAGCTCACCATAAACCATAATATTCGTAGTTTTACTATGAACTCCTAAAATACGTTTTAAAAATTTCAAGTGTAAACGTTCTACATCATTCATTATACTGAAAAATTTCTGTTTGAAAATATCAAAAGACGAAATTTTGTTACAAAGGTAAGCACCCCAAACCTCACAACCATAAAGTAAAACAGGGACTACAAGAGATGAAAACAATTTAAGTAAAACTTTAACAGGGACATTCTCCACGTTTGACATATTGCACATGAGACTATGGTACGCCCTTACAGCCTTATGATACAAAGTTTTAATAGCTACTTTAAAATTACCATTAAAATGAAAAGTAAGACCTAGGTATGTGTATTCTTCAACACATTCTAATTGTTGATGTCCAAAGAACCAACGCGAGGCCCGAAATAATGCCAGCTAGATACACAGATTCACTGAGTAAAGTTCTGCTTATCAGTAGTGCCGGTTTTTGTTATCTCACAGCTATTAATGTGCGTGTTATGCCTTGTACTCAGAAATGCAACTCTATATGAAGCAAACAAAAAATAACACACAGACAAAAGCAACACAAGCAAATCTAAAAATGGCAATGGAAGTCGAGCAGTGAGGCACAAGACCCGGCCTATAGTTACTACCGAGTGAAAACCAAACGGAATCGGAAGTCGGCGGAATATTCGCATTTCTTTTAACAAGGCCAGTACACGTGCAAGCGCTGGATTCGGTCAGCAACTTCTAATTTTGTCGGCTCCAACATGTTGGAAGTGTTTGAATACTGCCCTTAGAAACAAAAAGTCCAACATTTCTTATAATTGTTCTGTTATCACCAATAGCTGTAACACATCAATCTGGGGCCCGTTTGGACTGCTGACCAACATAAGCAAACTATATTAGGCTAATATAAAAATTAGGTACTATCTAATAGCGGTACTCCCATTTAAATAAATAATAATAATTTTAAATACTTTTTTTACGTTTTTGATTCAAATGAGCTGGGCTTCCTGTGGTAATAGGCAGATTACAAAAGTTATAATTTCGAGTTTTTCTTACGCTAAACACAGCAAAAAAACTCCAACACTTCAATATTTCTCTTTCTGCTTAATTTCTAAATGGATATTTACTGGAACTTCACATTCAGATTCAGTCAGATTTTATAATTGACTTTGTAGTAGTGGTTAATTCATAATTCTCGGAAATAGAATGCAAAAATCCCTCAAACTGATTTCATGAACCAATTCAACATTCTTCAATTAAACTGGACATTGCACAACATTGTATTTAGATTTTTCTGTCTCGGCAGTATTTTGGCATTTTGTTTTTGTACTGTGTAGAATAGAATGACTCGGATAAATCAAAAAGTAGTTGTCTTTACACGAAACAAGAATTCTCTCTTCCAGGTTACACTAATCCTGACTTAAAATGAAAGTGTAAAACAACTACTACCTATTAGCCGAGCTCCCATTCAATTTTAATATTTTTTGTGTTCTTGAATTTTCATTTTTTTAAAAAAAGCAATCAGCCAATCATAGCATCGGGATGTACACGGACGGACGACGAACGACGGACGACGGACGACGGACGACGGACGACGGACGACGGACGACGGACGACGGACGACGGACGACGGACGGTCAGTCGTTGGGTTGCCTGTGTGTCCATGAAAAATCAACTGGATGGGTTACCATTTTTTCTTAGGTATGGTGCTCCGCTCGTGCGGGCCGGAGCTCCGCTATTTAACAATGTTGAATGACCAACCAACCAGCCAGCCAGCCAGCCAGCCAGCCAGCCAGCCAGCCAGCCAGCCAGCCAGCCCAGCCAGCCAGTCAATCAATCAATCAATCAGTCAATCAATCAATCTTTATTTAATAAAGAAGGCTGATGTGGCTGCCATAATATAAATATGAAAAATAAATTTGTCTATAATAAATGGTAAATATTATATTCAAATATTATAAAATAGCTAAAAATATGACCTAATTTTTTTTCTTAAGTCTTATAAAAACATATAAAAACAATTGTAAATTGTCAAAACTGGTAGGCAAAATCATATTGATATCCCTAACTTCAATAATGTTATTCTCTAAAAATTTTTCGATGTTGGAGGAGCATTTGAAATCGTTGCTATTGTGCAAATGATTATGTCACTTTGGTTGAGCCAATAAAAAAAACTATAAGGTCAGGATAAGAACTCCAACAAAATATATTGAGTACCTGCATCTGGAATCCAGTTGCAATGGATGCGAGGCTCATAGCAAAGCGATGCGAAGGATGAACACAAAAGAACTTTATTTCTGCATTTTCTGGACTATACAACGGAACAACGTGACAACGTGGTTTTGGAGTATGTTGGCTGTGTAAACGTGATGATTCATCAGCTGATATGCTGTTGCTCTCTTCAACAACCTGCATAACATGGAGAGGAAATAAAGTAATCAACACTACGTTTAGTCAAACCTTTGATGTTTTAGAATTTGCTCGAGCCTTTTCCTGGCTAAACATGTACAGTTTAACAACGTACCTGTGATTGGGGAGTTAGGTGCTTTGTTGACGTTGTTTGCTTCCTGGCTGTTTAAATTTTCGAACCAATTCGCAATATCCTGCACTATTTTAGTTGGCGTCGTTTCTGGCTGCATGAAGTAAAACACCTAAAAGATCATAATATAACAGGGTTAGGGGTGTTTATGTGTGCGTTCACGGGATGATTTTCATACCGGGGCGAAATGACCTTCATGTCGTCCTGGGAAAAAAACGACTCATACAAACATAAACAAATTATTGTCCTTGTCTTCATGAACCTAAGGTCTCACCAGAAAATCATGGAAAACTCGTCCCGCCGTAGCGAACTCGCTCAGGACGAAATCGCTCATATAAACGCACCCGCTTATAGGGTAAATTCCCTAGTATGAATGAACTCTGCCGGTTTCCGATAAGTTGCCCTGTTCTTTAAGGACGGTGGCCCATATTTCCAGCGCGCATTGTGTTCAGCGCATTTGACTCAACTAGCGCGCGCGACGTCATACAAATTTGAACAAACGTTTTTGTGGAGATCGTGTTCGCACAAAAACCATCGTGAAAACACACTAGTTTTACGACTTTTGCAAATCTGATTTTGAGAAGAAAAATACATGGTTTCTCATATAATAATCATCTAGAATGAATTCAACTTTAGAATATGAGAAACCATGTATTTTTCTTCTCAAAATCAGATTTTTAAAGGCGCATGAAAAATGGCTCTTTTTACAACCGGAAATTAAAAATACCGTTTGGCCGCCATCTTGGAAATGTCCCATAATGCATTGTATTCCTTACCAATCTCTAGGGAGGGGTGGGGATTTCGTGGTTATTTAGGCAAATTCTAATAAGATTTCGCGCGTTTCTCAGCAAATAACTTTTTAAATCGCATGGATACCCCATAATTTTGTTTTCCCATTCGGTTTTAGATTAACTAAGCTATGTGTATTCAAAAAATTAAACCAAAAAAAAATGATTCACGATATATTTTTCTCAGAAATAGCATTGGACGTCAAGTTTCCTAAGAATTAATAATAGGCAAAAAATTGAAAAAAACGTGTACCAGTACTTTCAATAATATCGTTTTTTGTTTTTATTTTGAAGGATTCAATCTTGAGAAGCTTTTATTACTTTCATTGTACTTCGTTATGAATTAACATTGGAAAAAATAAAATTATAATAAAAATTTGAAAAATCGCTGGTCAGCGGTTATTGGCCATGTTTACCATTAATTATCTCTGTAAAATGCATGAATTAAAAGACCTTTACCCATTCTACAAAGTAAATATAAAATAACAGTCAAAAAATGGCTCGCTATTATGGGCCACCGTCCTTAAAACAATCGAAAAAAAGTCGTGTGTGGTTCCAACAAGCCTTCGCTCCTTTCAACTGATTTAAAATTTGAACTCAAGTCTGGCGCAACCTTTAAACTACGACGTACTTCAAATGGCATCTGGAGAGATGTTTCCAGTGTCCCTTTCAATGACAGTGCTGCAGTGGAATCAATGCCGTAGTTGTACAAACTCGTATTAAGATCTAATTCAGATGTGGAATCCATATCAGCCCAGTAAGCAATGGTGGTTACCACAAATTCATTGATCATCTCCAATCGTTTAGTCTCATTAGTCTCAAAAAGAATTCGAGAGCCAAGGGACTGTATGGAACCACTTTTTTCATCGCTGGTATTTCTAACTAGCTCAAGGCGATTTAATTTGGACGCCGTTTGGTTACTAGCTTCTACGAAGGTAGACCAGTTTACGTCAAATAAGCCGATTTGGGTTCTGGTGGGCTGGCACCTTGAGATTTTAGCCATGTACTCTGGACCTATAAAGTAAAACGTTCGAAACCTTAAATTGTTATAATGATAACTATACACACCAGATAGAGGACACGTATGTTTGTCATTACGCACTATCCACATATACGTCGGACAACAGTTCTTAGTTTCAATGTCATTTTTACAAACGTGTTTCGGCAATACAATTGTCATCTTCAGTAGTGAGGAGAGTAAGTGTCATAAGCCTATTTATACAGTTATTTATACAATAATTTAAGAAAGAAAAGAAAAAGGCTATTGTGTTATTTTTAGATTGACATGCTTAAGTTGTTGAACTATTCATACCTTTAGAAGCGGGTATGAAGTTCATTCCAGACTTATAAAGTAGCTTTGCAATATTACTTTGTCGTGCTAGTATTCCGGTCCCTCCAATTGCTCCCCAGTTGATTGACAGACCAGGAATACCAAGCACATCACGTCTGTATGACGCCAGGACGTCTAGAAAGGCATTGGCGCCGGAATAAGAAACTTGAGCTACGTTAAAGATCATCGATGCCATTGATGAAAACATAATAAAGAAGTCCAAGTTCATCTTGAGACTAAGCTTGTGAAGCAAATAGCCCCCTGTATTACCAAGAAGAGGATAGTCAGAAATTGACAGTCAAAATTAATTTTAAAATAACTAATAAAAATATTTAAACTGACCTTTAACTTTAGGCGCCATCACATTCTTGTAACTATCGATATCCATATCTTGAATCAAACTGTCATTCAATACCATCGCACTGTGTATGATTCCCGCTACACTTGGAAGACTCTGGAGGTGCCGTTCCAGTGACATCATATCTTCTTCACGTGAAACATCTACTTGAAGAATTACAACCCTGGCACCAGTGTTGCTCTGAAGGTCCTGGACTTCTCTTATCTTTTGTTGAGACGGCGGAGAGCGTGATAATAGAACAACAGTGTGAGCTCCATGACTACACATCCAGCGAGCAACTTCGAACCCAAATCCTTTCACTCCTCCTGCTACAATGTATGTACGATTGCTTTTCAGCCCAAAGAGGTCGATTCCTGCTTTAAGCACTTGGACCTTGTCCATTTCATCAAGAGTATATGCCTTGAAAATGCCTCTAGGTCCGGTCTTCTCCGATTCCCCCTCATCTTCATTCCAGATTCTGATTTCTTCAAATAAATTTGAAATAACTTGGGAAGCAACGTTTATGTTAGTCATAAGGGCGTTTGAGATTATTATATCATGATGATAATTCCAGAGACTACAAAAATTAGTAGAATTGGTGATAAAGTCCGCTGGGTTGACTCTTTCAAATCTAATGCATTTATGCCCTGGTAGCACAAAATTTTCATTGAATCCCCTGCAAGCCACACCAAGTATTCCTTTGGGTTTCAAAAGGCGAACGCTTGTTTGAAGAGTACCAGGCTGAGGCGGGGAAATATATATTACAGCATCGAAGAATTCATCATAGGCATCATCAAACTCTAAGCAAAATGGATCGGTTGCCTTTACCACGCCACTTTCAAGAAGAATCTTCTTGGTCGATTCCTCATCTGCAGTACAATAAACTTGATGATTTCCTTGCATTATTGCAACCGATATGACTGCGAAACCGAGACTAGTATCTCCTCCGTGGACTAGAAGCTTTAAAGAATTGACCCGCTGTGGCAACAATTGCTGTACTATTTCCAAAGCCAACACAAAACAAATTGGAAATTCAGCAGCTTGTACAAGTGTTATCTCTTGTGGTTTTCTTACGAGATGATTCTCATTTATCTTGATGTGCTTACCAATTCGACGAGATTTGGTTGCTCCAAATACTTCTTCTCCAGATTTAAAGGCTGTGCTGAGTGATTCAACGACACGACCACTAAATCCCACTTGCTGCGCACTGTTATTTGCAAAGATGGTAACGTCGTCTTCATATGAAAAGAGGTAACACAGTTCCACTTCGACCTCACCTTGGAGCAACTTTGAAGGTGTATCTTCTCTCAGAAATATTTTTAATGTGCTTGGGTTCTGCTCCAAGTAGCACATATCCGTGATTGTATGGCTAGAAGGAATTGTGTCGTTGCCGTTGCTTGGCTCTTCAAGTGAAAAGGCATTTGAACACTTTTCTACTCTGTTGGTAAAAATAGCATTTTCGCGAATTGCAAGCTCTTCTTCATGGTGAGGTAGCCCAATCTGATCAGCAAGTATTTCGATTTCGCGATCCGTGGTGACAGGGCTCAAATCAACGGTTCGAATAACTGTACTGCTTCTAAATTCTACAGCGCTGGTTCTTCTAAGCCCCAAAATCGTGGATGACCAGGGTAAGATGGCCTTAGCTGGAAATCTACCTTTTTGTACACAACAGATACCTTGTGTAACGAAAGTAATTTGAATTGCGCTTCCGTCGAGAGTGAAGTCAGTAATTAGACGCTTCATTATATACATGGAGCTTTTAAAGACTAAGGTCTGGGCATGATCGATTGAGCCAAATTCATCAGGCACAAGGTCGGCTTCGATTGGCCAGAAACTCACAATGATCAGCTTTTTTTCTTCGGAGAGACATGTTTGTATTGCAAGCTGTATTGCTCTTTGGATTTCTTCTCCTTCCTCAGGGCCACAAATTTTTGTCTCAGGTAAGTTGATTTTTGACACTGAAGCTCCACGTTGCTCCAAAATTTCAGTGAAATAAGTGGAAACTCGACTAGTATCCATTAATACCAATACCACCATTCTCTCATATTGCATAGGCTGTAGTGAGTCAAATGATATTTCTTTCCATGTTATTTCATAAGCAATATTTTCCTCTGTGATTGACGCTTTTGGTTGGGCACCATCAAACTCTGAAACTTGGAAATTTTTCATCTTGAGGATTATGTTTCCGCTGAGACTCATCAGGGTTATATCAAAGCACGAATTATTGGGATCCTGAACGACGTGACATACGGTAGTTCTGGGTAATAGGGCTGGTGTTAGCTGTATTCGCTCAAAACCGACAGGCACAATGGTCTTTTCGCTTGACATTGTAGATATTGGTATGAAACACGATTGAAGGCAAGCGTCAAGAATTGAAGGGTGAACTACGTACTTGGCCAGTTCGGTGTCATCTTCTCCATGCTGAAAATCACCGATATCAATGTTGATCAAACAAAGTCCTTCGTTCTCTCCTTTCCAGGCTTGTTTGATAACAGAAAAGTGCGGTCCATAGGCAAAACCATAGCTTTTTGTGACGGCCTGAAACTCCTCCATGGGAAGATCTTCCATTCGTTCTTTGAGGACTCTTATATTAGGCAAAAAATCAGGATAATCACTCGCTGAATTGGTGGCTTTAAAATACAAGATAATGAATAAGAATTAATAATCCAAGACGATGACTATGACGTACGCTCAAAGTAAGCATGCGCATTGTTAGAAATAAGCTTTAAAACTACTCACCTTTTTTCTCCGAATCAAATGTAGCTTCGCACAACATTTGTCCACTTGACAATTCTAATTCTGTTTGATCATCTTGGATTACTGTGATATTGAAACTTGCAAACGGGTACGCTTTGCAAGTCAGACGTAGTCTGAGGAGACGCACTTGACTTTCAGGTAATGTTAAAACGTTTGTTAGCCTCACGTCGCGAAGTTCTATAGCTTTACTCAAGAACCTTTCTTTAGCCATCGCAAAGGCCATTTCAATGTAGACTGCACCAGGCATGATTACACTTCCCTGTGATAACGCATGGTCTATTAAAAGTGGAAACCTGTGAAGGTCTATCTCGATGCTCCAACAAGAAATTCCAGAAAACTGCTGTGGTGTAAGGACCTTGCCAAGGAATGGGTGTGGTTGATGAACTGGTTCCCGTTCGTCTGCGTTAGAAGACTGTAAAGGAAGGATGATTTCCTCAGGAGAGAATTTGCGGTACCAATGTTCCTTTTCTTGCCAAGGATACGTTGGTAATCGTACAAAGGTACATGGCAATGGTCCACGAACGCGATGCCACTGAACTGGATATCCAATAACGCTCAATCTGCAAATGGTATTCTGGATAAAAGCTTTGTGCTGTTCCTTAACTGTTTTACGTGGCAAAGTTGTAAACACAATAGGTTTGTTATCCCCTGTGAGCTCCTCTTGTGAAGCGATCTGCTTTAAATAATGAGAGAGTGTTGGCTGAGCACTGATTTCAACAATTTTTCGAAAGCCATCATCAAGAGCAACTTTGATCGCCTGATGAAACTTAACAGGATTTCTGATATTTTGCCACCAATAAGGGACATCTAGTTCTCTTGCAGGAATATCACATCCTTCAACCGTAGAATAAAATGGCACTGACATGTCTTTTGGTTTGAGATTCATCTTTCGAGCTGAAGCTTTAAAACTTGTTTCAATAGAAGCCACGTGCCTGCTATGGAAAGCTCTTGGTGTATTGAGTACTCGCCAGAAAACATTAACATCGTTTATGCTTAGATAGTCTTCAAAACATTCAAGAGATTGCTTATCTCCAGAAAGGGTCACACTACTGGCATCATTATAAGCTGCTATGCTTACTGTCGCATCCAGTTTAAGTTCCTCCAAAAGATTCTGAGCTTTTTCCGCAGACATCCCAAGGGCTGCCATAGCACCATTTTTGGGGCATTTGGACTGGAGTTTCGCTCGAAGCAGAACCAATTTTAGTGTTTCCTTTAGAGAAAAAGCACCAGCAATACATGATGCAGCATATTCTCCCAAACTGTGTCCGACCACAGCAGAAGGGTAAACACCCCAGGATATCAGTAAACGTGCAGTGGCAAACTGGACTGAGAATGTAGCGACTTGTCCGACAACCATTTCGTTTACTTTTGAGTCTTCTTCGGGAGCCATCAATTCTTCTTTTAAGCACCACTTTTCTCCAAGCTCATCAAGAATTTCGTCTATTTCTGACACTGTATCTCTGACAACATTTTCCTTGAGAATTAATTCTTTGCCCATTCCAAACCACTGAGCTCCTTGGCCACCAAACATAAACAAAACCTTATTATGTCCAGTGTGCTTGCACTCTCCGACACTCACACACTTCTCCCATCCTTGTCGGTTACTGTAAAATGATTCAAGAGATTCAGCAGCTTCATTTACAGATGTAAATGCTACTGTCAAACGATGAGGGTGAAGAGTACGACGTTCATTGAGTGAAAAGCAGATGTCTCGAATTCTATTTGAATGACAGCTGTCGCTCAGAAGCCACTTTGCAAGTGAGAACGCGCTATTCTTGAGAGCATCAGAAGAGCGTGCCGATAGTGTTATGATATTCATTCCATTACAGTAATCACCAGGCTGTTTCACCTCGCCGTCATCCACAGAATGGCTTATCTCACGAAGAATAACGTGAGCATTACTTCCACCATAACCAAAAGAATTAACAGCACCTATTCTAGGTTTTCCATTGCTAGTTTCCCATGGCTCACATTTTTCTTGAACAACGAGGCCTCTCTCTGTAAGCTTAAGTTTTGGGTTGAGATTATGAACATTGATTGTTGGGACATACTGTTCGTTTTTGATCATGAGAGCAAGCTTCATTAGCCCTGCTAGACCTGCAGTGGATTCAGTGTGGTTCAAGTTTGACTTGATGGAACCAATTCGAAGCATTCTGTCTGAGACACCATACACCTCAGCAATGGAAGACGCTTCTACTACATCTCCGATGGCAGTTCCAGTTCCATGTGCCTCGACGTAATCTACATCATTTGGTGTTAGGCCTGATTTATTCAAAACCCATTTTGCTACTTCAGCCTGTCCACGGATACTTGGAGCTATCATGGGCATAGCAGAAGCTCCGTCGTTATTCATGCCACAAGCAATCACTTCGCAATAAATATCGTCTTTGTCCTTAATGGCTTGGTCCGAGAGCTTGAGAACAACGGCTGCAATGCCCTCTCCTCTTCCATAACCATCTCCTGATGAATCAAAACTTTTACATTTTCCGTCAGGGGCAAGGAGGCCTGCAATACTTGTGACCATGTGGTTTTTATAGCTTAAAATTATATTAGATCCACAGACTACTGCAACGTCACAATAGCCACTACGCAAACTCTCAGTAGCTATATTCAATGCTATTAAGGAAGAGGAACAGGCAGTGTCTACGGTCAAACTTGGTCCTTTGAAATTAAAGCAAAATGAAATTCGGTTTGACACAATTGATGCAGAAGTTCCCGTTGATGCAAACTGGTCAACGTTAGTGAGATTATTTTCGCCTGTTAGCAAGTCACCAAAATCTGTGTTCATGAGACCAACAAAAACACCGGTCTTACAGGACTGCAGATCTTCCAGTTTCATTCCTGAATCTTCTATAGCTTCATAAACAACTTGCAAGAGAATTTTCTGCTGAGGATCCATAACATTTGCTTCTTGAGAGGAAATATCAAAAAATGCAGCGTCAAATCCTCTTATGCTTTCAAAATAGCTCCCACCTAAAGTACACATCCTTCCTGGTACAAAACGTTTAGGGTTGTATCGCTCCTTGAAAAGTTTGTACTCATCTGGTCGATTTTGGGGAAATGAGGATACAGTACACCGACCTTCTATAAGCATGTTCCAAAATTCGTCTTTATTTGAGATCTGTGGAAAGCGACAGCCCATGCCAATAACAGCAACACATGGAAATTTGGGAGCCAAGAAAACCTTGGTCAATGGAAAAAAAATCCTGAGTGTGTGTCTTCTCTTTCTGTACCCACGCACTACAAAAGAGTTCATTGGAACTGAGGAATGTCCGAGTCGGTTCCTTAAACTTTTTCCATAGGACACCAGCACAAAAGGCAACAACACAAGCGCATGAAAAACTCCCAAAGCAAGCGTTACAGGAATAACTTGCATGAAAATCAGAGAAAGATGAGGGAAACTAAATCCAACTGCAATGGAAATCAGAGCCAGTAGGAAACAGCTTAAAAGAGTTGGTACCGCAGTGGAGGAAAGAGTGTCTTTAACACGATCTTGGGCATTCTCGCTTTTTGATGTTACGAAAACCGCAGAAACGTACAAGCTATGGTTGAATGACAGTGCCATAACTAGAAATACACAAGTGTAAGACAACTGGTTGAAAGCCACTCCAAGTAAAAACATCACAGCTAGAACCTCAAGTGAGAGCATCACAAAAGTAAGAAGTAAAACAAATGGCGTCCTCAAACTCGCTGTCAGTAGAAAGGCTAAAATCACCAAAGCAACAGCCAGCGTGATGAAGACGTATAATGTCTCAAAAACAAATGTCGTAAAATCTTCAATAGCAAGAAAATCTTTAGATACTGTTTTCGTGTTTTCACCAAAGGGCGACGCCTTCGTTTCTCTTTGAAATGCTTCAACAGTTGCTTTGTTCTTGATAATGTCTGTTGTCAAGGCCATAGGGATGCGAAAACGAGATGTTTCGATGGGTGGCTCGAGATTCTTGCTTTGAAAGTTGAATTCACTTTGATAGAAACTCGTTATTGTGTTGTTCATAAAATCGTTAAAACATGCATAAAAAGGGCAGACTTTTTCGTTTATCTCTTTCCATGTTTCATAGGACTCTAACCAGTTTGCTGTTATTCTTTGGTTATCTTTGTTGAAGCTTTTTAGTTTGTTAGAAAGCGAAATCAAATTAGATCGTGTAGTCTGGCTTGTGTAGTTCAGTCCTTTGAAGATCACTGATACGTCGTCAGTGAATGCAATGCCATTGTCTTCAACTATTTTCTTCAACCTAGAAGTTTCAGATTCTGTGTAGAAAGCGTCAACACTAGTCCTAAACCTTTGGTTGTATGTTACTACAACATAGATGCTGCACACTATCATTCCACACATTACAGAGACAAGAATGATTTTTGCTAACATGGATGACAGGAATTGCACCAAAGATACAAAAACACAACTTTCTTTTCCCCGAGGAGAACATCTTGCTGAAAAGAATCTCGTCGGCTTTTTTCGTGATATCCAGAGAACGATGTTGAAAAACAATGTTAAAGTTGTTATGTAGGTAAATAGGACTGACAAGAGTGCTAGTACAAATAAATGGGATATTCCTTTAAAAGAAGACCAAATTGGAACTCCAAAAAGAAGAAGATTCATCAAAGTTGTGGTGGTCACCATCAGTCCCTCCGTTTACCAAGCTGTTACTTGCACGACGACCAAAAGATGGAAGATGAGAAACTTTTTCCAAGGCTCTCAACAGCAACAATGAATCAGCAAATACTTTAGGGAACAAAAAACATGGAACTGTAATATATAGTTCTTGAAACACTACCCCAAGTATGTTGGAAAATGCGAATGCACTTGCAAATCCAACTGATGTGCATACTAATAAAAGAAGAAAAGCAAGAATAGAGAGCATGCATCGGCACTGTACTGCAGTAAATACACTACCTACGACAAGAATGACTGGTAGACAGTAGAACAGAGGTAGAGGTTTTAACATAAGAATAGTCCAAATTTTGTCTTCTTTCTGGTTAACATCAAAGAAACTGATGTCAGCAAACTTCAAACTTTGTCTCTTTACTTTTAAAAGAGATGCCATTCGTTGAGTCCACCCTTTCAGATCTAATCTTTCCCGGTTATTTTTCGGCTTTGTCATAAAGTATGAAAAAGTAAGTCCTTCTATAGAAATGTTCTTGTTGTAAGAGATATTATAGAAAACTAAAGATTCGTGGAAGTGAAAGATTTTCTGAAAGGACTGTACTGCTGGGTGGCTAAGATTTAATCCAGTAAGAATTTCCAAATCCTTCTTTTTAAATCCTCGAAGCACTGCAGGGCTGTATGGTGCACACTTTCCACCTTTGTTGGTTTGGCAGTATAGTTTGTAAAAACTGCTATTAGTAATTACATTGTGGACTTGACTTGCATCATCCAAACATGCAGAACTCAAAACATTTCCTCCAGATTTTGATCTTATGTGGATTTGTACTTTCCAAGAGTCTAAACTGGGAAAGGTCTTTCTGGCTTCATCAAAGTCTCTCCTTAGCTGTGTATTTGTAGACTTGTAAAGATCGGGTGGGTTCTCATTATCGATTTTCCGTATAAATCCTAGACACAGTGCACCAAAAACCAGAAACGAAAACAACAAGACCTTTAGTCCTTTACGGGAAAAGGAAAGACCAACATAGTTCAGCGTCATTTCAATTGCTATAATAAAAAAGTGTGACACAAATACTATTTTTCGTATTGCACCATACGATTTTACTTCATCTTTCTCCTCGGACGTTGTGTTCTTTTGTTGTCTTGCTTCATTGACTTTGAATTTCCTGTTTATTAAAAGAAATAACTTTTCAGTGTGGTTATGCCGTTTCAGTTTCTCGGCAGTCACATTCCCGGCTCTGTTTTCGTATCAGGATATATAGTTGTTGTGGTATGTGCCTATAGGTAACCCTAGTTAAATCGGTAAGCCGATTTATATTTATATTTGGTAATGATACAAATTACAGTTAAAGAGGCATATATCATTTACCTGTTTCTACGTCCACCTCTTGATTCTAATTCAAATGAATCCATTGTTGAAATGTACTCCGATGCTGCTGTTATGCTTTAAAACAAACGTGTTAATTGTTTTAATTTCAACTCAGTCCTGAATTCAAAAAGTGCCGGTATAGCTAGAAGTGTTTGTTTTCCTGGTTTATAGCAAAGAGTTCTTTGTTAGAAAGATGTAACAATAGTAATTAAGATGCATTACTAGGGTGAATATGTAGTGATCTTTTTCTTTTTTGATGGAACACATTCCTTGAACCGTCCGACGAATGAATTTTTAATTTGTTTTGATGATAAATCAAACCGAAAAAGTTTTTAATTCTCGTTATATATGTACGTAATAAACAGATTACTTCATTATGAAGTAAATTATATGTCTTAATAAAGAGAGGGAAAACGCCAAAGAAAACACAAATATAAACATAACGCGGAAAATTTTGTACCAAACTCACGTTTGAAAAGCGGTTGATGGACATAGAAACGTTGAAATTTTTTGTCATTCTTTACTGCCTAATTGAACCGAAAAGAATTTCCACAAACTCATATAATGTCAAAACAAGCAACTAGAATTTCATTTCGAAATGACAGCACCAGTTCAACAGTTGCTCAACCAATCAAGCAAATCATATCCACTAGCTGCCCACTAGATACTGTTTATCCACGAGTTGAAAATTGGTCTTTTCTACAATGCTTTTTTTTTACCCTTTCATATGTTATTTCGATTTAAATTATCCCAAAATCTATCGTTCTGTCCACTTATATTTTTATTTGTATTTGTCTTCCAGAACGCAACCCACAAAACGTGACTGTTGTATCGTAAGTTTTTGCTAAATCAGATGGAACTCAAATGCAATTCCGCGACCGCTTGTCTTTTCCAATGGAATGTCAGGAATGTATGTGTTGTAACAGATCCGTCTGATTATTTATGGCCTGAAATGATTTCACAATGAGAATAAAAGTGGTCAGAATCTGAGATAAAATTAAGATTTGAACGAACTATATATACTAAACTTTAGTATATATATATATAGCTCTGAGAGCTTCTTAAGGTTTCTCGACTAGTGGGTTTTGTTTGAGGCGCGCCTCCGCTGTTTGATCGCAAAATGCGTCGCGGCCAAAAACCTTATTTCAAAAAAAACTAGACCCTGTTGGCAGGGTAACTGGGCTACCTGTGGATTTTGGCATTGGGTTGTACAGATCAGTGTGTGCATTAGGTTCTGAGCCTATGTGTGCATCTAATTATAGGCTATTCAGCAGAAGTATTATGTGAACTGTGGAATTTTGTTCCATGTTCTACAGATGAGCTCAAAGTCTCTGAATTCCAATACCAGGTAGATTTTATCAGAGAAAAACAAAGAGAATACAAAGATATAGCACAGCAGCATTCTAATAAAGGGCACAGGTTTCTTGAGGGTGAGGCATAGTAATTGCATTTCTAGCATGTCAGAATCAAATAGTTTTTACCATCTGAGGTACTGTACATGGCCACAGTACTACAACCTATTGTTGTTATGAATGAGATATAATTTTGTGTGATTATAAAGACTGCATTGGATTCACCAATGATGTACAGTAATCAAAAGTTTCTAGTGTACAACAGTCATGAATATACCACTGTAGCTTGGACTGTAGTAGTGTATTTTATCTAAAGGTAGTATTGAATATGGAAATTTTTTCAGGTTCTTCTGTTTATAACATTAAAAATGTTTGTCGGGACACTCTAGATTGAGTCTAGATAAACTACCATACAGTTCAAATATTAGTGATGTAAGGGACATAGCTACACACTTGGTACCTACTTTCAACCCAAACTTGACTACAAGGTGCTTGGATAGTCTTAAAGGGATCAATAGGACCAGGGTTTGTTTCTATATCACTTGACAAAATAAAATTGGAATGATTCACTCCTCTGTGATAATTCAATTTTTTTTAACAGATGACTTGTAGTTTGCGTGTAATTCTCTTGACTGGTATTCTTTCTCGATCACGCACATGAAAATATATCACTGTTCAAAACAAGACTTTGAAAAAAAACAAAAGCTTTATTTCCATGTATTTTTCTTAAATTTATTATTGACAAATAAAAGTACTACGTCTATTGGAATTGTGTGTGGTTCCCGATAGATCGGCTAGAATGCTTTGGTTAGGTTTTGAGAAGACCGATTTGAAGTTTGACTTCCGTATTTCAAGTACGATCGATGAAGTTTTAAAATTCTATGAATCAGCAAAATATTGAACAACAAATCTCCTCTAGATTTTCAAAGGCTAATTCTATCTAACATATGGAAAGAACAACAATAACACCGAAGAAAAAGGCTAAAAACTTACTTCGAAATCTCATCTCTAATGGCGGCCATTTTGTATCTAGTCACTCCTTGAACCCTGCGCGCGCAAAGCATTACGGGGAGGTGTATTGCGCAATTTTGGCATTTTGTCTGCACGCGAATCAGAAAAAACAAAGGTAATTTAAGACTGGGCGACCACAGGTAGCCCAGTAAAAAAAAAATCACAGCAAGTCAGCATGTATACAATTTGTCTGCGCATGTCTGTGTTTTGGGCTTGAAATTCATTTGCATATCGAATGCAAAAAAATTTATGTTGACATGGAACATTTGGCTGGCTATCTCGTTCTTCAAAATTATGTTCAACTACCGAAATACTAAGACAACTGAAACATGAGCAGTCTACCTACCGCTAGTGCGTTGTGGATAATTATCCAAACTGAAGGCACTCCAGATGGGAAAATATCGCGCGTCAGCAAGTCTAGTTTCAAGTTTCTTTTGATGCCACTCTTGATTGCCTTTTGTAAACCTTCCGAGCAGCTCCGAGTATGATAATTTGAAACAGCAATTTCAATGGCTTATATTAAAATAACAAAGGATGAGTGCAACAAGCGGGATCGGAATTCACAAGTTCAGAAAAAAGTAGACAATGGAGATCCTTGACGACCAAAACAACCCGAAGTAAGCGGCCTAAAAATTTACATTTTTACAATTTATTTTGGATGTAGCATTAAGAAACAACGAGGTGAAAACGCTGCTACTGAAGTTAGAAAAATATTCATTGAGGGAATCTCAGTCTCAAGTCAAGTCTAAATCTACAGCTTTTTATAAAGATAAGTGAAATGATAAACGAACGATGAAAAGGCGCAGCTCTACACTGTAAATTTTAGAGAGTTGTTTTTACTCTTACGGTAGAGTAAAAAGTACTCTGACAAGGAGAGTAATTTGAAAGGAGTAAAAGTGACTCCAAAGAAGGAGTAAAATCTACTCCTCTGAACAGGAACTAGAGTTGTTTTTACTCTAGTTCTGGAGTTGTGAAAAGTGGAGTAAAATCAACTCCATTTAAAGTGGAGTAGTTAGAGGAAACAGGGGAGTTAAAATGACTCTACTTTGATTTTAGCCAATGAAAACACCGGAAAAACAATAAGTTAGAAAATAGAGCAGTTTTGAAAAACAAAATGGTGGTATCTCAGACTGCCAAAAAAATTCTATGATTGCTTTGGTATAATTTTTTAGACGATTGAGATCTTTTTTGTTGGATTTTTGCTCTTTGAAGTTATCGTATTGACAAGCCCTTCGTAAGCTTTCACATGAAGTGTTCTGGGACAACTTTGTCAATTAAAAACTCGCTCTTTAGAGTAGAATATAGTAAATAAATTATGTTTTGTTAAAGGTTTTGTGTTTTTTCTTTGTTACAGCTGTTTTTAGGAAGAAAAACGACTCTTTATAGGTTGTGATTCAAAGTTTTCTTTTGAATCAGGCTTTGACACAGAATTGGTGAGTTAACTCAACTTCGCTTTCATAAAAACTAAACAATGTCATCTATCTTCTTGACACTTAATGTATGAAACAAAAACGAAAATTTCAACCTGGAATTCATGATCATCATAAAAATTTCTTTATTTTTAAAGATTCATTTGTTTTCCGTTTAGCTTTTGCCGTTGGGTTTGTGATGGCGAGCGTTCGCGTGATTTTAATTGTTATTTCCATCTGAGTTGGAGAAAAATCCAGAAAAAGTCAGGCTTATCGATCTTTTGATTCTGATATCTAAAATTGTTCTAGATTAGACAATTTTCCTTGACCTTTTCTATCTTTTTTTCACGCAAGGGAATTCAAGTAAAGACTTTTTTAGTCTTTTGTAGAATGAATAGGGGACTTTCTATTTCAGTTTCTTTGTGTAAGAAAGCTTTTTGTTGTTTTTGAAAATGAAATTTATATTAATCGATCAATCCCCGACTCCAAATTCCGGGTAATTTTGTCACAAAACCTGGCCTATTTAACTACAAATTGAGAGAAGTTCTTATCATCCTATGTGGGCACTGAGTTGATTTTACTCCAAATGCAGAGTACTTTTTTTACTCCTCACATGGAGTTATTTTAACTCCCTCCACAGTGGAGTAATTTTAACTCCGAAATCGGGGTCATTCTGTCACCGTTTTGCTACTCGATTTTCGGAGTAAAAACAACTCTCTAAAATTTACAGTGTATGAACTGGACCTAAATTCGTATTTCTCAAAATTGCGCAAACTAAGAAATTTGGTTCTATATTTTTCCAACAAAATGAGCTTGAAAGAAGCTGTTTCTGAGTCCGTTAAGTAAGATATTTGGCCAAGTGAACTAAATACTTGGGATTATTTACTTTTTTGCGTAAAAGTTCAAGCGCGTTTTATTCAAAAACGCTTCCATAGAAATCTTTTAAATATAGTAACAGCGGAGAACTTGATCTGGATTCTATGAACCAATAAACCGCGCAGTTTTGTGCACAGCAATGCCGTCACCATGAATCACTGGTAGCTCCGATCATAATGATTTAAGAGTCAAAACAAACTTGAAACTATCCCTAGACTTGCTGTGATTTTTTTTTTGAAATAAGGTTTTTAAGGAACATCACCACAAACTTTCACATTTTTACTTTCATAATAGGAAATATTTGTACTTATTTAAGAAAACTAAAAACAAGGCCAAACCAACATAAGATCAACCGATAGCTGATTATTCAAATCATGCCATTGGCAAAAAAAGTTAACAAAAAATATTTCTAACCTGCAATTAGCTTATCACGTTTTCCAATTCAAGAGGTCCATTTCATCTTTGTGCTCTACTTGTCTACATTTTCATTTATGGATCAAGACACCCACATCTCTCATTCGTTGACTATATCTGGCTTTGATTCTGGCTTGCTCCGTTATTAAGATAGATCGGTCGGTTGTGGACTGGGCTGTGAACTCCCTAGAGGGTGTACCATGTTGTGCGCCTCAATTGCTAAGGCCGCTGTCGTCTCTTATATTGTCTTATTGACAGAAACAGGAAGAAAACAAATTCTTTAGTTTGTGCTCATGTTCAAAATTAGCTTAGTTAACCGTATAAAAAATCTATGATGAGGCGGTTGCCTTCAATAGCTAGCGGTACACTAGTAGCACGTACAGATTTTGGATGAGATGAGAAAAAAAATTAATTAAGGAGAGAAAAAAGAGCGGCTCAAATTAGACCATTAATCACGATAGGTTCGAGCTTTGGCTTTGCAGCAAAAGCTATTTCAGCTTTATTTTGAAAAGAACAGTTTTTGTATTAGTTTGATTGTCTGTGGAATGTTTTTTTACAGATCAGGTGCCATTGCACCGATAGTTTGTTTGCCAGTATTCAAACATTTGGACATTCTTGTTTCATCTGAAGTTTCTTTAAGTGGGTTTTGTAGGCATTGCCCCAGGCGACAATCATTTATCATGCTCCAAAAACCCTGCACTTTCGTGATCAACTAAAGTTTGATACGTTCTGTTCTTTGTACGTTCTGTTCGGTAGTTTTGTTTACATATCGCTAGTTGTGACAAGTCAAGGCCAATCTGGCTTTGTGCTTGGTTAACCATGTTGTATGAATGTTGTGTCTACTTCCGACTAATCTTCGGTGTCCAAACCATTTCTAATGTCACAATAGCCAAAAAGGTAATACCTCGCGTCTACTATAAAGATATTAAATATAGACAAAATTGATGTTTAATCGATGATTGTACATTATTTCTATTTACCATAGCCAAAAAAAAACTTATTCAAATGACATGAAGTGTTAGAATAGAACGAAACAGTGGAGGTTTTTACACCCGGAGGTAAACCACTACTTCCTAGTTAGTTAACGGCCTTTTTCTGGCCTTTTTTACATATATCTTAAAAAGGAAAGCCTAGCATTTTGCATTCCATGTGCTCAAAATGCTACCACCTTCATATAAATTCAAATTGCTATTAAAATCTAGTAATTGTATGATCATGAACTATTCTAGATACTGCCCGCCCATTCAGTTGGCGGCGCGACAATCATTAAGCAAGGTCAAAAGCTGAAGTCACGATTTTTATAAGAAAATGATTTCTCCAAAACACAGAGTGGAACACACTTAATCCCTCAAGAATATTAAAGTGGTTTTAGTGCTTGTGCTATACCGTTTTAGACATTGAATATGTAGCTGTAACTGTTCGGCACTAGAGCCGGGTTTTTTCCTGCTATTTCTTTATTCTTCCTGACTGAGACGTCAAGCTGTTCATTATCAAACCATTAACTATGATCAAACTCAACAAATGAGACCCCCCACATCATCAAAAGTTTTCAATAATATTATTGATGGAAAAATATAATAGCATATAATATAAAACAATTAAACGTTGAATTTCCTGGAAGATGATCTACCGTAATTACTTGTTTAACCCCCGCTGCCACCGATTAAGTACCGCATTTGAGAACCAAAATTATCAATAAGCACCGCATTTATTTACATAACGCAGCATTATCTGACTGTCATCTTAGATTATGCAAAAAAAAAAAAAAAAAAAAAAAAAAAAAAAAAAAAACAGTAAGCTAGATAAGACATTGTTGAAATTTGTTAAAAAGAAACAAGAGGTTGAAACACGTCTATTTTTATATTAAAGTCGCATATACATGAGGAAATTTTCCTTTACAAGTTTCTTTGACAAGTTTTCTTGCTCATGTAGACGGATCAACAAGTTTTCTTTGGTACGTTGTCCTTGTCCGATCAAGGAAAATTAGCTAGTGTAGACGAAAAGCAAGTTTTTCTTAATAAGTTTCCTTGTGCTCGAAATATACTCAGTTGTAAGCTAGCGAAATACTTGTCAAGTTTTCCTCGCTGTCCGTCTACGCGAACAAATATTTTCTATGACAAGTATTCGGCCTTGGAAAAGGAAAAAGCTGGAATCCTAAATTTGCACTAATCGAGCGCCTTTATAGCTATAGATGAACTTGCAGGAATCTTACTGATTCACATCAAACCAAAATGAACAAAATAAGATTGAGCCTGTCTATTGCGTACTGACTGATTGAGTTTTCGATTCAATGATTTTCTGCCTTCTGGCAATGGTACGTGTTTTTTTTTCTACTTTGATGAAACCGCGCCGGATTATAAGTAGTCTGCGTCTTGTGCATTTCCTGTAGTAGAGGTAGTTTTTACAAATCTAACCATTCTCAGTGCTAACTGGCAACTGATACAATTTTGTCATTATTTGCATATCTTAATGACCAAATAAACATCGTTAGCTTCGTATGCAAATTGTCATTTCAGAACACGTAACATTCCCTTGAAAATTTTATAATATTTACATATAAAAGAATCAACTCCCAGAACTACGGCATCACGTGGTCTGAAATGGGAAAACAAACAACGAAGCTAGTCACTCAGCAACCCTAGGACACACTTGTTTTTATGATGCCCGAATTTGAGAGTTTCCGTTTCATTGTTTTTGTTGTTGTTGTTGTTTTGTTTTTTCTCGGTAAAATCAGGTATATTCTTCAAAAGCAGACATATTGCCCACTAAAGAGTAGAAGTTTTTAAAAGAAATGTTCCTACTTTGCAAATTTATGAAAACGACAGTTATATGTAGTTTGAATCGCATATCTGTTGTATTTCCATCGGTGCTTAAGCTGGCTCGTATAGTGCATCTTTGTTATCTTTGAACAAACTTAGTGATTCAGGACTAGATTCGGACTAGTTTCCAAATTAGTGCCGCAAGCATGACCTACTAAAATGTCGGTTACATCTAACTGAACAAATTCGTTCAATTATTTCAGATTCTACACAATTGGATTAGTCAACTGAAATTGACAGCAGTCCATAGTTACTTTATCCGACTTCCAAATAAATTAGTGCTTAGAAATTAGGCCTCTCTTGTCTGCAAAACTCACATCCGCTGACCTCATGAACACGCATTTTCACATTTGGAGGGAAGGATTTGGACACCACAACATCGAGTACAATTGTCGTTATTTTTCGTAAAAACCAAATTCCCAGCCAGCAACTAATAAAGGTTAGTTTTGAAGACATGTTTAGTACATTTAAGTTCGCTTTCGTATCTTGAAATATCCTGCGAGGAAAAGAGTTTCGCGTCAGTCACTTTCATCCTTCGTGCACTACCGTTTTTGTATTTTCAGTTTATTTAGCGTCGATAAATAACTCTAAAATATGCTTACTTTTTATTTCAAAACCCACGTTTTGAATATACTTAATGTGCTAAATATGCTTCGATTTATACTGTTTTCCACTTGATTAAGGTTCAAGCATACATGACGAAACGCCAGACGACCAACATTTGTATTTCCCTATCCAAAGTTTTGAGTTTCCGACTTTCATTGTTGAAATCGAAACCGCGATGAAAAGATACATAGAAATGTATACTACTTGAAGTTATATAGAAATGTATATGTTCACATGGCTGGTACTAAGGCCACAAGAAGAACTACAACTTTATATTAGTTTTATTCTAACTAAGCCACGGTTTGTAATGAAATTTTCTTTGAATGTTGGAAGTTTGATTGAAATTTCACTTTCTAACATTTTTCTAACTATTAGAAATGGACAAAATATTAGACTTTTTAATAGAAATTTTAGCTATGAATTTTAAAGTGTAATGTTAGAAATGATACACAATTTCCAGTGCTACAATCTAAATCCCAGAGATTTTTTTCTGTAGTGTTTCTGTTTCCTGCCGATAAGTTCAGCATATTCTTCATCGACCTTCTGACTAAGTTGCTGTGATTAAGAATAAGATGACGAGTAGATGTGCGATCATTGCTGTTTTTATGATATTTCTGCAAGGTTTTACCACCTATTACTGGTCATTCAGGAAGTAAAGTCTGGTTTTCATTATAGCGACGCTAGTTCTGTTTTCACTGACTCAAAATGATACAAAGGGATGCGATTAAGCTGCATCAACACGAGCACAAATTGCCATGTCTTTTTAGGGGATGTTTACATGACACTAGGATCATCCTAGCAGGCGAATCATCCCACCTGCTATACATTTACTGCATTCTGTTTAGTAGGATGATCTTAGTACCCGAAGTGAAGGCACAAATTTCCATGTAACAGAATGGATAAATGGATAGCAGGTAGGGTGATTCGCCTGCTAGGATGATCCTAGTGTCAAGTAAATACCCCCTAACTGCATTCTGTTTACTAGAATGATCCTAGCATCCGAAGCAAAGACACAAATTTCAACGTAAACAGAATGCAATAAATGGATACCAGGTAGGATGATTCGCCAGTGCTAGGATGATCCTAGTGCTAGGATGATCCTAGTGTCATGTAAACACTCCCTTAGTGTCAAGTCGCCTCCTTAAAAAGCGTGGCGTACCTGCTTTTTCCTCGCCAAGGCAAACTTGTCGAGATAAAGACTTGCTCTTGTAAACGGACAACAAGGGAATTAAACTTTACACGTATTCCGCCTCGCAAAGTATATTTTGGTACACAAAGAAACTTGTCAAGGAAAGCTTCTTTGTCGTCTGCACAAGCAAGTTTTTTCGACAAGGACAACGTATTATGGAACATTTGTTGATTGGTCGATATGAGCAAGAAAACTTGTCGAGGATGCTGCTGTATGCCGGTGCTTGCGCCTTTGCAAAGAAGCCAGGATTAAGGTGGCTCGACTGGGTTTTGTTTGAGGCGCACCTCCGCTGTTTGATCGCAAAATGCGTCACGGCCACAAACCTTATTTAAAAATAAATTTCGAGCAAGTCTAGTGATAGTTTCAAGCTTCTTTGACGCTTAAATCATTATGATCGGAGCTACCAATAATTTATAGTGACGGCATTGCTGTTTTTACAAACACGAAAGTTTTAGACAAAATAAAGTTTTGTACAAAACCGCGTTTATTAGTTCATAGAATCCAGTTGAAATTCTCCGCTGTTACTATGTTTAAAAGATTTCTAAACGCGCTTAAACTTTTACGCTCTAAAAAGTAAATAATTCCAAGCATTTAGTTCACTTGGCCAAAAAATCTCACTTAAAGGACTCAGAAACAGCTTCTTTTGAATTCATTTTATTGACATACTATTTAATTGTTCGTCTGGAGACTAGAACAAACTTTCTTTGCGCAATTTTGAGAAATACGAATTTAGGTCAAGTTGATAGAGCTGCGCCTTTTCATCTTTTGTTTATCATTTCACTTATCTTAATAAAAAGCTAGAAAACTTAAGATTCCCTCGATTAATTTTTTTCTAACTTCAGTATCAGCGTTTGCACCAAGTTGTTTCTTAATCCTACACATTTCATGGCCATTGAAGCACTGAAAGATATCCAAAATAAATTGTAAAAACGTAAATTTTTTGACCGCTATACTTCGGGTTGAAGTTGTTTTGTTTTTTGTTATATCGGCTGTTATAAAACCTCAATAATCTTAGTGGAAATAATGTTCTATTCATGGAACTTAAAAACAATTAATAAGCACTCAAACATTTCTTTTAGTATTTACATCTTTTCTTGTTTTCTTTTTGAAAATGTTTATTATATTATTTATTCAATTTCATTCTATCTGTATAAATTTGAATTAAAATATTTCGTACTTGTACCCGCTGACCATAATAACCGCATTTATGGTCTCGTGACCTGAACCCTAAAATAGTATTTACGTCATTAGCAACTGTTGTGTTTGCCTTTGCTTTAAGAAGACTTTTTCATCGTTCTTCGACACGGCACCAACAGAAGATGGATTTTCAGTTCAGCAATTGATCGCAGGTTGGTTTATGTTGCTTACTTATTGCTTTGCTTCTTTGAAAGTATCACGTTTCGTAGAGATTGACAATACTTCCTGGTTTATTCACCTGAAACTTACCACGTATGAATTAAGCGTTTACATTTTTCAGACAAATTAAAGTTGGTTCGGAGGGGTAAGAAAGCGCGAATGGGATTGCTTTTTTTTCATCTTTGTTATTCATTATTTTCTATTTTCCACTTATTTTTTCGCATGGAAGATTTTGGTATTGACCGACGTTGTTCTTTAATAAGCCACGCCAACTTCTCTTGAAAGGTTTTCCCAGTTCATTAAACTAAAACCAGTATCTTGGTCTGAGTAGTCACTGAAGGCTGAACGTGATATATATATTGTACCTGGTTATGACGCCGTTCTAGTTAGATAAAAGCTACGAGCTTGCACTGAGCCAGACATACTGGAATCGATTCCGAAATTAGTAAATATGGATACGAAAACTATAATTCTATCCTCAGGGTAGAATACACTGAGTTCGCCTTACTGATTTACTTATTAGAGCAACACTCCAGGTAATTTTCTTTTACTTTAAACAAATGAATACACTGTTTTTCTTCTTGTTCGACTGTTCTTGTAATATTCCGCCTTAGAGGAAAAGATTCAAACGCAATACTTCAGGACCGAAGTAGCAGTGAACTGAGATACAAGATTACCGCAAATAATTTTCGTTAATTCCGAATAAAAACTGGATATTTTTCCCTTATTTCTTTATTTCTCTCATTTTCCTGACCCAATTTCAGTCGACACGATACATGGTAAGAAGTAGCACTCTTTGACAAATCAATCATATCATATCTAAATACCGGAATGTCTACGCGTGCGTCGTTTTTCAGATTTGCATGTTTTTTGTGATAATTTGTTTGCTGTGCATGACGATGCAGAAGATTTCGACAGCGATATGTTTCTACAGGATAATGTTTAAGAAACGATATACAAGGAAGTGCTCATTCTGCCTGATTGTACAGTGCTGTGGACAATTTTTTGCAAGGAAACTATATATTGAAAAATACTGTAAATGTACAAAATATCATGCCAATTAAAACATTGTCGAAACAAGGAAACGCCACAAGAATCATCTATATTGTTGGTCTTACGCTTCTCGCCGATGAGCCAGTCAGTTTTTGCACGTCAGTTGAAAGCATGCCCCTTGAAAAAGATTGAATAATTTTTTTACACGGTCCGGTGTCACATCTTCTCTGTGTGTTTATTTGGACTAGTTTGAAGCACTTGCCTAAGGCAATATTCTTAATTACATCTTAAATTCCAAACGGAGATGGTTTATTCTCTGTCAACAGAGAAATCAAGGCCAGTAAATCAAACGCTAATTCAAGACAGCAAACGAGACTCGAGCAAACTGTAGTGGAAAGCAGTAAACGAACAAAGTTTCCTTAGCAAAGATCACTTCTATGAGATGACGTCTATCACATGGAGGCGCATTATATTGCTTCTGCGTTTAACAACCACTTTGCTTCAATTGGTCAACGTCTTGCTAATAGTCTGTCTGCTATTGCACCTGCTTTCGCATCTGGTTTCCAATTACAATTCCAGTTTTCATCTTAATTCAGTCAACGAATCATTTGTTGCTAAACAGCTGAAAACCTTAAAGATCAACAAGACAATTGGACTTGACAATATCAGTGTCCGTCTCCTTAAAGATGCTGCCGATGTCATAACTAAACCTGCTACTAATCTGCTGAACCTTTTCATCAAGCTTCACTAGTTTCCATGTGTTTGGACGTGCGCCAAACTGTCATAGCCCTTTTCAAATCTGGTGGCAGGAATGATGCTTGTAATCATCGTCCAATCTCCATACTTCCTACACTGAGCAAAATCCTAGAAAGGGTAGTTTGCCTAAAATTCTACGAGTGCTTGGATATATACTTGCTGACCAACAAGCAATTTAGTTTTCGACCACAGCGTTCTACATAATTTGCATTGCCTCTTCGCTGATGACACTCTATATAAAACATATGGACAAAGGCAATCTGTGTGGAGCTGTATTTTTGGGCCTATCAAAGGCGTTCGACACCGTTAATCACATCATTTTGCTAAATATACTCTCTGACAATGGTGTTTGTGAATACAGCTTCCAGTGGTTTAGATCTTACTTGTCATCTCGTTTTCTACATACGTCGGCAAGATTGTGCTCGAGAGTTATCAGATTCTCTTCCATGCAATCTTGGTGCCGTATGTTCCACAAGCAAGCATCGATGGATCGCTGTTTATAATACACAAAAATGATCTGCCTAAAGTCATCGAACACGTCAAAATCTCTCTGTATGCAGATGATACAGGTTTGTATATTGTTCTTTACTTCCTTCAGTGAAATCAAAGAGAAACGTAATAATAACGTTCTCTAGAAGGTTGGCACTTAACTTAGTTCAAACTTAACCACCTAACACTGAACACAACGAAAGATATGCTGTTTGGAAGCAGAAGAAAAGTAAACAACATCAGGTCATTACGATCAAGATTTACAGCAGCATCATTGACAATGCTGAAAACTTCAAATACCTTGATGTAGTATTCTCTTGTGCCATGTCCACTCCTTGGTCAGCCCATATTGAATAGCCCAAAATATCAAGAGCTGGGGACTCCTATACAAAGAAAATCAAACATCTGTTGCCACATTTTGCAAGACTTCTTGATTACAGCAGTCAGACAACTCCACAATGATGCAAAGTCCACAGGTATTCCAAAACAAGGTTGCTGAACATATTCTTTATCAGCCACTTATTCTTCTGCGACGGATGGTCCACATGCAGTACCTCAACTGGTTGACGTTCTCTCAACGCAGACATTACCGCCAATGCTTGTATACACCTAATTGCAAAAACCTTGTCATATAAAAACAGATATTGAACTTTAGTAATTTAGTAAATTTATCAAATAGGAATAAATTATCACTAACCTGAGACTCGTTTTAAGCTCGAAAATGTGTGGGAAATATCGTTATTTTTAGAGTGGTTTTCATAAACCTGTGAAATAAATAAATATGGGTTTATGAAAACCACTCTAAAAACCATGATATTTCCCAGCTTAAAATAAGTCTGATGTCAGTGATAATGATTCCTATTTGATAAATTTACTAATTTACTAAATTTCAATATCTGTTTTTTACATGACAACATTTTTGCAATTACAAGAACAATTTGATTGCGTCGAACGCAAAACTAATCTCACTGAAGGAACTTCACAAATACGAAACGCGCAACTGCAGAGACTATATTCTTTCAAGCATCAAGACCAACTGGGGCAAACAATGCCTTGCTTACCAGGCTGTAAAGGAAGTTCAAGTGATCAAGTTTCTTTAAACAACTTAAGCAAGTACTGTAATTTGAATTTCGCAGATTCCAATCAGAAGCATTTTTACTTGGTATTTTTAGCTTGATTTATCTTTGTAGGGCGCACCGCTGTCGCTTAATTAAACTTCCAAATCGGAACTTAATCGGAACTAAATCTGAACTAAATCTGAACTAAATCTGAACTAAATCTGAACCGGCTAAATCAGAACTAAAGAACCTAGCGAAACCAATCAGATGCAATATAACTAGAACTATAACTGTTATACTTGAAACCACATGCAATTAATACTATGTTAGCGGTTATTTTATTTCATGTTTTTCTAATGTTATGTATGTATATCATTTACTCTCTACTTTGTCTATAGTGACATTTAGCGAACAGTTTAATTACAAGACCTTCTTGAAAATCACTAACGTGAAGAAGCTTCCTGTAAATGAATTAAATAAAATATTCAGCTAGTCTCAAGCTAGTCTGTTTGAAAGTGAGTTTTTGCTAAGCATTTTGCTGTATACCTGACTTCCTCTGTGATGGTGTGTATAGAAGAGGACGAGCACATGTTCAGCTTAAGTTTTATACTCCCCCACACACCGCCCTAGCAGCAGATTGGTTAGCTTATTACAATGACATGACGTCAAACATGTGATGATCGGAATAACTGCATGCAGTGACTCGAGATAAAATTACATTATGTTGCTACAAAATATTCGTTTTTATAATTCATTAATCTCAGGTAACTGAATTATTTTATTGGAAGGTTTAGGAGTGATTTTTTATGATATTGATAACAGTCTTCTCTCAATTTCAGCAAGCTTGAGAGAGAAGGTGTACACAAGAAAAGAAAAATGTCGCGCACTAAAGACCGCGAAAAGTAAGCAAGCAATTTTATTATTATTATTATTTTAGTTTTAGGTTTTATTTCATTTTTTCCAAAGAATATTTTGCTTCCAATAAATGTTTCAATAAGGAAGGAAGGAAGGAAACAAGCAAGCAAGCAAGCAAACAAGCAATTAATATATAAAATAACATCTGCACCAACATTTGTCAAACTCGGTTTCAATCAGTCGAGTCAATCAAACGAGACTTATGTCATTGTCATATATTTAGGTTTTCATATTTGTGGGTGGCCTGAGCCACTCGCCTCTCACCGCTGTGGTCCGGTGTTCGAGTCCCAGCTCGAACGCTGGATCATATGTGAATTGAGTTTGTTTGATGTATTGTTCTCTACCATGCCACGAGGATTTTTTCTCCGGGTTCTCCGGTACTTCCTCCCTCAGCAAAAATCAACATGAGAGTTGAGTGTTGTATGTAGTGTATATCGAATGTAGTGGTAGCGAGTGTGAATGAGTCTCGGAGATAGTAGCAGAAATGCTACTCTAAAATCCGAGGACAAACCAAAAGAATTGATTTTTTGTGATTTTGATATAAAAACACTATCTGTAATGACAACAATGTAGCATCATTAAATGCATTTTTGAATTACAGCAACCACATCAATCCTTGCCAAGACCGTTTGTCTGCGTGCAATAGCTGGTTTCATGGCCTATTTCAGATGTTTTTTGGTTATCTTGGCAGTGGTATAGCGAAGTACCCATGGGTGACTATAACAGTCTGTTTGTGCATTGTAGGAGTTTGCAGTGCAGGATTCTACAAACTCAAAGTTGAAAACCGCACAGAAAAACTGTTTGTTCCACAGGACAGCCAGGCCATGAAAGATCTTAAAAAAGCCAAACAGCAATTTCCTTCTCTAAATGCAAGAGACGAATTTATCATCCTAATTCCAAAGGATGGTGAAAACATTCTTAGGAAAAGCTGCCTTCAAGATGTCATTGACCTACACCAACAGATTGTCAACATGACAGACTATCTCAAGTTTTGTCAACCACGATATTTTGTTAAGAACAAAGTAACTAACTGGAAGTACTGCATCATTAATAATCCACTGGAGATGTTTGACTATAATTCAAGCAAGCTGGACAACATTCCACAGATTCTCACAACAGCATACAATAACGTAACACTGACACTACAGAATGATAGGCCAGCACAGTTTTCCTTTGATTTTATGATGAGCAATCTGAAAAGAAACGAAAAAACAAAACTGTTTGAGAGTGCGGAGACCATTCAAGTTCGATATCTCATGCGCAACCCAAGTGATGAAACCGAAAATGAAGATGTGATGAAATGGGAAAAAAGCTTCATCGATAAATTAAAGTCCCTTCAGAGCCAAATGTCTTGCACAAAGTTGTTCTTTTCTGCAGAACGCAGTCTCGATGACGCCATTGCAGAGAGCAGTGGTAGTGACATAACTCTTATTTCTATAACATTTACTCTCATGATCACGTTTTCGTGTGTCATGCTTGGAAAGTTCCGAAATCCTTTGACAGGACATTCCATTCTTGCAAATGTTGGAATCCTAGCTGTAGGACTCGGAATTCTCGCAGGATTTGGTCTGACCATGTTTACAGGGCTACCTTTCATAAGCATAGTTGGTGTTCTTCCTTTCTTAATTCTTGGTATTGGTATCGATGACATGTTTATCATTGTGGACGAGATGGATCGACAAGACAACACATTAACAGTAGTAGAAACTGTGAAAATGGTCCTGTCCAAAACTGGTGCAACTGTCACCATGACAACAGCAACAGATCTTGTAGCGTTTGCCGTCAGCACGTCTACGGACTTTCCCTCCGTGAAGTACTTCTGCATTTACGCAGCCGTTTCAATCACTTTCTCGTATTTGCTAATTGTCACGTTTTTTGTTGCTTTCATGACTTTTGATGTCAGAAGGATCAAAGCCAACCGCCGCGACTGTCATCCGATCTGCTTTGCGCCGACTCCTAAAGACGGCGAGCCACGGTGGGATGAACCTGTGCCTCAATCATCCCATAAGGTCATGAAACTCTGGGCACATTTTCTTATGATAATTCCTGTTCGAGTTGTAGTTGTTTTTGTGTCCTTGGGGCTCTTGGCTGTGGGTATATATGGAACTATGAACATCAGTGAGCGTTTTGATCGAAAGGTTCTGGCAAAGGATGGTTCCTACTTTAAAGACTTTATCGCTTTGCAGGAAAAACACTACGACGGTGGTATCAGTATTGAAATGATCATCGAAGGAAAACCAAGCTACGAAACAGAGAAGGTACAAGATGAAGTCATCAAATTGTCCAAAATTGCTTCAGAAAATAAGTATTACAAAAACTCTTCAAACTCGTGGATGGTTTCCTTCCGAGGTTTCGCTACGAAAGCACCATTAAGCACAACAGGAGGCGACTTCGTTCCTGTACTAAACACCTTTCTCAATCAGCCAGCGTTCTTCCATTTCAGACAAGATATCGCCTTCTCATCGGATAACAAGACTATACTGTCATCAAAGATTACTTGCTTCTCAAAACCTACAACAGATTCGGTGGTGCAAAAGAATATGATGCTAACTTTACGCAATGACCTGAAAGACAAATCTAATTTGTCTGCCTACCCTATCACTAAAAGCTTCATCTACTTTGAACAGTACGTCATTATTGGAAAGGCAACACTAAAAAACTTGATCATCGCAGCGTTGGCAGTGCTTCTTATCACCTGGCCATTCTTGTTGAGCATCACCGTAACGCTACTTGTGTTTCTGGGCTTTGTGTCGTTGGTTGTCGAACTGTTTGCCTTGATGTTTGTTTGGGACGTGTCACTAAATTCCGTATCCATGATCAACCTTGTGATGGCTATTGGCTTCTCTGTCGACTACAGTGCTCACATAGCTCATGCTTTTGTGACATCGTCAGAGAGTACAGCGGAAGAACGAGTGGAACATGCGCTGAGCACTTTAGGTGCAAGTGTCATAATGGGAGGTAAGAGAGTAGTTACATAAGAAATTTGACTTGTTTTGGTGTCGGAACTTTGGAATTTACATAAGGACGACCAAACGTGAAGGTGTTATCAAGAGAACCAAGTCTTTATTTGTCCAGGAGCCGATTAATGGACTCCGAAACCTCTTTCCTTCCTTCCTTCCTTCCTTCCTTCCTTCCTTCCTTCCTTCCTTCCTTCCTTCCTTCCTTCCTTCCTTCCTTCCTTCCTTCCTTCCTTCCTTCCTTCCTTCCTTCCTTCCTTCCTTCCTTCCTTCCTTCCTTCCTTCCTTCCTTCCTTCCTTCCTTCCTTCCTTCCTTCCTTCCTTCCTTCCTTCCTTCCTTCCTTCCTTCCTTCCTTCCTTCCTTCCTTCCTTCCTTCCTTCCTTCCTTCCTTCCTTCCTTCCTTCCTTCCTTCCTTCCTTCCTTCCTTCCTTCCTTCCTTCCTTCCTTCCTTCCTTCCTTCCTTCCTTCCTTCCTTCCTTCCTTCCTTCCTTCCTTCCTTCCTTCCTTCCTTCCTTCCTTCCTTCCTTCCTTCCTTCCTTCCTTCCTTCCTTCCTTCC
The DNA here is from genome assembly GCA_029948255.1 of Telmatactis stephensoni. NCBI lineage: Eukaryota > Metazoa > Cnidaria > Anthozoa > Actiniaria > Isophelliidae > Telmatactis > Telmatactis stephensoni. The sequence goes on along the minus strand of JALIZF010001900.1, from coordinate 1,086,756 downwards.
TTCCTTCCTTCCTTCCTTCCTTCCTTCCTTCCTTCCTTCCTTCCTTCCTTCCTTCCTTCCTTCCTTCCTTCCATGCTTCTTTCATCATTCTTTCATTCATTGATAGATTCTGTCTTTTTTCTTTTCTTTTTTATCTCCTTTTTTCCCTTACTTCCGCCTTCTTTAGTTTTTTTCCAACTGATTCATCCGTACTTTTGTTATCTTTAGGAATAAGTACCTTTCTTGGAATGATCGTAACAGCATTCGCCAAATCGGAAATCTTCCGTATCTTTTTCAAGATGTTTTTGGGGATTGTCTTGTTGGGACTTCTCCATGGTCTGTGTTTTCTTCCTGTCTACATGTCGCTGATATGTCGGTGGCCGACGTACTCAGTAACTCCTAAGGTATATATAAACGCACTTCGCACATCCTGTCGAATTTTAACTGAACTCATCAATTCATAATTCATAATGATTAACCCTTTCGAAGTCAATGCTCGCTTTGAATCATGGGACTGTTTTGCGGGACGCCATTTCACTAGAAGTTGTATTAATTTTTGTCTACTGTTATGTCATCTATGTCATTTCGAGAGAAGCACACGTTTTTACTCAAGTTGGAGCAAATCCAAGGCTTGTGTGACTTGTCAGAAGGCCTTGTAACCAGGCCACACAAAAATTTTACGGTGTCTGATTGGTTCATGTAACGCATGCGCATGCAAGTTCTTCTGGACTCTATTTTACCGAAGCGGAGCGCCGGGGTAAAAGAGGCCAAGGTCAAAAAGGCCAAGGTCTGGACTAGGGTGGCTACGGCTTCTTTATCTTTTCATGCTTCAGGAAATGATTGCAACACAGTTATTGTACAAATTTCTCCCTTGTGAGTGAAATTGGCTGTTAAAAGCCTTATAATTGCTTACTTTATCTCTAATTTTTGTATCTCCCATCCCCTTTTAAAATCTTTTTCCAATCTGGTTTATCTAAAACGTTTTCATTGTTTTAGGTACCTTCGGAGCAAGATCCAAATTCTGCCAATAAACATGAAATGACACCCGCTGGTGCCCAAGACAACATAGCCTTCAGTTCAAGCTAATTCATGTCCCTGATTGAACTAGACAAGGCGCATTTTCGAGAAATCAGATACCTGGAGGCATTTTGGGATAGAGGCTGGTAACATAACTATTCTAAACCGATTTTTCATGCTGAATGCGAATATGACTGTTACCAAGACGTATTCTGCAATCTTATACGTGTAAGACGTGTTTTGTGAATTGCTACAGTCATTTCATACTAACGGCTTTTTCATGTAATTCCAAAAGTTCCCAAACTTAAAAACAATTACCATAGCTGGAAAGAGCATATCAAAATCAGTAAAACTGTGAAGTTTGAAGGATATCAGTTGAAAAATCAAGGAGATACGAATTTTCAAAAAACGAAATTTTGTATGAAAACACTTACAGTTATGCAAGAGATACAAACAAATTTCGATTTTTGAAAATTCGTATCTCCTTGATTTTTCAACTTACATCCTTCAAACTTCACAGTTTTACTGATTTTGATGTGCTCTTTCCAGCCATGGTCATTGTTTTTAAGTTTGGGAACTTTTGGAATTACATGAAAAAGCCGTTAGTATGAAAGGACTGTAGCAATTCACAAAATACGTCATTTACACGTATAAGATTGCAGAATACGTCTTGGTAACAGTCATATTCGGATTTAGCATGAAAAGTTAGTTTAGAATAGTTATGTTACCAGCCTCTACCCCAAAATGCCTTCTGCACTTTTTGCGATCGACTTTCTCAGTTTTGCGCCTTGTCTAAACTGAGCTAATGCTCAATTAAGCCTTTTTCCTATATAGAAGCTTTAGACTTACAAAGACAATCTTAGAAATTGTTATAAAACACATTGCGAAAGGGTTTGAAGAAATAACATGTTAAACATGCTGATTACGCACGCTTGGACTAAAACTCCGTGGGCGCTCATTACGATATCAGCGATAATTAAATGACATAGGTTACGATCTTCAACGTCTTCATGACATGTAAACGTGGGACGTTACAAAATTGAATCTTACCGGCTTGAGCGAACCCATGTCGTGAGTGAGTATCTGAATCAGATCTGAGTAAGTGCGACGCACGTGTGGGAAATATCATTTGGTGTTTATGTAAGCATTGCCTGCCGATCGATGGTTAAATTTTCGCCGTCCAATTAAATGCACTAAGATCTTCATCCCTTGAATACCTGCGATGGAAATTTCGGAAGCGTCTGTATCTTATGAAATCGTAACGTATGTCACAAAATTTTAAATTTACTGCTGACATCTATTTTCTGAGCCGCCGATCAATTCACATTTATAGGTCTTTTTCTCTGAAGAGTTTTTCGTTTTACCTCAATGCATTTTAGAAAACTGTTTTATGAACCTTAAAGGGGACTAGCACCAAAACCGTTCTGGTGACGTCATACACTCAACTTAAGCATTCAGCTCTATACATTTCTTTATGTTTTGTTTCTTAAACAATTTTGTTTCTAAAACACCAAAAGTTTGTGTGAAGGAGTTTTCTTACATTGTTTAGACTAAGGATTCATTTTCTGACCAGTTTTCTTCAATGTAGAACATTTTACATTGAGATATTTTAATTACAAATTATAAAGAAATGTATGGAACTAAATTTTTGTGTGAAGTGTATGACGTCACTGATAGCTCTGAAGATTCAGAAAAATCTAATACTTCCCATGGGAATTTTCAGAAAACAAACTAACCAGTTTTTGAACAGTTCTTTGAGAATCTTTCAGTGTAGTTTCAACGAAGTTTCAGCTAAATTAAATGTTGAACAATATTTAGATACTAGTAGTCCCCCTTTAAGATTTTAGAGAAGAAATGTTAAACTTAAATGAGGCACTGCAGTTACACGATGTATCTTGTGTCGATCGCCGTTGCGAGACAAGCCTTTCACAACGCATTGCACCATGCAACATCAGAGTTGCATGAAACTCGTATGGAAACTCTCGAAGAACATATAAACCTGTGGGTTCCAGTCTCCAAATTACTAGTCCCAAGGCCATTCACCCTCGCAGGGAATTGGTGCAAATACTGTACTGTACTGTGATTGGCTAACGCAGCTAATCATTGTGAGACAATTTTCAAGAGGGGTGTTACACGGCTCATTTTCGTCCTGAAACTTGTTTGCGACACAAGTTTCTGTTGCACCAGTAGAGAGCATTTCTACTTTTCGTGAAGCTGTCTTGCAACGAAAATTCGAAAAAGTTTCAGCTAAATGACCATGTTACACGGTGCAATGCGTTGTGAAACGTGTCTCGCAACGGCGATTGAGGCAAGTTTCAGAGGAAATTTTCAGCGTGTAACAGCGCCTTTAGCATTCAGTTATATTTCAGAGTTCATGGACTCAACAATTATTATTATCACACTTAGGACCTTATACGGAAGCCCAGGAGGGCCACTAATGGTTTTTGTTTTTGTTTTTAACTTTTCGGTTTTTGTTTTTAACTTTTCAGTTTTTGTTTTTTGTTTTTTGCTTTTCGGTTTTATTTTTTGCTTTTCGGTTTTTATTTTTGAATTTCGGTTTTTATTTTTACATTTCACTTTTATTTTTTGCTTTTCAGTTTTTATTTTTGAATTTTGGTTTTATTTTTTGCTTTTCGGTTTTTATTTTTACATTTCACTTTTATTTTTTGCTTTTTGGATTTTTATTTTTGCTTTTTGTTTTTATTTTTTGCTTTTCGGTTTTATTTTTGAATTTCGGTTTTATGTTTTGCTTTTCGGTTTTTATTTTTTCATTTCACTTTTATTTTTTGCTTTTCGGTCTTTATTTTTGCATTTTGCTTTTATTTTTTGCTTTTCGGTTTTTATTTTTACATTTCACTTTTATTTTTTGCTCTTTAGATTTTTATTTTTTATTTTTTTATTTTATTTTTTGCTTTTCGGTTTTATTTTTTGCATTTTGGTTTTATTTTTTGCTTTTCGGTTTTTATTTTTTGCTTTTATTTTTTACTTTTGAAAAAAAATTCTTTTTTTGAAAAAATATTTCTTTTTTTGAAAAAAAAATCCGTTTTAGAGAAAATTTTTTCTTTTTTTGCAAAAAAAAATTCTGATTTTGAAAAAATTTTTCTTTGAGTGGCCCTTCTGGGCCGTCCCATGATGCACTGCGGCACGACATCAACAAAGATGGCGGACGCTTAGAAGGATGGGGAAAATCAATCGTTGCTTGTTATCTGCTCTTTATTACTAGCTTTCTTTCGTTTCTGTAGTTTTTGAAGTTTATCTTGTAAACTACGGACTACAAACAGACTTAAGTGCAACATGCAGGCCCATATATACATTAAGGATTGCTTAAATTAGTCTCTCTAGATCTCTCTCTCTCTCTCTCTCTACCTCTCTCTGACTCTCTCTGACTCTCTGTCTCTCTCTATCTATATGTATCTATATCTATATATATATGAGGATTTGCAGTCCCCCAGTCGGGCATTTGATCATTTTCTGCCGACTCACAAATCATTTGATCATTTTCTGAGACTCACAAAAGTTTCAAGTTCCAACACCCTCGGGATTTTGATGAAAAAAATTCAGCTCTTGATCAAGTCTCAACCCCTTGTCTGCACTTCTCCCACCTTCGGGGTTTACTTTGATGGCTACATGATTCAGTCCAATAAAATCTCAGTCAGTCAATAAGTACCAAATTATTTCATATGGTCACAATAATATGTGTAATATGCCCGGAGGGGGGGGGGGGGGGGGGGTTATACGGGTATGTTCCACGCTATAGGGGTAGGTTTTGGTCGGTTTTAGTCTGGAATAAGCTACGCTTTCTTTTGACACAGAAACAATGTAAATTCCATTTAAAAGTTAGTAAATATTGATTTCAGTCTGGGATAGGGTGTACAATTCTTAGTTTTAGTCTGGGGTAGAGTATGAAAAATCGAAATTTTAGGTCTGGGATAGGGTCACTGGGTTTTGAGGTCCTGGCGGCACACCATTACCCAAGTTGGGGTGGTAGTACCACCCCCACCCCCACCCCACGGGGTAATATAGGAACAATAATTACCTTTACATTTTGTAACGGCACCATATCTCAAAACATATCGCAATCATATCACAAAAAGGATACCCTACCCCAGACCTAAAAGCCGGAAAACCATACCCTATAGCGTGGAACATACCCGTATAACCCCCCCCCCCCCCCCCCCCCCTCCGGGCATATTACACATATTATTGTGACCATATGAAATAATTTGGTACTTATTGACTGACTGAGATTTTATTGGACTGAATCATGTAGCCATCAAAGTAAACCCCGAAGGTGGGAGAAGTGCAGACAAGGGGTTGAGACTTGATCAAGAGCTGAATTTTTTTCATCAAAATCCCGAGAGTGTTGGAACTTGAAACTTTTGTGAGTCTCAGAAAATGATCAAATGATTTGTGAGTCGGCAGAAAATGATCAAATGCCCGACTGGGGGACTGCAAATCCTCATATATATATAGATATAGATACATATAGATAGAGAGAGACAGAGAGTCAGAGAGAGTCAGAGAGAGGTAGAGAGAGAGAGAGAGAGAGAGAGAGAGAGAGAGATCTAGAGAGACTAATTTAAGCAATCCTTAATGTATATATGGGCCTGCATGTTGCACTTAAGTCTGTTTGTAGTCCGTAGTTTACAAGATAAACTTCAAAAACTACAGAAACGAAAGAAAGCTAGTAATAAAGAGCAGATAACAAGCAACGATTGATTTTCCTCATCCTTCTAAGCGTCCGCCATCTTTGTTGATGTCGTGCCGCAGTGCATCATGGGACGGCCCAGAAGGGCCACTCAAAGAAAAATTTTTTCAAAATCAGAATTTTTTTTTGCAAAAAAAAGAAAAAATTTTCTCTAAAACGGATTTTTTTTTCAAAAAAAGAAATATTTTTTCAAAAAAAGAATTTTTTTTTCAAAAGTAAAAAATAAAAGCAAAAAATAAAAACCGAAAAGCAAAAAATAAAAACAAAAATCAAAAATAAAAATCTAAAGAGCAAAAAATAAAAGTGAAATGTAAAAATAAAAACCGAAAAGCAAAAAATAAAAAACAAAAAGCAAAAATAAAAAGCAAAAAAGCAAAAAATAAAAGTGAAATGTAAAAATAAAAACCGAAAAGCAAAAAATAAAAGTGAAATGTAAAAATAAAAACTGAAAAGCAAAAAATAAAAGTGAAATGTAAAAATAAAAACCGAAAAGCAAAAAATAAAAGTGAAATGTAAAAATAAAAACCGAAATTCAAAAATAAAAACCGAAAAGCAAAAAATAAAACCGAAAACAAAAAACAAAAAACAAAAACTGAAAAGTTAAAAACAAAAACAAAAACCATTAGTGGCCCTCCTGGGCTTCCGTAACCTTAAGATGCTGCAAAGTAATTCAAATATATATAATTCAAAATAAATTGTGCTTGCAGTTTGTAGGTGATAGCATGGTTTGTAATAAATAGGTAAATCCTTGATCATGAGAGGGAAGTAATCAATCAACGTAAAATTAACTTGTACAACTTGTTGGTATTACCCCGAGGAGAGAAAACCTAAACGTCGGCCATTGCTGCCCTAACCGGGTGCTAGCTGGTTCTGACTAGAGCAAAAATATAACTTAACGGCAGTTTTTCAAAGAAATGTAGACGGTATAACTTCACTTTATTCGAATATTTATCAAAATTCGTTCTATCCTTTTTTGTTTGTTTGTTTGTTTGCTTGTTTTTTTTATTATTATTGTTTTTTGTTTTTTTTTTCGGGTTTTTTTTCAGGTTGTGTACATTTGACCAAAGGTTTTGATGTGGGTTTTGCTCATTGTAGTAATTCAACTACGAGAGCAAACAATTGTCATTGTAAAGGTGACTGACCCCCGGGGGGGGGGACTCTATTGTAAAAGGATCGGGTATGCTCGTCGTATCTCTTAGGGGTAAAAATCAGCGATTTGGTATCTTTTAGGGTATTAAAATTGACGTTTAGAGTTTTAGCATTTCCTGGTCTCTGAGGATATCAAAAGAGCCCATTGCTTAATATTTTGTTCTCAAATGGAAGAAATTTACCCAACAAAAGCGTGTCGACCATCAAATTTTGTGTTCATAACAAATGTTCATTAGCTTGTTATCGCTGGTATCTCTTAGGGGTTAAAAAATCGTCTGGCCACGCCCTTTTAAAAAGACTTCCGGTATCTTTTAGGGGTATTTTTGAAAATTTCCGACGAGCATACCCGATCATTCTACAATGGAGTCCCCCCCCCGGGGACTGACCACGTTGAAGCGGCGCCATTTTGGAAATTAAAGACCGCATGGCATTGTGCGTGGTCTGTACCATAATGCCAAGCGGTCTTCATTTACCAAGATGGTTTGCTTGCTGTTTATACTACTCTATCCCTGATGATGGACCGTAGGTCCGAAAGCTCGGAATAAAAATGCCGTAATAGCATCAATAAATAAATACTTAATACGATATGATAATGATAAACACTAAATATAAACTTATGGCTTAGGCATAAAACTTAGGTCTAAATCTAAAAGTTGATCCTTGTCAAGGTTTGAATAATACCCTAATTAAAAAACTAATTGAATTCATTTTCTTAAATGATCTATTTTAAAAAAGCCTCCGCCTGTCCATTTTGATACTTGGCCCTTGAGAAGGTCAGCGAGAAAGAGTGGACTTGACTTGCCTTTGAATCATCTTTAATAGTACTATTGACCGCAGACTCAGAATCTTCTCTCGCAACTCCGCAAACTCGGCTCCTTTGTCTTGGGGGAAAACGAAAGCCTGCAGCTCCGAATCCACATCCATTCCCAAATACCGAAGACAACAACACGGTGCTAGGACGCACTCATTAAGGCCCAAAGTATACCCCAGCGCCGTCGAGACGCGACAAGTGACGCACAGGACAGCTCCTGCCGACTGGTTCTTGAAACCAGCAGGACGATCGTCGGATGGACACGACCACCACACCTGGTCTGTCAACAGTTCTCCAATCAACCTGTCATCTGTATATAGTGAACAGGCTACGCCCAACTCGCGCAGATAGCTCTTGCCCGCCATGCCAATCGACTGGTAGACAAAGGGCGAATTCTTCCAACCAAATGGCAACGTTGCGTTGTGTTCACGAACCACTAGCCATTCCATTCGAATCCAACGTACGTTTGGCATTGCTGCGTCAAGAACACGTGGTCGTATCCGGATTTATCGTCCAGCCGGCTTGGACATATATGAACCCGGGTAGATATATCTTGGCACTTGAGCTACAATCTTGCTCGAAAAGGGTGAATCACTTCTCCCCTCTCCCCTCCAATGTTGGTGAGTATCCAGGGCTATGCATGCCGACTTTTTTCAGCTCGATTCCGCAGCGTCGATTCTCCCAAACAACATTGAAAGGGGAGAGAGAGGGGAGAATTGTTCCAGGCACGTAGTGATTCAAAAATATATGGGCAAGATTGTAGCCTGTCCAACGAAAACGGTGTGTCCTTCATCCATAGATTAAAGTAGCGACTGCGTCCATCGATGCCCAAACGTGACTTGCTTGGCTCGACGGTCAATGGTAACAGCAGCCAAGGAGGTTGGACCTTCCCCCACATTCGAACCGCAACGTCTCTAAACGAGCTGATATCGACTCGGTGACGAAATCACGGAAAGCGTTACAAGACGAAAGATTTGAAAAACGCCTTTGAACCGGTAATCGACTATCATAGTGGACGCCTTTGAACTTCCCTTAGAAAGGACGGCTATAATCAAGCATATTGATACGATTTTGGATATATCCATGGAGAATCAAGTGATCCTTATGGCTGGATAAGATTACATTACATTCCTCCGCGTGATTGTGCAGTTCTCCCGCAACAAATACATTGGGATCCCGAACACGGACATCCCGTAATGACGCCTGTTCGCCTGCTACACGACTCTGGTCTTTATATCTTCCCATACTTCACGACGGATATTCATCTTCCCTAAGCCTGGACAAGGGTTTTCGTCCAACATCATGCACCCATTGTATTTTTCTTGCTTCCCCAGTTTGCTGCACCTCGTAATAGGGGAAAAAAACCCTTTTCAGGAGCATTAACCCGTTTTTGCATCTAGAGTGGTCATCAAACAGACAAAAAAGAAAATAAAAAAATGAATTTCTGGGCAAAGGACTAATTGACAAAGTTATTATCAGAAACCCCCCACGCAGGCTTAGAGAAGATGACTGCCCCGATGGAGCAACAAGGGCTACCCTTTTAGACAAACGTTTGCGGAGTCAGCTCTCAGGCCCAGAAAAAAAGAAAGAACCGGGGGATACCTACTCTCAGGATAGGTGTATACATAAATGGAAAATGAGCGATAACTAAAGAAACGTCATATACTGCAATACCCTATCCATTTATTGATCTCGTGTCATTCTTCTCCTTAGTCTCCCTCGCAGCAGTGTTTAGCCTCCTCACGCAACGCTGCGAGGGAGACTATCTTCTCCTTGGCCATATTCAAAACGTGGTCCAAAGAGGCTAACGCCGCGTAAGAGTCAAATAACCCAAGTGATCGGGCCGGCATACAATTAATTGTTGTAAACTGACAATAGCATTGTCTACCATGGAGGAGTTCGCTGCTTCCTTGAGTTCCTTCAATTCCCTTTGCAGCCTCTGTATTGGAGATTCCTAATGCAAATGAAAACGACAGTAAGCATACATGGCTAGAGGTCATACTGACTGCACAACTGTATGGGTCACACAGACACACCCAGCTACTGTTCTCTGGGGTCACCCAGCCACTGTTCTCTGGGATCACACGTACAGACACCCAGCTACTGTTCTCTGGGATCACACAGACACACCCAGCTACTGTTCTCTGGGTTCACACAGACACACACAGCTACTGTCCTCTGGGGTCACACGTACAGACACCCAGCCACTGTTCTCTGGGATCACACGTACAGACACCCAGCCACTGTTCTCTGGGATCACACGTACAGACACCCAGCCACTGTTCTCTGGGGTCACACGTACAGACACCCAGCCACTGTTCTCTGGGGTCACACGTACAGACACCCAGCCACTGTTCTCTGGGGTCACACGTACAGACACCCAGCCACTGTTCTCTGGGATCACACGTACAGACACCCAGCTACTGTTCTCTGGGATCACACGTACAGACACCCAGCCACTGTTCTCTGGGGTCACACGTACAGACACCCAGCCACTGTTCTCTGGGGTCACACGTACAGACACCCAGCCACTGTTCTCTGGGGTCACACGTACAGACACCCAGCCACTGTTCTCTGGGGTCACACGTACAGACACCCAGCCACTGTTCTCTGGGATCACACGTACAGACACCCAGCTACTGTTCTCTGGGATCACACGTACAGACACCCAGCTACTGTTCTCTGGGGTCACACAGACCCACCAGCTTACTGTTATCTGGAGTCTGAACTCGCTTCTGTGGCTAATAATACACCAACCAAAGTTTAACCAACAAATTCTCACATCTGATTGGCTTAGAAGTGTTCAATTTATTTGAAACGGCAGTGCAAATTTTTGAAACATCGATGTCGCAAATAGCTCAAAAAGTTGAAACACGTTTTTATTGGTGGAAAAGACAAAGAGATCACAAGATGGCAATCAGATTTTAACGATTTCAACTGATTTAAGCTGTTGCTATGAAGTCGCTCTTTCTCTTGCAAACTTCAAACTTCTTCAAAGAAAGATGGCGTGGGACATTCTTAGGGACGGACCATTTAATAACTGATGGGGGGGGGGGGGGGTGCGTAATTCCCGAAAAAATATCGAGCAAGCACTTAAACCGTGCGGCCTCTCCTATCAGAAAAAAAGTCGGTCAAGAGTAAAGATGTGATGAGCTATCGATAATTCTTAGAGTTTTCTAATTTTTCAATTTTGAAAAGATTTTTGTCGAGCGGCTTGCCGCTTCGCGTTCGAGTAAAGGTCGGTACCCATGCACGAGGGAGCTTGCTTCCACAACACGCTCCTGGGTCATTTTACACAACCAGTACGCGCGAGATAGCATGCTACAGGAGCTTGCTGCCCCGGAGAGAGGGGGGGGGGGGAAACTCCATTGTAAAAGGATCGGGTATGCTCGTCGGAAATTTTAAAAAATACCCCTAAAAGATACCGAAAGTCTTTTAAGAAGGGCGTGGCCGGACGATTTTTAACCCCTAAGAGATACCAGCGATAAAAAGTTAATGAACATTTGTGATGAACATAAAATTGAACGGTCGACACGCTTTTGTTGGGCAAATTGCTTCCATTTGAGAATAAGCGATGGGCTCTTTTGATACCCTAAGAGAGGCTAGGAAATGCTAAAACTCTAAACTTCAATTTTAACACCCTAAAAGATACTAAATCGCTGATTTTTACCCCTAAGAGATACGAAAAGCATACCCGGTCCTTTTACAATGGAGTCCCCCCCGGGCTTGCTACATGTAATAATTTGCTTTGGGGGGGGGGGGATGCTCTTCGTGCCTTTTAATCAGTGATTTGGTAACCTTTTAGGGTGTCCGAGACTTTAGTGGACTACAAGAGACTCTGGATGTTTTTTGTTAAATACAATACCTCAAATAAGCATTACTGGGACAATTTCAATGATCTTGTGTCTCTTGAGCACAACGATAAAGAAGTTTTATGTTTCCGATTCTTAAACTTTTTTGTACCAACCTTTTAGGGACAGTATTCAACTCAAACATCGATGATGGCAGATGAAGGTAAATAAAGGTAGACGAAGGCAGAGGGAGGAGGATGAAGACGAATGAAGGGCTAATCAAACAGATAGGAACAGCTATAATGTATCATATATGAAGGACTTACCCTGTTTCTGTGTAGCAGGCTCTGGAGACTATGGGTTTCCTGTGGTGAAAGGACCGAGCAGAGACTGTGAAAGAGTGTGAAAGAGCGCTAAAATCGATATTTTTATATATTTTTATTTTTTATGGTAGTGATGGCTGAAGTATTGAGTGAATTTGATAGAGAATATCCTTCAAGTCCATACAGCTATTGTAGAAGAATAAGTGTAGCCGACTACGATCGTGAAGGGTCCGAAGAAACGCACCTCCAGTTGGAAAAGCTGTTGGAATTCGTTGAACAAAACCCTCAAGTTTACTACCATGCCATCAGAAAACGTAAACGAGATGAACTCAATCTCTTGCCGTTCTTCAAAGTGAAAGTTATGAGCGCTGTTCAAGGTGAAAACTATCTACAAAGCTATTTTCCAGATGACGAGTGTAAGAAACAGTTGGAAGGTTGGAAAAACGATTTGGTTGCTGCTTATGATTTTGGTCAAGGTAATAAGAACAGTTGATCAGCTTGCACGAATTCTATGATATAATTCCAATTTGCTAAATAGCTTGATTACTTTGCGGTAGGTGTTAGAAAATTTATGTACAGGTCTTCTAGTTCTAGCCAGGACAAGGGGATTACTGCACTGGAGTGGGCTGAGTCATGGATGGGGCTATCAGCTATCAGTATCCACCAACTTGTGGCACAAATCCTGCATTCTGATTGGCTACTCTACTAGGAAATATTCATGATAGCCTATACACCGATTTGAAATATGGCGGCAAATTTGAATAACTATTGTTTTATACTGACTAGCCTCTTATTCATGTGAAAACACTTTTGTGTTTCCACATGAACATGAGGCTAGTCAGTCCAGAACAATAGTTATTCAAATTTGCCGCCATATTTCAAATCGGTCAATGGTTCAAGAGAAAAGTGCTGGCTTTAATGAGAAAAATAAAAGGCGTCCGAATGGCTAGTTTTCATTATTTTCTCTTGTATGACTTACAAGTTGGTGGATACTAAAAGAATTAGACCTCTCGCCCTCATGGGCCAGTCAAATAGCCCACTTGGCCTATGGCCTCTATTGACCTATACCCTAATAATTATTGTTAAATAGATACCAAAATAGAAACTGTTTTTAATATCATGGACACATGATAACATTGGCTCATTCATATCTTTGAATTCAAAACTCCATTCAAGCCATGCAATCACTAACTGGGGACTGTCAACATATTCAAATTGCTCCAATTAATGTCCAACGGATGTTTGGGGGAGAAGGGAGAGGGATTCAAGCTTGGATGTTACTGAGTGTAGGCACGTCTCAGATACAGCAGACTGTAATATACAACGATGGATGGATGTTAAGGGGGGGGGGGGTGTCTGACCTTAATGTCATTGGACCCTAATAACTGTATACACTGCATCAAACCACAAACATCAGTACATAGTTTTTGTCAAATTCCAGTTCACTGTAAGAACCTGTGAATGACATTGCAATGGCCAAATTAAAACAAAGCACATATTCAAACTAAATGAAGCATAACAATAGAATAGAAATTTATGGAAGTTGTTACATCACCCAAATTTTTGACATTATTCTGACAAGTTTATTGAATGATCCAAGCAAAAGACCATGAGATAGATACAGATGATACTCAGTAGGAGTTTCATTAATAGGCAGTTACCAGCAGTTTATTGCCGTCTGTTTTGGCATTCACCGCCGGCTATTTTTTTCTAGTTATACAATATTTTACGGTAGGACATCTGTATTTCAGACGCCTATCTTTAGTAGTGGAACCTGCTATTGCTGTTAATGAACCCCTGACTCAGGAGCTCATGGGCTCAATTTTTTGAATATCTACATAGTTACCTATAGTTATCTAATACATGTATGTCATTGTTAATGAATTTCAGAAGCTGTAGGAAGTGGTAAAAGATTCTCAAAACGTTTGGCTGAAAAGAGAAAACTCAAAGAGGCAAAGAAATTTGGAACTACCACGTCTACACAACCACCGCCGCCGCCACCCCCTCCTCCACCACCACCTGCTCCTGTGTTAACACCAGCATCTCCAGTGTTGTCTCAAAGTCATACGTCAAGTAAAATGGTATGGCTTGTTACAAAAATGTTATACTAAGTCTTACTTGGAGGACTATCCCATCTAGTGGAAAAGGGGAAAACCTGTGAAAAAGGTGGAAAAAATAGCCTGTGAAATGAAGGAAAGTTCACACATTTTTCACACTTCAGGTTCTTCCATAGCAGTGCTTGTTGCTAATTTCATGACAATAATTAACTCAATCTCTAAAATATATTAACTTCTAGAACAATTTTAGGGAAGTATGTCTCCTTTTTGGAGCAGTTGTCAGTATGAGTGTGAAAGGGACTGCAACTTGCTGTGTGCTATGACTGTGTAAAAGTGCCATATTCTTGCTGTAATTGTTCTGTACAGTGACCATACCATTTACACAGTCGTATGAAATCCACTCTAGTTGGGCTTCCTGTGGTGGCTGCTAAGTCAGTTGAGCAAGCTACCAGTGCAAAAGAATTTAAAACTAAGCCTTATGGAATCAGTCTTAATTAGAGCTAATAATTGACATATAAGTGATGTTTTAAATGAGAGTAAAGATGCATTACCGTATTTACTCGAATAGCGCCCCGTCGCTTATTAAATTTTTCACGTCTAAAACGGGGCGCTTATTCGGGGGAGGCGCTTATTCGAGGGAGGCGCTTATTCAGCGGGAGGAAACGCGTACACAACTGTCAAAGTATGCTTTCCTCTTAATATCAATAATATCAATGTTATACTACTACAACAGTACTGGTATTAGTATACTATAACAAGGTGCGAGGCGCTTATTCGGGGGAGGCGCTTATTAATTTTTTTTGGCCGAAGGGGGCGCTTATTCGGGGGAGGCGCTTATTCGGGGGAGGCGCTTATTCGAGTAAATACGGTATTCACTTTTTCTATAGCTTGTAAATACAGCTGCCTCAGATTGGCATGTGATGTAAGTGGCTGTATTCACCTTGATTCACAGACCACTTTTTTCTAAAACACTATATCTCAGTAGATAAGTTTATAGCCACTGATTTACAACATTTTTTTGTGTAGAATGATAAAGATACAGAAAATAAAAATCCTGCTGAAAGGTGAGGGCACACTTTGCACACAGACTCATGGATATGATATTTTAAACATACAATCCTGGTTTAAAACTTTGATGGATGGTTGCTTTTAGTTTGTCAGAGTCTGGAAAAAGTTCACCTTCACACTTCAAGAATGTTAATGAAGAGTTATTCAGATCAATTAGAAACATTTCTGGTAGAGGGAGTAAAAGCAATATAGCACATGAGTCACAAGCAGACAGCAAGAGTAATGCCCACAAACAAAGGTAGGTACTCAAGACCAAGACAATATTGGTGCCAACCCAGGGTTAATTGCATCCTTTGGGACCCAGGACATGAGGGGAAAGAGGGGGAAACGAAAAGGAAGGGGAAGGGAAAAAGTCTGTCCTAATTTACCTGTTTCTGAATGTCCGAGATGCCCTGGACCCCAAGGATGGGTTGAGCTGCTCTTTGAACAACCAAGCCCCGATCTGTAAAGTTTGAAAATGATCACTAATGGGCCACAGTATCATTTCATGTAATGTTACTTTGGACTTGCTTACAATTGAAATTTAGGGCCTCACTCTCCTTTTAGACAGGTGTAACTTGACATTATTAAATAAGTCTCTATATTTCACAGCAAACTCAAAACTATGAAGAAAAGTTTGTCAAATCTTCACAAGAATCTCAATGATGAGATAATTGGTGCTAGAAAGAAACTCAAATGTATTAATCCACAAAAGTAAGTCTAACCTTGAAAACATAACAGGGTTCTCAATAGAATTCTTAACAAGTGTTACATATGCTGACAGTTTATAGGCAAAGTTCAGTTCAATGGTAGGTCTTCACTGTTGCCTGATTTTGTATAAAGAATGCTGTTAAAATTTTAAGTAGGATAGATGTAAACAATTTATTGACCCAAAGGTACTACAGTGGAACATGAAATGGAAGAAATGTCAAAAGTTATATCAAAGTATAAAGCATACAAGGGTGAAGTGCATAGCTAGAAAAGTGATAGAGCAGATTTGGTATGTGTGAAATGGACTGCGCCGTGCCGTAACTGTGTCAGTGCTGTGTTCTCAATAAAAACATCCGAAATTCCTGCCGTAACGACGTGGTACCATTTTCACAGTCATACGAAATCTACTCTAGCTGCTGCCTTATTGATGTAGTCTACTGGTCCCACCTTAGCTGCTACACCTTTTTTATTGGGCTTCATGTTTTGCAACAATAACAACAACAGCAACAATAAGGTGGAGGGAGGGACCAGTATCAGGATTAACTTCAAAATCAGCATGTATGAATGGATTTAATCTTTGTACACAAGTGCAACGGAAGTATCATTATTTTTAATTTGTAGTTCTCCAGGTGAAACTCCTTATCAACTGAGCAAAAGCAGAAGGGAAGCGAGAAGAACCCCTGAGGAGTTCCCCATGTTTAATGTTGCACTGGTGCATAAATTCAGAAACACAAGAAGTCCAACACCAAGTCCAAGTGGTCATTTCAACAGCTCCTCTAGTTTCTGTGACAGTCCTTATTGATTTGCTTTGTCTTAGGAAGTTTTATTTTTGAAAGGAAGGGGGCCAGAAGAATCCTTTGGGGTGTCTAACCCAATATTCACTGGTCAGCGGTTTCCTGCTTCCTCCTTTATTAATGGGTGACCCCTGACTGTCTGAAAGTCATACCACATGGTGTCAAGTAAAAAAAAAATGATTCCTTTCCGTAATGTTAGATTGAAATGATGACCATCCCTGCTGCCAAAAATGTTTGGTGATCCCTTCAGACACCACTGACCCTCCACCTCGGACACTAAAAATGGACACTCTCCAACTAACCAAAGGAAGTTTAATTTAGCAAAAAGAAAAAAATAGGGGAAAGTCCCTGAAAATCTGATTAGCACTAATTCAGGATTAAAAACCAATAGTTTTCTTAAGAGTTAATCTGGATTAATAATATTCAGGCTTTCAGGACTTAGGCATTTTGAAGAAAGTGTACAGTAATTGTATGTCATCAAAAGGCAACTTAGCAAATACACTACCATGTACTAATGTACTGCTGAAGAGAATGGTTGAATTTTTGACTGGTTAAAAAATTGACTTAGAAATGCTGTTCACATGGAACCCTTACCGTACAAAAATTTGACTGGTCAAGCTGTTCACACGATAAGACTACCAGTCAATATTTCAACCAGCCAGCTAAAAATTTACCCTCGATTTTGCAAGTTGAATATTTGATCGGTTAGGCATTCAAACATTTTCCTATGGTTAGCGCAGTCCTGTGTGAATGAAGCACCTAAATGTACGATTGTTTTACTGGTCAAATTTTTGATGGGTCCTGTGTGAACACAGGGTTAACATACATGATCATAGGCCAGTGTAGTTACAGGATGAAATATTCAATGCTATGATATGCATGCTATTGACAAGGCCATGCCACAGCATGTTTCATGTGAGCTTTTCAGTTACATGAAAAGCATTTTATTATTTGAGACTTTCTGTTGTTGTTGTTGAAAAAAGGAGTTTACTATTAAATTTGTTACAATAATAATTGTAAAAATGCAAAGTTTCGTAAAGATTGCCCTTTAAATGTTGAAGATATGAATTTTTGAAACTAAGAAATTTTTTTGCAAAGAAATGTATGTGTACAGCATGATAACAAGGTTAATGTATGTGATGCAAATACTAACTTGGTTAGTTTTAAAAATTTGTATCTTTGTCAGTTTAAGGGCAATCTTTACAAAACTTTGCATTTTTACAAAAAATAATAACCTGAAATAACAGACAGTATGAATTGTTAGCTAATTGAGATTGTTTCAAGGGAAATAAATTTGTGTTTGAGATTTGAGATAAATATATCTCATGTATCACTCTATGTAAAATGATTAACCAGTAATACAACAATTTTAGATTTGTACTATACTCCTGTATTGTATTTGGTATAAATAGAGGTGAGACACCATTGAATCCATCATGGACACTTTGATACTGACCAATACTAGTTTTTGTTACAAATGGTGTGTTCATGGTGTAACCAGGGGTGAGACACCCATCTAACATGGACACTTTGATACTGACAGACACTAGTGTTTTTTACAGATGTGTGCATGGTGTCACTAGCTGTGAGACACCCATCTAACATAGACACTTTGATACTGACAGACACTAGTGTTTTTTACAGATGTGTGCATGGTGTCACTAGCTGTGAGACACCCATCTAACATAGACACTTTGATACTGACAGACACTAGTGTTTTTTACAGATGTGTGCATGGTGTCACTAGCTGTGAGACATCCATCTAAGATGGACACTTTGATACTGACAGACACTAGTGTTTGTTACAGATGTGTGCATGGTGTCACTAGCTGTGAGACAACTATCTAACTTGGACACTTTGATACTGACAGACACTAGTGTTTGTTACAGATGTGTGCATGGTGTCACTAGCTGTGAGATATTCATCTAACATAGACACTTTGATATTGACAGACACACCTCAAGTGCTACATATGGTATGTGCATGGTGTAACCAGGGGTGAGTCACCTGGACACTAGTGTTTGTTACAATGGTGTGTGTATGCCTGTAACTAGCAGTGAGACACCCATCTAACATGGACACTGATATTGACAGACAGTGTTTGTTATAGATGGTGTGTTCATGGTGTAACCAGGGGCGACGCCCATCTAATATAGGCACTTTGATATTGACAGACACTAGTGTTTGTAAAAAATGGTATGTGCATGGTGTAACGAGGGAAGAGACACCCAGACACTTTGATACTGACAGACACTAGTGTTTGTTACAATGGTTTGGTGTATGCCTGTAACTAGCAGTGAGACCCATCTTATATGGACACTTTGATACCGACAGACACTAGTGTTTGTTACAATGGTTTGGTGTATGCCTGTAACTAGCAGTGAGACACCCATCTTATATGGACACTTTGATACTGACAGACACTAGTGTTTGTAACAAATGGTATGTGCATGGTGTAACGAGGGAAGAGACACCCAGACACTTTGATACTGACAGACACTAGTGTTTGTTACAATGGTTTGGTGTATGCCTGTAACTAGCAGTGAGACACCCATCTTACATGGACACTTTGGTAGTGACAGAGACATTATTTTACATATGGTGAGTGTTTGTGTGTGCATGGTTGTAACTAGAGGTGAGACACACCCACATAGACACTATTGTACAGATGTGTGCACTCTTCTCAAGCTGGCTGTACTTTATCCTAAAGTACTTGAAACTAGAGAGTTGACAAATAAGATACTGACGTGAAAGAAGATGATGCACCCACTGACAAATAGAATGTTGAAAATGACGTTTGGAAGAAGGCAAAATGCTGTCCAGAAAGTTGCGTGGTTATCTCTGTCGCATGTTATTTCTTTCGATGTGTTTGCTAAATTTATCGCATTTTCAATTCAAATGTGTTTATGTAGGCGAGAGTGCGGCGACACCTTTTCAAGGAAGACGAAGAAGAAGAAAAAAATGACGTATTGCATGCAGAAAAAAAATGTGCGTAGTAAACTGAAATTCCATTATTGTTAAATTGTTCTATCTCGATGTGCTATTCTATAAAAATGCGTTGAAGGAGTTGAGGCATAAAGTCTATAAACGAACATTGAAAGTAGTTTCTAATGTGCACCCTAGTCTTATTAATTTCAAGTTTACTCGTTTATCATGGATGTGTTGTTATCTCGAAGCTCGGATTGACTATCACACGTGACAAATCAAGTTAGCAAGTCGGCAGAGCATCAAAGGGGAAATGCTGTTTTAACTTTTACTAGTATGCTTCTATTTTCTCGGCTTATTTTGAGAAGATGCTCATTTTTTACTGAGTTTCGATTCTTTTCTTGTTCAGATTGGCGGCAATGCTTCATACAGTATTATATCTCTCCGTCGTCCTGACAACCAAAAGTAGCGAAAACTGACTACCTACAGTGTTTTAGCACGTCGCTTTCTTTCTGTTTTCTTTCTAGACAAAGACGTTATATTAAAGGCGACTGTTAAAATGGCTTTTATCGACGTCTACGATTAACGTAGCCAAAGCCGACTGAGTTTAATATCAAAAATGACGATTACGGAACTTCTACTCAACCACTACTATCTCATTTAAAAAGGCGCTTCTTTTTAAGCCACGAGTCATTCTTTTTGTAGGTGGAGAAACAATAAGATCCAAAGGAAAACTTATATCCTTTTTAAGTTTTGCGGGTTCAGCTGTCACACTAAATTTGATTGTATCAGAAAAGTGAAATACGTCTAGGACATCCATAGATGATAAGACAATGTTTTTTTTCTTCCTTGAAGCTATTAAAAGAGGTCGCCAACCGCTTACTGATGGGAGAGGAATGAATGCTAGCGGGCTGTTGCTTAAATTGAAAAGGACTAATAAACACAAAAAGATAAATACGTTAGAGTGTATACCTGTTTATTGGTAAATGCGCAGTCATTTCTCGAGAGAGTTTCAAAACACTCTTAAATTGTCAGTGGTTTTGTTACTAAGTTTATCAAAGGTACACAGAGCCACTCGAGAAACTGTTTGATCAGTGGTAAGTTGCCGTTTTACCAGATACTAACTAACACACAGGTGTTGAAACTGGTCAACAGTCCTATCAGCCCATTATCATTTAAGGCTGAGGACGGTTGTAGGTAGTACTGGATAGCATTATATACCAGGCACTCAAAGGTAAGGTATACTATTTAAAAACAAAAAAACAGCAAAAAATGATGAAAAATGAAGATGCTTTTGAATAGAAATTCACGTCAAGGCTAGAAGAATGGGGGAAAAAATGCCTGGATTAACTTGTATCTACAAAAAATAAAACAATTGGAATACACAAAGCTAGAATATCAAACTTTCAGACTTTGCTATGTCAGTTAGAGCTTTTTCGAATCCGTTTTTTTTTTCTTCTTCTTCTTCTTCTTCTTCTTTTTCTTCTTCTAGAGATTGTGAAGGGTAAAAACTCCTGCGGCAAAAGAAAAATGTTATTTCTAGTCTGTACCGTTTTGTTATCAAAACTAAACTTGAGATGGTTTTCAAGGACAACTTTCAACCCAAACAATTTATGAACCCTGACTGGGTGCCTGATGGTGATTGGAGGATAGTGGAAGACTTTAGTATTGAATTAGCAAACGATCGCTTCTAACGTTTATCAAACACGACAGGTTGATTCATCAAAGGCCCGAAAAGACTCAGTGTTCCGACATCAAACGACATCAGGGATTTTTACGAGTCCGAGTTACTCTTCCTAATCTACAGAGTCTACGCTATGCCTCAAAATTATAATCGTTATGTTTTCGATTCTTGGAGCAAATCTATTGAAAAGTCACTATTCATCACATGTAATCCTTTCTTTGGGGTCTGTTTGATCGGGCTATGCCTTAGTTTATGTTGATTACAATTGGACTGCTTTCATTGGCTGGCTTTATTTTAGTCGGGATATGCGGCTTACTCAAAACGCAAACATTAGGAACGGAAATTATCAAAAACTTTGCATTTTCACAATTAGAATTTCAAAGAAATTGTATACTATCCCCTTTTTGACGGAACCCGGATTATCCCAAATTTGGTGGATATTTTCATAACGCTGCTGTCCTGTATTAATTTTTTAGGCTCGAAAACAAAACCGCTAAAAATCTGAGAATTAAATCCCTCGCACTTTTTCAATCGCGATTTTCGGTATTCAGCCTGAATATCATTTCCTTCCTCAGTTCGTTCCCAAAGATTTCAATGCGATTATCTTAAAATAAGAACTTTTCAGTGGAGGGTCTTTTATTGACTAAAAGTAAAGGCCGCTAGACCCACGGAAAGCCCAAGTTGATGATGAATCGATTGTGCGAAATGGAAATGAAAGGGTCAGCAAACGTAGTTCGAATCCAACGCAACAGGACATTTGAAGGGCTTCAAGAAAAGCCGCTTCGGCGAACGATCAAATCTCTGACCACACGCTGGTCGACCCGTAGTCTTTATCACCAGACGTCTCGGTTTAACTTCCGAAAAATATCAAAAAACTCATTGACTATGGGAAAACAGAGACTTAGCTGGTGTGTTGGGCTTTGATCATTTGCCTCTTGAATGCTTCCTCGGCTTACCCTTAATAAAATAGCGATTGTTAGAATGACTACTCAATGTTTTTTTAGTGTTATTGTGGCGGGATCACTTTGGGTACTACGGGGTACGAATTTATAGTAAGAGCCCAACCAGAGCGGCTCTTTTGCGATTCTTAGGAGGTTATCCATCGCTTGTCCTTTGAAATATATATTTTATGAATGATATGACGCTTTCTGCCCCCTGAATCTATCCACCACAAACAGACCAGAGAACATCATGGTCAGTAAAGAGTGAGACAAGCAGAAATGAAAAGTAAGTGAAAAAATACTAATGAATTTTGAAGAAGAGAAATGAAAAGCTGAGGAATATGCTGGGAGAGGGGCCTGGAGACCTACTCGAAGTTTTGAGAGAGCTAGCCGGGGTGCTATTGTTATAAAAGGAACAATATATTATTAAAGCACTTGACGACCAAACTCAATATACGACAGACCTTTGATTCGTAATTTGGACCGCAATTTATATAGCTTGATTTTGTATGGCAATAATGAATTTTCTGTGTGATATTAGATGCAATATTAAAGTGAATGCGGCGAAACAAAGTTTCAATTAACATCAACCATCTTACCGCCCGATACAATCATTCATTCCCAGTCTTCATTGGTGCGGTACTTAATAAAGAAAAATGGATTATGAAATATTCAAAAGTTCGCTTGCTGGTTAATTACCTGGGAATGAATAAATCAGTTTTAAGTCATACTACTCTGACCCGTTACTGACCAGTATGCGCTTACAGTCAGATTACGGTCCCAAAGGCTTTTGTTTGGCCGTTTCTCCCTTCCTTTCAGAAAAGCAAATATGGTTTGGAAATTTACATTTGAAGTATTTTAATATTAAACAGCACACACACAGTCCTTTATGTCCTTTTGGATGTGCCGCTCATTTTATGATATAAACGACGGGTAAGTCATAACTCGTCGGCAAGTTTCAGAAAAGCGATGTCGTCGAAGCGTCGGATTATTTAATTAGCAAGGCAATAGCAGAGCCACAATAACTTGAGATAAATTTTAGCTTTGAAGATCCGCCTTGGAAGAGGGATCTCAAGACTATATTCAAAACAAATAATAATAAAACTCTAAGAAAAATGTCCATGGGACAGCAATTTAGTTAATGGGTTGGGAAGTTTTTAAGTCAATCAGGAAAATATTCTACAAGGGCTGAGATGGTAAGGAATTTTAAAATTGGAAAAAGTTGTGTTAATCCAACCAACCAGACCATTAATGATTTTTTAATTATTTTTTGACAGATTCAATGATTGATAGAAGAAGGCGGTGCTTAGGTTGGCGGTCAACTCGCATCGGCGCGTACAGAACAAAAACAAAAAGAACACGAGTAGGATTCAACACAGACGCCCCCAAAGGAATAGTGTTAGCGGTTCTGAAGTCAGACCTAGAGCTGCTCATCAACCATCACAACAAGATATGTTGTAGTCAACGCTGAGCAGTAAATTAACATTATGGACTCTAAACGGGCTTATCTGTTGTTGTGTAGCACAGCGCTACTGGTTCACGTGTATGCCAGCAATGTGCAAGGCTTACAAACGGCTTCGGTCGAAGTAGTGATCTACGAAAATACTGGACAAGATTACACTACCTATACTTACGAGCTTAAGGGAACATTCTCCAAGGCGGGAGCCGCTACGAGTGCTGAGGGAGACATACTTCAGGTAAGTTTGTACCGTCAAATTGGGTTAGTCAATTCGGCCTCTAGAGAATTTTCTTATTGAAAGCTGAAACGTAAATAAACCACGGGTTGCTGTGCTTCGTTTGCATAAACTTCCAAGCTACGTTCCTTGAGTTTAGATACTCCAGCACTTTGTTATCTCTAGAGTGTCTCTAAGCATCGAGACAGAGATTGTAGTTGGTCTAAATGGTGTTATTTACCAAGTGACTGACTATTCTACGACGTACTTAAATATTCTCAAGAGCATGGCCCGTGTTGTTGTCGGTTCGTTTTAATGAGACCATCTATCGTTTTCATTCATCGCTTGAACATTGGCTTCTACATAATTATAATTACACTAGCTTTAAAGGATTGTCACGAAAGGCCTGCGCTACACTTATCAAAACGTCAAAACAACATCAAGACCTTCATCGAGATTTGATTTCAGCTCTCGCTCTTGAAAAGTTACGTTCTTTGAGTTTGACGAGATATTTACTTTATTACTAAACTTCGCCGATACAAAGCTACGTACAACGAATCTTTTATCACAGCGACCCCTCATCTCAATATTCAAGTAGGCAAAAACGATTTACTCTTGATAGAAGAACTCGATGTTCTATTCCTGTGGAAATCGACAACTTGAGTCGTGTTCATTTCACGTCCCGAACGTGACAAGCAAAGCATCGATTGCAATCAATTAGTCATGTATGTTTCACTTGAAATGTATTGTTAGTCACCGAGCTTCAAATACTTGCCGGTACTTCGCAATAAGTTGCAGCTTTTTTGTAAATCATGTCGCTGTTCGTCAAACTCAAGTATTTTCACTTACAAACGCCAAGATTTCCAAAGCGAAGGTCGTAGGGTCACTAGTGTGTGCCAGGATTGATGAGACGAGAGAAATTTTATTAGCATTCCGGAAACAAAATTTTTACTATTGGAAGAAAACACTGACACACACACATAGAGTATTCCGACAGGAACTCGTAGGCTCTGAAGCTAAGCTGCAACAGTTCGCGGTTTCTTTGCGGAATAAGCCTCTTTCTATAGATTTTCCGTAGCTTTGAAAGACAGCTTGTTTTGTCATTACGTTTGGTAATTATTTTACTAGGCCGCCAAATTGAAATAACTTGTGAGCTGAAGTACGTCACCGCTCTGCAGTAAAGTCACACGTGGCATCAAGTCACTGCTTTTGGCCTTGATTTTGTTGTTCTAAGGTTTATATGTAGGTCTTTCAATGACAGATACGATCTGAGAATTCCCAAACAAACTTGGTGTAAGGGCAAGATAAAGGCCACTGTCAAAACTCATGATAAACGTTCAGGATTAAGCTGTGGCCCACTGTTTTTCCAGTGAAATAATACAGCAGAAGCGCTCTAATTCTTCTCTATTTTAAAATCTAAATTTCAATCAAAATGTGAGCAAAAAAAACTTTAATGGACAATAAAAGTTTCAAAGAGTGGTGAACGCAAGCTCTCAACACTCGGTTATTGATGAGTTATTTTCAAGTGTGAGATAACAGAATTGTATTCGGTGCATTTGGAGTTCTTGAAATAAGTCAAATACTAATAAACAGCGTAAGCTGATCGTCTATAACTCCATCTGGCTTCTATAGGGTGACATAGATTTTGGGGTTCTAATATCAACTCTCAAAGGACGAACAGCTACAATAAACGCAATTACAATTCACGGCGATTACAAAGGCGCTGTGCCGCTCTTCAGAGATAATTAAAAGGAGCAAGCTAGATTTGAATTACAACAAGAACAATAAAATCATTTACCATTTAGATTGCTTTTGTTGTGGCGGCCTTATTACGCGGAACCTGCGAAGTTAACTCGAAACTTGTTATACTCCTTTAAAGTCGTCTTCATTAAAAATTTCCGAAAGAAATTTTGTGAAATTTATTAGATTATCCATTGGGTAAATTTATCTCTGACAACGTTGATTATAGTCCAGGCAGCATATCTAATGTTGTTCGACTCGTTTAGTTGATTAAACAGCTCAAAACGCACTCGAAATTAAGAATCGGAACCCTTTTTTAGTTTAATAAGAGAGACATGCAAATTATTCCAGTTGTCTGTAATCGAAAAGTCAATAATAATTTTTAATATAGTCTTGGGTGAATAGCTAGATCGGCAAGTGGATTAACTGCTGTGTTATGGAAAAACCTGACTCGATGTTAGCGCCTTGAAATCCTTTAATTGTTTGGTTCAAACTAATTACAACACAACACCCCGGGACGATTAATCTCTCTAAATATATAGATGTCTTACACCCGTATAGATTTAATACCACTTGAACCTCGTCTAGTTTCTCGAGTTAAGTGGCTGTATGATAACATGGATAATTACTTCAAATTACAGATAATCATAGTAAACATGCTCTTAACTTTCAAGGAGTGAATGACATAAATAACCATACAATGCCTTTTCGGTAATTTCAGACAAGTTTAATAAGCGTCTACGGCACATCGTTTCAGTACATGTAATTTCGCTTTTGAAAAATCTTAAACCGCAAAGTTTTGTTGTATTGTTTGGGTTTCAATGAAAGTTATTAATTCTTCGCTTGACTAACTTTCACGTGACGAGACCTTTGTGGCGGTCATAAGTATTTGGTTGGGTTTGTAATGAAATTTTATTACCATTATCTTGAGTACAAGTGGCTTTGCAGCGCTTATGATCGAAAACACAGCCGATATTAAACAATGTAGTGCAATAGCTTGCGGTCCTTTTGAACAGGGCTAAATTACTGAAAATTGCAAGAACATCTGCTTGCTAACGATCAGTAGAATCTCCCCTGCTACACACGTCCGACTCTTCCAACACTATTCATAGACCGAAAAAGACTAATCTACTGTTAATTAACGAGTGTATAGAATGCAATGGTTTCTTGTGATGGGTTTATTATTTGAGATTCTTATGTGGGATGAGGGAAATGTGGTTCGTATGGTGAGACTCTCGACATCTGGTAAATCCATTGATATGTTGAAAATGTAAAGTTGTAATTCAAGATTCCTCTCGGGCAGAGGGATAAACTAAATCTATTTCTAATCAATCCACCTATGGCTCAAACGAACAGGGCAAACACACCCATAATTAAGACATTTCTGGAAACATTTTTTACCAGCAGAATATCTATTATAGAAGTGAATACAGAATACTAGGATTTTGAATTGAAACACTGATTGTCAAAAACAGAAAATGTTGGAAATCCAGTCATTTTATGGTAGTTAGTAATATTGTTTGTGTACCAGTTTAAGTTGATTAATTTATTGCCTTGATTAGTTTCCATTCAGCCAGAACGTGTATTAACACCTTTAGTTTATTTTTATTCCTGATATAAAATATCCAATTTGAAAAAGAATGGGCTATAATCATGATATTATGATTATTGAAATGCCTCTATAATCACTGATGAAACAGAGAACTCTATGTTGGCCACAAATATTGCTTATTTTAAAAGAGATCCTCTTCAAAATTATTACCATATCTCTAAACACCTCTTAAAGAGTATTTGCTTGTGCCAAAAAGTCCTAAGTGTCCTGTGCAGGCAGCATATCTAATTTTACACAAAGAATGGAAACAAACAGCTAACTGACATACAGTCAACTTTTACTATAAAGAATCTAAAAAGCTCATTGTATGGAATCTAAATTCGTAGTCGATATTGTTAGTTCAAACAACCCGTAATTCATGAATAAAATAACATTGAATGCCTGTATAAATAATTATGTTTACACGATACATAGGACCCCTTGTGGAATATATTAAGGCCCTGTCCAACTAGTGCAATTTTAAAACACATACTTTTGGATGCATTTTGGCCTTCCTAAAACAGCATTTTTCTTTAGCCTTCAGTTGGATAGAAATGTTTCTAAATGTACCCAGATTAAACTGCATAGCCTAAATGCTCACAGTCAGGAATTGTTTAATTAATTTCTTTTTTCTTTATTTTTATTTACAATTAACAATTATTTTTTTGAAATTGATTTTTTAATTGATATTTATTTTATTATTCTTATCAAACACGACAGTGTAATAGATTTTACAATAAAGATTACGGGAAGGAGCATTTTATTGCTGCAACGTTTTGGCGTCCTCCTGACACTATCATCAGGCTAAAATACTTTACATACTGGAATATTAATAATTTGAACATTAATATTCCAGTATGTAAAGTATTTTAGCCTGATGATGGTGTCAGGAGGACACCAAAAAAAATTGTGGCAATAAAATGCTCCTTCCTGTAATCTTAATTGTAAAATATTTTAGTATTATTTTTGTTTTTATTTTTTGTACTTTTTTTAAAACGATTTCACTAGTCATGCCAAGCAAGAGATTCTGAGTTTACAATTTTATTTATAAAAGTCATTTTAAGAATTTATAGTTCTTTTTGACGTTGGCATTGCTGATTCAGTTTTCTTTCCCACAGATCCATCCACTTGGCTTGTGTAATACTTCTGATGATAGTGACCTCTATGAGTATGGTTGGGTGGGTGTTGTCAAGCTTACTGCCCCAAATCCTCACAACAAACCATGCTTTTCCTTATTTCAAAAGGTAAGTCAAGTTGAAAAACTTTCAAGAATCAATATCTCATTAGGCCCTAATGGTTTGCTCCCAGCTTTCATACCATTACTGGTACTTTATTTTAAGCCTCTATAATAGCCCTTGTAAAGAGGGTCAAGCCTGTAGAAAGTATTCATTGCTTCAGTATGTGGGTGTGTTTCAACAGGGGAGGGAACAATGACAATAACCTTGATTTCCCATTTTCTTAAGTGATAATCAATTAAGGGCACTGAAACAATTTATTTTGTCCAGTTCAGAAATAATAGACCCAATTTTTGTTGTCCAAAGTCACAAAATGGTCATTTAAGGGAAGAAGGGTCCTGCTTTTTAAAACTGGGAGTTGCTGTCCAGGTCTAATTGATCCCTTACCTACTTAATACTCCATTTTCGAGTTCCTCTTTGCTCAGGCTAAGCCTCGATTATGCGAAATTTATTCCATAGAGAAAATTTAACCCCTTTTACACATCTACAAATTTATGCCAAAATTAGTGTTTTACTTCTTCTTTTTCTATACTTCATCCCTCTCACCCCTCCTTGGATACTTAAAGAATAACTACAGCTGTATGAGCAATAAAAGTGCTGGGAGAAGTTTTCTCATTACCCCTTACTTCAGTCTAATACCTGATGCTTACACAATTTCTCAATGGGCACTGCTTTTTTGTGGATAACTTCTAAAGAAACAGTTGTTTATTGCACCAGTAGACCCACATCATGCAAGTGTGACATTACAAATTAATTTGATTTATTAGGAAAAATACTTCACTATCAAATTTGTCACATCGATATTAGTAAAATTCCAAAGTTTAGGGAGAGATTACTTTTAACTGACAAAGATATTAATTTTTAAAACTTAGCAATTTACATAAGAAATGTACAGGTGGACATGCATCTCATGTACAGTGAGCCTCAGTTATCATGCTAAACACATACATCTCTTTGCAAAAATTCCACAATAATTCTTAGTTTCAAAAATTCATAACTTTGTCAGTTTAAGGCAATCTTTATGAAACTCTGCAATTTTACTATAATCATTGTGAGCACAATTTTATAGTAAACTTCTTTTTTCCGATAAATCAAATATCTTATAATGTCACGCTAGCATGATAAGGGACTATTCCTAAATTATGTAGCCATGAAAATGTATAATCACTCAAAGGTGAAAAGTTAACTACAGGTAGAAAATCATGCTTTTATACATGGAGTATTCTAGAGATATCTGAACAGATAAATCCTTATAATGAGACACATTATTTAGAAAAGTAATCTGCAGTACATCTGTCTAACAAATTAGCCCACTAAACTTTGTTTCACATGTGCACAGTGAATGGTTATGCATCGTTATTCATATGACTGAGGTATCATAACCATTTAGTTACAGAAGTGAGGAATTCTATGACTAAAATCTGAATC
Source organism: Telmatactis stephensoni (assembly GCA_029948255.1). Classification (NCBI taxonomy): domain Eukaryota; kingdom Metazoa; phylum Cnidaria; class Anthozoa; order Actiniaria; family Isophelliidae; genus Telmatactis; species Telmatactis stephensoni. The sequence continues at coordinate 1,057,151 of JALIZF010001900.1, read as the reverse complement.
AAAGCATTCCCATATGCTCACCAGATGAAGAATGTTATGTTTGATTTTTGAGTATCTTTGAACATAATCTTATCTTTTTTGTAGATATTCAAGCTAATTTAAGTATATCTCTAGCTATATAACTTTGATACTTATTGAAGCTAGACATCAGTTGAATACAAGTATTTTTCTGCAGGTAATGAAATAATATAGCTAGTATAATTTGCCTTATTTATTTTTAGGCCAAGCGAGCCATGCAAAGAGGTGCAACTGCAATAATATTTGACACTACTGATAATCCTGAAGCAGTTTCTGAGGTAATTATATCTTTGATTACATATTATGAGTCAGAGGCCATAGGTAGGTGTGGTTGTCTTATGAACTGCGGTATTGACATTTAGTCTTTTCAAAACATCTCTTAAGTACTGATTCTTAAATATTTTCTTTTCTAAAGCTGAATGCAAACAAGGGAAAAGCTAAGCGACCCATTGTCTTGATTGATGGACAAGATGCCAAAAAGCTTATGAATATAATTAACAAGTAGGTCTATATATTTATTATGGACATCTAAATGTAACATGTTTTTTATAAAGTAATTTGCTTTGCATGGTTTGTTATCTGATAAGATGATTATAGAAAAGGCTAAGTACTTGGAATATCCTATATCACATTGATATTATCACTAACCAATAAATTATTAACAGTGCAGTAATTGATTTGGGATTTTGTCTAACATTTACTACTAAATTTATCTTGAAGTCAAAAAATTCCAAGAGCAAGAATACAGTATGGTGTTGCTGGATATACTCCACAGGTATAAAGCTTTATTATTTAATTGATCAACTATTATTATTAATTAATCAATTATTATTATTTCATTAATCAATTAATTTATTCTTTAGATTATCAAAAAGTGTTGCTTTACTAAATTTTAAAATTCAGTCATATCTTTATATAATACAGAGAGCAGCCAATGAATACCTGGATATGGTTATCTTCATGACATTCTTTATTCTGGTTTCTGTGATTTGCTTTATTCTTTTACTTAAGGTAAGTCTTATATTTACCTTATTTTTAGGCAAATTGTGTATGACTGTGGTAAAGTCTGTATAGTGATTTTATTTAGCCTGTGAAAAACCAGTATGCATAATAGTAAGTAGTTAGACTCTAAACTCTAATAGTTATAAGACTTTAAACCAATATTTGTTATCTTTTGTTTGTGAACAACTTGAACAAACTAAATAGTCATGACTTTCTTTCACGGGTTCAATAAAATCACTCTAGAATGTCAAGCTGTTCTTTGTTTCAACACTTTCATTGGATAAGACAAAAATGTAGACCAATAAAAATGTTGAGACATAGCACAGCATGTATGTAAGATGTTTTCTATAATCACAATATAATTACATTACTCAAACATAATCTTTAAAGATTTGTTATTATTATTATTTATTATTATTATTATTATAATTCCATTAATTTATGCACATTTTCAAAACAAGTTGACCCTCCTGAAGCAACCACTAAAAATATCAAATATAGGCAGTCAATTATAGGGCATGGTCAAGTGCTGTCATTTGAATGAGAAACTTTGAAAAATTTGGACAGATTTGAGGTGTTGCAAGTGGAGGAGCCTTGTGTTTTTAGCTACTGCTTATTTAGATTATCAACATACCATCAAATCATCAATTGGGGTCTTGGGTTAATAGTCAGTTTGATAGACAGCTGTCAAAGGGGAGCATGATTTTCAGATAGTCAGAGGTCATCCACTTGGAGGAAGGAAGAGGGGAATTGGATAAGAATTGAAGCTACTTATTCCTTGTCTCCCCAGACCCTCCCCTAGTAGCACAGGCTACCCAAAATGCTAAATCTTGGACTTGTTTTGATTATATTGATGGATTTAAATGGAAGTGCAAGGAAACATTTTGGTTTATTTATGTAAATAATTTGAAATATCATTTTATTTCTAATTAGATCAAATGGAGACAGAAACAAAAAGAGGTAAAGAAACTATTACTATTATTATTAAAGAAAAGCAGTCTGGGCCCCTATATTTGCCAATATCCAAAAATGAATAGTTTACTGGTATTATCAGCTAGCTTTATTGGAAACCACTGCTTTCTTCACCTGTATCTATATACAAGTTATAGTTTTGTTATACACAGGGTCCCCTATACCTTTTGCATGAAACATGATTTAAAGCCTAAAATCTTTTTGCGTCCATGTGAAAGTAACTTTTGATTTTTTTTTGTGAACATGAAAGTGATTTTTTTAATTATCTGTGACACATGAAAAGACCAAATTTTTTTGCATAATTTCATTTTACAAATGAGACCCTGTAGAGACAATTTAGGATAGCAAATCCTAGACAATCAAACCAGATGGAAATAACAATGCCACCTGTACCTAGTATGAACATTCAACTGGTGTAGGTGGTTCCAGGGGAAAGGTGGAGCATTTGAATGTGATTATCTAACTAGAATGGATATATTTCACTAACTTGATTGATATTTGAAGAGTTTTAGCAATAAATATATGACCAATTTGACCATCAATGATTGTCTGCTTTAGGGTGATTGCCAATAGAAGTTATTCCGCCATTAACATTAAGCTTACTTAACGTTGATGTTTTTAACAAAATGTCCTAATTACTTTTTGATTATCATTTCAGACATCACTGACAAGAATGGCATTACATGCATTATCAAGAATGGAAACAAGAAAATATCAAAGTGACACATGTAGTTTGGATAGGCAAAGCATTGCTAGTTCTACCACAACACTCAACACTACCACAGAAAATACTTCAAAATGCGTTATTTGCTTAGAAAAATTTAAAAATGGACAGGTAAGACTTCTTAAAATACATAACTTAATAATATTTTAAAGTTTTAAGTGGTACAGTATTATAGCTTTACGTACCTCATTTGTTCGTTGTTGCAGGATGTACGGATAGTTCCCTGTCGTCACGAATTTCATAAAGAATGTGTTGACCCATGGCTACTTTCTAATTTTACATGTCCATTGTGTATGCTGAACATTGTAGGTAAGCACAGTATTATAGTTATCAAGAGGTTTTACAACGAACAACGATCTCAGTTTTAGTGTGTGTTCCCTGGTTTAAATTCTGAGTTGGTCACGTGGTTACAACCCCGGAATGCGCGTTACGTTTTCGCGCCAAAATGAACCACAGGAATCCCAAGCACAGTATCTGAGCTAGGGAAAATCAGGGGAAACACCTTGGATTCCCGAGGATTGGGGCTTAGCCAAAGTGTCTCAAGCGGTTTCAGTCCTTTTACTGTATGTTATAAAAGCAAAAACCTATATGTGGTAAAGAGGAACTGACACCCAAAGGAGAACTAGAACTGGAACCTCCCCTTTAGCCTCACCCTCGGCTTGTGATTGCATTGGAAGATGTATTTATTGTTGTTTTTCTTTCAGAGCGAGATAATACAAAGAAAAAGCCTCCAAGAGCTCGAAGGTGGTTATTGATGGGCTGTGGTCGGTGTTTATCGTCTGAAGACTCGTCTACGCGGATTAATAACATTCTTCATCAAGACATTCAATTAGTGCCTAACCAAGATGCGGTTTTGAATATTTCTGAAGAACAGAATGAAAAGTCAAACGATGAACAACCTCAGCGAGCGAGATCCGAAGGCTCACTCACCCAATGTGATAATAATAGTAGAATATCGCTTACTGACTTATTGAACAGAAACTGTATACAAGACAAAATGTACTCTAGTGGATTGTCAGTGATATCACAGTCAGAGAACTGTACATGTTATCTGCCTCCTTTAGAGAGAAAAAAGTATACACATCAAATGGTGGTTGTGGCGCCTCTTTCGGGTAAGTTTGACATCCATTCTTTAAATTGTTTTATGAACTGGATTTAACGATTTCAGCGGGAGATACCTGACGACATTTAATTGCTTTGGAACAATAGAAAAGAAACCGCGTACTACCCCGCACAGAAATAATGATTCCACGTGAATTGACTCTTGTCCGCTAACCGCATTATAATCATCATGTTGTTACTTTAAAAGTAAAAATATTTTTTCTTTTTCTTTTTCCCAGCTGACCTACTGGATGTATCACATGAAGATATTGTATGACATGGAAATCAGTACCATTCAACCAACTCCTACACTGCTACTGACAAACTCACGATGTACGAGTCCAGTTCAAATGTCGAAAGTAATGTTCCGACTTCTAGTCGGAAAGTCCTCTGTACATAGACTGCTTCCGCCGTTTGAACTGCACAAAAATTAAATTATTTCTAAAACGATTTTATACACCGAAAAAAGAGAAAACTTTAAAAACGTAGAAGAATTTCCTGTTTTCATTCAAGGAATGTGTTTCGTTCAGTTGCCAGTACCGACAACAATGAAAAAGAAATATAAATTTACAACGGGACATAACTTAATCTTCTTGTTTGTTTGAAAGCGGCATAAACTTGCTAAAATTTTGCTCCTATTATTCCCCTATCCCTTTTGTACAAAGACTTCCCAAAATTACTGCATGCAAAGAGAGAGATAGAGCTATATTTTAGGGAAATCTCGCCACTACGCCATCTTTATTTGAAGAGCATTTTCTTTTTCTCTTTTTACGTCGTCCAAACACATAGGGCAGCATTTTATTTGATACTTGTAAATACCACATAAACAAAGTCAAGAGTATAAAAGATTCTATTTTGGATAGCTACAATAATCATCTTCTGATTTTATTTAAGAGAAATAAGAGCAATCAATAAATAATACATTTTTAAACAAAAGTTTATATACTTTACTTTATTATTTCTGTTTCGAAGCAACAGCACACGTTCCGTATGGTTTATTTTGTGTCAACCTCTGGATGTCTTGTAAGAACCTTGGGTCCGCTGTTCAAAAGGCGATTAGCGCCAGCTAAGGAGAAGGATTAATTATTCCAGGACTGTTTAGTTTACCCCAGAATAAGATAAATCGCCATTCAAACAACCGGTTTCTTACTCTGCATGGGTATCGCGTCCTGTTTCTCGACGCGTGAGGTAGCTACCGTCAAATGCAATTCTGAATTTTAGTTTCTGTGCAAACTCGTGACATTTCTAGAGATACCTTTTGCTTCCTGAGACTGCCACGCCCAAACTTTTGTCTAAATTATGCAACGTCAATCTTGCTATTCGTTAAAAGAAAAAGAGCAAGACACTCAAGTATGTTAGGCCTGGATCAGATGCCTAACTAGCCACTATATCGACGCTATAATTGTTAATTTTCATTTTCTTTGTATCCATCAAAGGTCTGAATTTTATTGGCAAGAAGTTTAAAATTTCGGTGTGACAAAATCTCATGTTATCACGTGCCTTGCCATTGGCCTATGAAATACCAATAGAAAACCTCAACAAAACAATAGAATTTAGTGCTTTTAGTCTTGGTTTCACTAGCGACGCAAGCAGTACAAGCGCAAATTGAAAAATGCTCCGTCGTTTTCGTTGAGATATATATTGACTCAAGCACAAGATAAAGGAAAATCTTTGATCCTTGCGCTTGCGCTAATACTTGCGTCGTGAAAATACGGCCTTATACTACCTCTGTGAAGGTTTGTTTTTTCAAGATTTGTCCACGATGGATTTTATAGGCAAAACGGGTCACGTGATCTATACTTCCACTGAGATGTCTAAATGCAGTCTTGTTTGTCGATCTTAATGATTTGCCTTAATTCAAAAGGTTTTTTAAATGCATTCCGCGATTTTTTGGGCTGAAAAGGTCACGTGACCTTAGCAAAGTTACGTGACCTTGTCTAAAATGTTTAACTAGCAGAGATTGCAACCCAGGCCTCGAGATACATATGTGAGAGGACACTCAGTAGAGACTTTTTCGGGTTCAAATAACGTGCTTTAGTTCCAGATACAGTGGTCCTTACACCTTACTTTCTGCTACAACTTCTGATCAATTCTGGGTGTATATGACTATTATAGTTGCTCAGTTCACGTAAGTGGTTTGAGCAGTTTTTACCTATCAATCAAAGGTGTTGCAGTGCTAGAGAGCACGCTATTGGTTGCTAGGATCAAGATCGAAGCTCACTGACTTTGTTGACTATAACAAACACAGAGAAGGTTTCGTAAAAACTTCTTAGTGTTTTCTGGGTCAAAACACTTGGTTACAACTGTATCCAAAAAGATAATTTCAAAACTACTTAAGTGGTCAAAATTGTTTTGCTTGACAAGTTACTTGCTGGAAGAACAACTCGCTCAAAAGTTTGGGTGTGTACCCTGTTGTGTAACACCTAGTACGCACAAGTGGGAGGAGTCTCCTTTTGCTTGTAAACAAGATACCAAGAGCTTGAGAGAACTGGTTTTCCAGCAAGGCCAAGTTGATGTTTACGTGGTTTCTATTAGTCCAGTCCCAGACTCTCTTTCTTGCCGCTCCAGGACTCGCGGAGAAAGAGAGTCCAGTATAACTTGCATGCGCATGTCAGCTTAGTGACCACGCGATCACCACATTCATGTGGTGATCGCGTGGTTACAAATCCTAAAGTCATCTAATGATTGGGAAATGATTCAAGATGGCTGAAGAAGAAAGTGTTTTGTATACACGATATCAGTCTCATTTCGGAAAGCCATTTGTTGATTCAGTGAGCTATGCACTTGGAAAAAACAACTATAATCTTTTACCAAAGTTTGAGCAGTTACAGGCCATTTACGGATGGACAGTTGGGAAAGACGTATTTATGAATTTTTCGATACGCATCACTACCACTGCTACCAAACACTGACATTTGCATATTGCAAGCTCGCAAAATACTGATTAATCAATTGATTGGCTCATTTTGCACATGCGCATGCAAGTTATACTGGACTCTCTTTCTCCGCGAGTCCTAGTCCAGTCCCAGACTCTCTTTCATTTGTAAGTGAAGCAATTATAAGTAACAACAGAGTTGATAAAAATTTAAAAATCTCTAATAAAACCTCAGCGATTTCAGCACATAAAAGGTCATTAAAAGCTTAACACTTGCTCAAAATCCTTCAATGAACTTGAAAACATTTACGTCTACAGAAGTGGCAAGAAAAAACATTATTACGACCAGCGTCTTTAGGACTTTAGCAGGCGATGTCGTCTAGAATCAAAATAGATAACTTGATAACGGCATTCTGTCTTAAGAACACCTTTATTAAGCAACTGTTCTGAGTCATTTGCTAAGTCGTTCCTCAGTGTGTCTGCTTCGCTTGATGTTCCCTGTTCTGTGAATTCCTGTGTGATAGTCGTTTGTAAGGAAATGTCGACTTCAGTTTGATTTTGTTGTTTATTTCTTTGCTCGCGGACTTTGTCTATAAGAGCTTGCTTTTTATCAGATGTCTTAAATGGTACTCCTAATTCGATTAAAATTTAGGGAGGAAATTAAATGGTAGGTAGTTTTTGAAAGATGATCGACCGAAAGAAATGGAGAGGTCAAGTGAAATCGTAAGTAAATCTCCCATTAAATTCATGTATGCTTGTCACACAGTGTGGTTTCTGGACAACCATTTGACGATCCCGGAGGACGCTGGCGTTTTGGCGGGGGAATAAATGTTCCACTGAAGCTACAACTAAAAATGCCCGGAAAGAAAGCCAAGGAATTGTCGAGAACTTTGAATCAAATCGGGGTTCAGAACACAGTGCAAGAAATGGAGAACTAAGGAACGGCACCCGGCTACCCGACGGGATAGCGCGACAGCTTGTTTGTTTTACCCGGGTTTTAAGACGGATTCACAACATTGTCATTGCCATTGCCTTTACGTAATAAACTGATTTAAAAAGCAATTTTCTTGGCTTATTTATTGGTTATTTGGGGAATCCCGCGCTTATGATACTTGTATTACCCCACTTCCAGTCGAATGCTATCTATCCTCTGTTGGTTTCTAAAGCCTGGTTTTCACTAGCGACGCAAGCACAAGCGCAAGCAACATACGCAGACTCAGTAGTGTACTGTTCATTAGCGGTGCTTGTCTTTTCTCACACCTCGGTGATAAATGCAGTACTGAGTCTGCGTATGTTGCTTGCGCTTGTGCTTGCGTCGCTAGTGAAAACCAGGCTTTACAAAATCGAACCTATTCGAACTCAATCGAACTAATCGAATTCAGTCGAACAGTTCGATTAGTTCGATTGCTCAAGAAATTTTGTGAGAGTTCGATTTTGTTCGATTACCGAACTCAATCGAATCCAATCGCGTGATTGAGTTCGATTAAGTTCGATTAAGTTCGATTAATCGAACGTTCGATTTGGTTCGATTAGCTACGTCGGGATCACTACCACTGCTACCAAACACTGACATTTGCATATTGCAAGCTCGCAAAATGCTAATTAATCAATTGATTGGCTCATTTTGCACATGCGCATGCAAGTTATACTGGACTCTCTTTCTCCGCGTGTCCTGGAGCGGCAAGAAAGAGAGTCTGGGACTGGACTAGGTTTCTATTAGTCATCGGTATCAGGAATCTGTAAGACCAACTCGTAGTCTATTATTCCTGGATCAACAAACTTGTACTCTATTGTTCCTGGATTAGCGAACAAAAGAAACTTGTAGATTGATATGTTGAAAAACATCGGTAATTAATTAATAGCCAATTTGTTCGTCAAGCACGGATTAGTTTTGATTGTTTAACTTAAGCTCACATTAAAAATAGAAGAACGCCATAATAAAATTGAACCCTATAAAATGAATAAGAATATGAGTAATATAATGCAAAAATGGATAAAATATAAAATAAGATAAATGCAAAATGAGTAAAATATATCGCCAAAATATTGAATTTTGATTTTGAAACAAACAAACACAAAAACAAAAAAATCCTTAGGTTGCGCTTTGAGAAACAACCGAAAACTTGATCAGGATTGCTAGTGGGCCGCCAAGTTATATCCTAATCTGGCTTTCGAGCAACGGTGCATGTGTTGCATGCATGGTGAGTAACCCCGCAGTGGCGTAGCCAGGTTTGTTTGGAGGTATGCATAGCTACTAAAAATTCATCTTGGTCAAGAGAAAATGATCCCGATTCTCCAGTTAATCGATAGTTTGCTAGTATTTTCCCAGCTTTCATATGCACGTGCATTATTTGTGGGTAATAGTAACTATGCCACTGCCCTGGATACCAATGGATATTATGTGGGACACTATTGAAAAACGTCTGCGCATGCTCGTAGTCACGTCTTCGTGCTTTTGTAGACTTATGCAAATTTCGCTTTTACGCTTGCCTTCAACAATGGCTTTCACAAAATGTCAAAACATATGATCAATTCTTGAAACTTAGGGCCAGTATTCACGTCTTCATTAATGCAATAACTTTATCTCACAAAAGTATACATGAGGAATTTTATGTATACACCGAGAACACGAGCATTTCAAGCTATTTCAACAAAGGTTGACGGGGCGAATGGCGATCGGCGATTGCACGGCCGAAAGGAACTATGATCAAGCTATTAGACCGCTATCCGGCGCGGAGATATGAATCGCCTATTCACCACTTTGTCCAATAAGGTCTTTACTGCATGGTACTGGCATTGCCTGGGTATTTAATTAATGAAAATAAAGCAATTATTTCCTTTCGGTCGTGCAATCACCAATTGCCATTCCCCATTCGACCCGTCAACCTTATATGAAATAGCTATATGCCCATTGGTATCTGTGTCGCACTTCAGCAATCAATAACAACCCAAACAACATATTAACAATTTTAATCAATTCTGCAGGTTATATTCAATTTTTTGCAAGTTCCAACTAAGGTGTCATTTGTTTGAATTTGTCGTGGTTCGTCTCACAACACAACTTTGTTTTTGTTCATTCCAGCGCCTTTCATAATTACGCGACCTTCGAACTATCCGTTCAGAAATATCTTTTTTCGCTACCTCTAACGAAAGCAAGCCTTAAAAATATACTAATGATCCCTAAAACCTACTGAATGACCAAATATGATCTTTAGATGAATTGTAAAAGTTAAATATGATTTTAGTATTAGACAGTTTGTATTTTTGATTTTTAATTTTGATCGACGGTAGCCAAAACGCATGTTTTTGACATTTGTCGTGGTCGCGGTGCGTAATTATGAAAGGTGCTTGTAACTCAATTGAACGACGCTTGTACGTCTACACTAATCCAGATAAATTTGAAAACGCATCTTATGTTTTCCTTTTCGACATTCCGTCCGCACTAAAACGCCGTTTTTCTTTTGTCTGAGTTGCGAAAACGAAGAAAAAAGATGCGTTTTCAAATTCATCCAGATTTTAGTGAAGACGTATTCTGAGTTATCTTCCTTGACTTCGATGTCACGTCGCTGACCTTCAATTCCTGCAGTCAGCGAGCGACGAGGAAGACTGGCGCTACTGAACATTTCTTGCTTTCACCGCAGTGCATACATTAGTAACATTATTGTACAGGTGGCGATAACACACGCTAAAATGATCGAGTCCCGTCGTTTCCTGAAGTTGATTTTTTGCATGAGGTTATTGAGACCTGGGAATCGTTCTGTTTGGGGAAAAACGTTAAGAAAAATGAACACGAATGAAAGAGAGCACTATTTTTAATGCTGGGTCCTTTGTAGATTACAAGGCTGTGCGAAACCTTATTTGGACTATCACAACTCCCAAAAGGTTTGAGGCGTGCTGTCCACTCTGTTTTATTAACTGACAAAAAAGACATACGTCAAGTAACTGGCCCTGGATCGTTTTACAGAAAGGAAATATTGGTGAACTGTAACTTCCTGTCCATAAAGAGACCAAACAAAGAGCAAACTATCAAGTCAGAAAACTGAACTTGATAGTGAGTACCAATTTTAGTCACGATCTACATTTCTGTGATGTCAAAACACTGTATTTTTCAATTTTTGGTCGAGAAATTGGAAAATGAAAAATTTGGAAAACGCGTTCGTTGAATACCGCATGCAACGACAAACATGAAACTGAAGACTTTGATGTATCCAAGCAATTTCAACGCTTCCTCACGTGTCTTGTTTTTAATATTTGTCTTTTTTGTCCATTGTTAGTTTGTGATATTGCTCAATATTAACTGATTACCAAACTTTTGACAGCTTGACAACAACTGAACACACCGCGTGGGCCAGGAAAACAAACGCCTCACATACTCAAACATGTCATGTTTGTTTGTCGTGTAATTATGTGCAGCAGCTGAGACATCACGATTACCTTAAGTCCCTTTGTTTAAGAAAGCTGCTAAAAGTTTTTGAAATTTGCATTTAAAAGGATACGTGTTACATTAGTGAGTCGTCCACTAACTCCCTGTAGCATTCCTCGTTGACTTTGTAAGTTTTCCTTTGTTGCCAAGGCGATTCTAAAATAGATACATAAATTGTATTTATTTCAAAATGTACTAGGGGAAAATGTTGTACTTATAGTGCAAAGCCCTAATGAACTTGTAGCCCTCACAATCATGTGAACGTGAAATCCAAAATATTTCAGAAATGTTTTGTTTAATAAAAAAGGAATTTATTTTAGACATCACATGTAGTTGTGAAAGAAAGAAAGAAGGAAAGACAAAAGAAAGAGAAAGAAAGAACGAAAGGAAGAAAAAATGAAAGAAAGAAAGAAAGAAAGAAAGAAGGAAGGAAAGAAGGTAAGAGAAAGAAAGAAAGAAAGAAAGTAAGAAAGAAAGAAAGAAAGAAAGAAAGAAAGAAAGAAAGAAAGAAAGAAAGAAAGAAAGAAAGAAAGAAAGAAAGAAAGAAAGAAAGAAAGAAAGAAAGAAAGAAAGAAAGAAAGAAAGAAAGAAAGAAAGAAAGAAAGAAAGAAAGAAAGAAAGAAAGAAAGAAAGAAAGAAAGAAAGAAAGAAAGAAAGAACAATTAAAAACAATACTCTCTCTCAAAAAAGAAAGAAAGGCTTCAGCTACCAAATTTGCCCCAGGTTGATAAATCTCAACGAACATGTATTTGCAAAATGCACAAGAGAGATTTGAAAAGAAAAAAGTGACATTTTGTTCAGATATTTGTTCACAATAATTAGGCTTTGCAGCTGGGTAAAATATTGTTGTTGACAGTTACTCTGAAGTGAAAATAAAGCTACATCCACTCTAATCCATATAAACACATTTTTCTTGCTTCAGTTACACCTCTAATCATAACTATTACAATTTCCTCAAATCTGATTGGTTGAAAGACTGCTCTATCTTCCACTAATCAAACTGTAGGTTGTAATTGGATAGCGTAATTGAACAGTTGGCTGTAATTGGACAGTTGCCAGAGCCAATCAGATTACACACTTTGAGCGCACGCTGTCATGTAATTGCTCTGCCATTAAGTGCACGCTCAAGAGATTTTTCACTTTTTTCTCACTTTTTTCATCACAATTTGGTCAGTTTAGTTGCGCTTAGCACTGATTAGTATGAAAATATTTTTCTCGGAAATTGTAATAGTTATGATTAATTGGTAACAGGACTTCATGTCGTCCAATTCTGTCTGTAATCATACTCAGAATAAACAAATTGGACTCCTGCTAGTGGGTGAAAACTTTGTATTCACTAAATTTAGTCAACTTTCGATACAGCCTATAGACCCTTATCACGCTAGCGTGACATTATAAGATATTTGATTTATCGGAAAAAGAAGTTTACTATAAAATTGGTCACAATGATTATAGTAAAATTGCAAAGTTTCATAAAGATTGGCCTCCAACTGACGAAGAAATGAATTTTTGAAAGTAAGCATTTTTACAAAGAAATGTACTGTGGACGTGCATCGCATGCACGCCCAGCCTCGTTATCAGGCTAGACACATACATTTCTTTGCAAAAATTTTCACCAAATGCTTACATTTAAAAATTCATATCTTCGTCAGTTTAAGGGCAATCTTTACGAAACTTTGCAACTTTACTATTTTCAATGTGACAAATTTGATAGTAAACTCCTTTTCCCGATAAATCAAATATTCTATTATGTCACGCTAGCGTGATAAGGGTCTATTAAGCTAGCACATCATCCTATACTGTTAATCTTCTGGGGTGCTTGTGAGTCCGGAGCCGTATAACAATGCAAGAGTTCTAGGAATTAACTTGGACGCAATGTAAACCTTCACGGTTTCTTTTAAGGTTACAAATAATGCGTTTTTAATCAACAAAAACTGAGGAGACAAAGATGAATTTTCAAATCTACATACAATCAATGTCTCAGAAAATGTTGTCGCTGCTCGGCCTCAAGCCTACATGACTTAACCAAAAGGGAGTATGGATAGAAATCACTGAGCCCACTATAAAATGCATATCTAAATAGTCATGCTGAGGACCTGGACCATCCACACCACTCGCCAGTGAAAGTCTGCACTATAAGCTTGAAGCATGGCTGATTAGATAATTATGCATTTATAGTTGCCTCAGTGATTTCTACCCATCATCCCTTTTGGTTAAGTCGTGTAGGTTTGAGACCAATCAGCGACAACGTTTTCTGAAATGACTGTATATTCTGATTAGTGTGGTTGAGCCTAAATACCCCCCCCCCTTACCAAGATTACCAACCATCCCTTTGAAGAGTGTACATCACTACATACCCTATTGCGTCATCAGCCAGTCTATCTGAACTGAAACAGAAAAATACAATACATCACAGTATTATACATTGTTTGTGTTTTCTAAACCCATTTCCTGGAAATCCAAGAAAGTGGATTATTGTTGCTTTTAGAAGGAAAGAATGGATAAAGAAAAAAATCATGATACATAATAAAAACTTACTTTCTTATATGTTCATTTTCTTTGAGGTACAAGTCACTTCTGCGGTTGAGTCCAGTCTTGTATGCACTAAGATATTAGAAGAATATCATAAATATATACAGTGTAAAAACAATCCAACAAAAATGTTTAGAAAAATGGCCTCATCCTTTTATCAGTTCCTTTATCATGTGCATAGGCAGTGTTCAGTTTAGGATATGCATGGAATGGCAAATGTGTCTCTCTGCCAAAGAAATTTAGGGACATTTGGTGATAAATAGGGGACATTTTATGCAACTTCTTAGTACATTTTTAAGGGTTGAAAACTAGTTCCCAAAAAGTACATAAAAGAAAATTTAAGGTAACGTGATCGCCCATGTTTGATTGACGCATGTTTGTGCATGTTTAAGCATGTGCTGATATTGAATTTGACCGGGCTTCCTGTGTTCTAAAATATTTCAATATGGCAGATGCCACATAGCAGTATTCAAAGCCTTATAACTGAAAATCTAGCACCACAAGCTATCCTAATTTTTTGCTTTTCAGTGTATTTTTATTAAAACTAAAACATATCAAAAAAGTAGAAAAATTTGTTGTTTTTTTTCTAATTCAAATTTGGTTTTTGAGAAAATCGTAAAAAATCATCAAAATCAATGTCTTATTTGACTGATTTTCATCATACTTAGTTTTACGCACAAATAAGTGAAGGCATATTACTTTTCACTATATTTTGTTCACTTGAGCATATTGCAAACACTTTCCATACGCTAGACATCAAACTTTGAAATCTGTTTTCATTTGAAAATATTTTGCTCTTTTAGAGCTAGAGCTATCACAGCACCGAAACTAGCACCGTGACCCCCCATTTTCTTTACTGACTTGATGTTCCCATTTGAAAAATCTATATGTTGATTTATAGAAAAAATTGTTGATAAAAACTTGCATGAGTCCATTACCTTAAAAGGTTCAGAACCTTACAACATGAATATTACAAAGTCTTTTGAAGTCCAAACAAAGATAATGTCAACAAATTGCTTAGTCTCTCCATTCCATTTCACATGTAGTTTTGCTCAAATGTAACCCATGCATCAAGTCAGTGAAAGTCAGGACACCATTGATGCACTGGATGAGTAAGACTAAACAAATATGCATAATTTTTGCAAAAAACTGCTTAGGGCCATGAGCCTTTCTGGTACATACAATGTACATGCTGTAATGACCCTTTTGACAAGGGTAGGCCTAGACTTGCTCCAAGTCTCACTCTTTATTTTTTTCCATTCCTTGGGCTTCCTGTGTCATACTTTGAGTGCCTGATTTGAAATCCAAATTACACCACAGGAAACCCAAGCAACAAAAAAAAGTAATGAGCGAGACTTGGAGCAAGTCTAGGGTACGGCATGAGCTGTCTCCCTTTGTGTGAGAAATGTGATCCTCACACATGATATACTTTTGTCTAAAGGGCCATGACAACCCAACATACATGTAATGTTCCTGTATATGCAGTGACATTAGCCTCCTCACTGGGCAAACTTTTCTTTCTCCTTTTTTTAGATTTCTATGTTGACTGTCCAAAAGGAATAGGAACTTCAAGGCTTTTGATAAAGATGAACACAGGGAGTCCAAGAAAAGAAGAAGAAAAAAAAAATAACAGGAGGAGGTGCCTACAGAGGAGGTTAATGTCCCTGCTAAACAACATGTCCAACATGAAATTCCTTTGTGTGAAGAGAAATAATTTTGCTACATGAAGTCTTTTTGTGTATGACATAAACATTTACATGGCACTTTTATAAAAAAATCCTTGAAATACCTACTTGATGTCTCTTTGAACAGACCCAAGAAGATCTTCTCTGTCTTTATATGTCTGGATATTAGCCTAAAATTACATATGCATGTAAATAAATAGACATCATGTATCCCAATTCAATTAATTCTACTGCTCTGTAGAGTCACTGTAAACCTGGAACAATCTAAGTGTTGATACACCACAGACAAATGAACCAAAATACATGACACTTTTCTGTCTGTAGTCTATATGTGCTTATATCATAGGCTCTGTTCCCAAGCCATCAGGGTTTCATGCACCTGTGATTTTGGTCTCCCCTGTGATGGCTGTACTTTCACCACTTGCCCTTGATTGACAGACAATGCATTACATCACAGACAAGACTTTCACCCTGCATGCCCAGCCATCATGGGGAGAGTATCGCAGGTGCACGAAACCCCAACAGCTGGGGAACAAAGCCTAATATATGCTGACCCAGCTAATAAGAAAATGTTAAAATACCTAAAAAAGGTGCAACCAAGTGAATTCAGTCCCTAGCTTAGGTAAGTGGTAGGATTGAGTAATGTTCAGGGTTCAGGGTTTGGTTCTTGCTATGATCCCACTATTTATCAAGTGAGGGGAACCAAAGTCCTTATAAAAAAACAGTTCCGCTAGTGTGTTCAGAAACCTATGACATACTCAAGTAAATCCTTACACAACAATACTTCTGTGCCAGTTCTTACCTTTGTTTTAGTAAACTCATGAGAATAATCCTGTAAAATATCTCTGTGTCTCTGTAATGTGTGAAGCTGGGCAGCATTTGATTGACCAAGAGTATGTAAACCAGATGCATACTCAGCCATGGAGTCATTTACTTCTGTTAACTAAGTCAAAACATTTTGTATGTAAAGATGAACAGCTTTCTATTATTGTAGACAATACAAGGGAAAAAAGTACAGTATAATTTTCTCTGTATTGCGGCTGATCCTATGGAAGCATGTGGGCTTATTTTGTATAGCCTGGTCTTTATGGGACTTATAAGTGGGGGAGCTGACACTTGCAAAAAACTGTGCATGCTCATAGTCACTTCTTGCTTTTGAAACATAATTTTTTTAATGCAAATTTCACTTTTACTTTAATAATGATTGCTTTCAACAATGGTTTTCACAAAACGTCAAAACTTAGAGTCAGTTCTTGAAACATAGATCCAGTGTTCACATACAGTGTAATGTCTTTATTAATGCTGCCAATATCTGTCTCATAAAAGTGTACAAAAGAAATTTTCTGTATACTCAGAGAATACAATCATTTCATTTCAGGCTAAAACCCAATCATTCTAATATGCATATTAATGCACAGTAATTTTTTAGTTCTAGTTTACTGGCCAATAAAGTAGCAATTATATATCACATTTTTGCTAGTGTTGTGGGAGCTAATATACCAGGTCCTCCTGGGCCTGAATTGTAAGTCTGTCCCATAGCTAGCTTTTTGACTAAGCTTCTACAATATTAGCATAGTCTAGGGTAGGTGTTGGTGGGGGAGTGATTGGGTTGCGAAGTGTCTGGTATAAAATTAATGGTGAATTAAATATTGGAAAATACATTTAAGGATTTTTTAGCATACTCATTCAAAATCCCTAAACACTAATTACTGAGGTTCCTCGAAGTAGAGTCAATTATTTCAGACGTGTACATACAAAAGATGATTGTCAACACAAAACAACACTGTTTTTTTTATAAAAATGTACATTACTTACAAGACAATTTCTTATTCATAAATATTTTATTATTATCACAAAATAGTTACACCGATAATAAGCACTGCTCAACAATTACTGAAATTCCTCAATTCACTTACTTTGGATAAAAGTTGCTCGATCTCCTTTGACATGGTATCGAACAGCCTGTCAGTTGAACTGTTGAGTAGAGGGATTTTGTCCGAGCTGTAGAACGACCACATCATTAAATATACTAAAGATCGAAAACTCTACGTATTAAACTATCCATACCTGTCTCTCGAGCCATCGCGATGCGTGTATGTCGTCCCAAGCTTACTGAATGAGACTAATTTGAGGTCAATTTCGTTCTCAAGCTGTCTAGCTTTTTTACGTAAATCTAGAGTAAAATTCAAAAATATACAACAGAAATTAACAAGAAGTTTTTTCAACGACCAATCAACAATGACATAATTTCATATCGATAAAATAAATTGCCAATGTGGAGAAATTTAAGCGAATAGACGACCTACCTTCCCACCGACTCATCGAAGTGGAAGCCATTTTGTTCCAAGGTTGTTGACTCATCTATAAATCCTGCATTGCATGATGGGATTTGAGACGTGGAAATTTCCGCTGTTTTCATACAACTGCAGGCTCGTAGTAGTTCTCAACCAATCAGAATGCTAATTGATATTCAGTTCGAAATTCAAACAAAATGTAACAAAATGGCTTTACTGTAAACTTGTCTGGGACAAATTTTGTATAAATTGTAAATTTATTATCAGGATTATTTGCTTGCAAGAGACACTAACTATGAAGGTAAGGCAGATGGAATCTCAGGCACAGTTAGGGAGGTTTTTTGGTGAATTATCAAGAGATCGAAAAGTATGGTGATCAAAGATCGTACGGCTAGAAAATTTGATTTTCAGTAGCTTACAGTGAATCATTATTTATCACAGCTGTATTGCAAGTCATTTCCTCACAATGCTATAAGCTTAATCTAAGCTCTATACTTTTACATAAGGAATGATCATTCATGATCTTCTTGTAGGACAAAGCTATCAATCAGAACAGAAGAAGTTCTGTGCAAGATGGAATCGCCAAAAACTTGATAACTGATGGGCCATTGGTAGCTGACGTGAAAAGTGTTAATGACTTGACAGCATTATCTCCACTTAAAGAACACACTGGTATGTGCCACAGTGGTGTGCAACAAGCCATATGATATTTTACACTTGATGCTGTAGCAGTTGCAGGAGTGGAACTATATAAGCTTATTCTACTCGACCTGAAACAGTGAAACAGGGGCTGAAACACATTGACTCATCACAAGGGCGGATCCAGGGGGAGGGTTTAGGGGGTTGCAACCCCCACTATGAAAGTTAAAAAAATGATGCCTTACTAGAATGAGGCTACCTACTTTTGCTTTTACTGCCATCATACAACCCCCTGTTTGGGATGACGCATACATAGTCCTAGATCCGCCCCTGCATCAGCAACAGTGCCTTTATACATTTGTAAGGTTGCATTTTTTTGTGTGGACTTTATTAAAGAGCACCTTTGTCTTCAAACACAAGGCATCATAACTGTCTTGCACAAGTCATTAAATGGATGGTGGTGTTTTCTGTCAAATTTGAAGTTGACAGCACTTCCTAACTGACACTGCTCAATACGTACATTACATGTACAAAGTCTGGATTATAATGTGATAGTTTTGTTTCCTATATATACTAGTTATAACAGTCTACTGTGCACGCTAATCCACAGGATGATGAATATTAATCCAAAAGATTCAGTATTACTAAATGTTAACTTGTTGAAAGCGAGTCACTTAATCTGTATTTTGATCAATGTAGTTCTTCATTCAATTGAAGAGAGGTTCAAGACTGGTACCTACTATACCTGGGCTGGTGAGTACAGTTACAGTGTAGCTACGTATATCAGGTTTGTAATTTCTAACTTTATGTGTGTTAATTATACAGGAATTCCTTTGGTAGCCATCAATCCATTCCAAGATGTTGATGAATTATATGATGAAGAAATGGAGGACAAATATAAAATGAGTAGTGCAATTGAAGCAAGGGTAAATGTTCTCATATTATAAGGCTGGCCAGCTTCCTTGAAAAGAAAAGTAATGGACATCAAGGATTCATATTAGCAATCATCATTTCCTTGCTGAGATGATTGGAAAATCAGTTTGCATTCATGAGTATCAACTATCATGCATGAACTTGTCTGGCTGGGAGCAGTTTCTGGAACCCAAATAGACTAATCTAGCCAGTGGTTCTCAAAAACTGTAATCCTGGATTTGTGCTAATCACTGGCTTTTAGGAACTACTAACTGTAATAGCCTGATAATAAAGTTCTAAGGACCATGTTTTTTCTCTTTTAAGGGGCATGTTTTTCCTCTAAGTACACACTTGATCAGCTAAGAATTTAAGACACAAACAAAACAAATTAGACTTTTCATCTTTCTATCAAGTACAAAATTGCTGAATTGTCATTTTTTTCAGGAGCTTCCTCCCCATATCTTTGCTATTGGACAAAAGGCATATTGCGATTTAAAGAGAGGATTTGAAACATCCAACCAATCAATCATTGTTAGTGGTGAAAGTGGTGCAGGAAAGGTTAGTTTCATATACCTAATGTACTGTAGCACTCCCTCCCCCTTAGATATAGAGGTACTTAATATTTCTTTATGGTGACAACATTGTTATACACCTACATTTCCCCGCTTGTTCTCTCTCTAGCAAGCAACAATATAAAACCTTGATGTCTGTCTCTATAAATTCTATGATGAGTATGGTGATGATGATGATGATGGTGGTGGTGGTAGTAGTAATGAGATTTGAGCATATTTATAGACACTGAATCAGAAAGACATGATCTCAATCCAGATACAACCAATGTACTATGCATTTTTAAAACAAAATAATAATAATAGAAACGATTGCTATCAGGCTCTAGTGTAGATCCTATTTTTAAATTATCAGTTGTTGTATCATTATATCATTAGAGTGGTTTTCGTATGAGTGTGAAGCGGACTGTGCCGTGCCATGTCTGTGCCGTGGTGTCTATAAAAATATTCGATATTCCTACCGTAACTGTGCTGTGACCGTGCGGTGCTGTTTTCACAGTCATACGAAATCTATTCTATGTTTGTTTCTACAACTAACCCTGGAAAAAATTGAATTGATGTTTTCAGACATGGACAACAAGAACTCTGATGCAGTTCACTGCAGATATTACTGGGAAAAGGTAACAGTTTGTACAGGGTAAATAGATCTAGGGGAGGGGTACACGTGGTGCACATCCCATTTATTCTCTGTATTTATATGTCTTTTGACTGCTACAAGACCACATATCGCTGGAATAACACCTTAATCACCGACAGAGACATATATTTCGTCTCCCAGTTGAACTGTAGAGCTGAAATATCAGGTTCTTTTATGGAACGTGTTCAGGTCAAAAGACACGAGTTAAATGGCTTCGTGAAGGGACATATGCTTTGCAAGTTTCTTCATCGCTTTTCTTTTGCCCTCGCTCTAATAATTTTAGCTGGTGATGTGGAATTGAATCCTGGTTTTCAGACTATTGAGGATATCAAGACTACAAGAGGTCTAAAGATTGGTCACTTAAATATTCGTAGTCTTTGAAATAAAGTCGACTCTTTGCACTTGGAAGGCTTGGATAAAACTATCGATGTGCTTACCCTATCGGAAACGTGGTTAGACAATACAACAAGCGATACGGAGATTGAGCTACCTGGATTTGTCTGCGTCAGATTAGACCGTCAAGGAGCTAAGAAGGGTTATGGTGGAGTCGCTATTTATGTTAGAGAAGGATTGCCTTTTCGTGTAAGGAATGATATCAACAATAGTGACCTGCATGAATGTTTATGGATTGAACTAATTCGGAAAAAATGCAAACCTACGTTAATTTGCTGCGCTTACAGAGCCCCAGATGCGAATTTTCAAGATTTTATTTCTAACTTATACAAAAGTATGCCTGTTGTCGATTTGGAAAAGTCTGATCTGGTGATTCTTGGAGACTTAAATGTGAATTTGTTACCAAATTCCAGTGGTAAGAAAGATAAACAAGAGCTACAAAAGTTTTCACGCGTTTTTGATTTAAAGCAACTTATTAAAGAACCTACTAGAATTACTGACACCTCCCGATCACTAATTGACTTGATTTTTGTTAACAATGAACATCGTATTGTTAAATCGGGCATTGTTCCTATTACGCTAAGTGATCATTTCTTAGTGTTTTGCATATTGAAAGCTGGGGTCTTGAAAACGCAACCAAGAACACTTGAATATAGATCATATAAGAACTTTGATGCTACTAAATTTAATAATGATCTTAGAAATGCTCCATGGCATGTTGTTGAAAATGAGAATGATGTTAACGATGCTCTACTGACTTGGAATAAGTTGTTTTCTGAGATTGCCAATGAACATGCACCAATTAAGAGACGGCGAGTTAAGGGAATACCACTTCCCTGGATGAACAGTAAAATAAGTGAGACAATGCAAGAGCGGGATTATCACCACCGTAAAGCTCTCAAGACTAACTGTGATCGACACTGGAATTCTTATAGAAAGTGCAAAAATGTTGTTAATCGCTTGATTAAATCTGCAAAATCGAAGTATTACTGTGATTTAATTGAGGAGGCTAAAGGTAACTCAAAACAAGTTTGGAAAGCAGTTAATGAAGCTTGTTCCCGAAACTCAAAATCCCAAAGTGTGCAGTGTATCATCACCGATGGTGTTCAACATACTACGCCTAAAGCTATTGCATCAGCAATGAATAATTTTTTTGCATCTATTGGGAAAATTTTAGCTGATAAAATAACATCACTCAGTCCATGTCAGACCCTCTATCATAATACCTGTGGTTCCCCGGAAAGTCAGTTCCAGTTGAAAGAATTGGACGAATCGACTGTACTTAAACATCTCCTCTCCTTGAAGCCGAACAAAGCAATTGGTTTAGACAAAATTGGTGCGAGACTACTAAAATGTGCTGCTCATACAATGGCTCCTTCCATCACCAAGCTTCTGAATGTTTCTATTCGCTCTGGAAGATTTCCTGAATTGTGGAAATGCTCAAAGATTACAGCTTTGTTTAAGTCAGGAGACAGGACTAATGCATCGAACTATCGGCCAATCTCAATTTTGCCTACCCTTAGCAAAATACTGGAAAAAGCTGTACACACCCAATTATATGATTATTTGGATGTGAATAATATGCTTACAAATAAACAGTTTGGTTTCAGGCGAGGGTTTTCTACAGTATCTGCTTTGTCAGCTTTTGCGGACGAAGTGTTACTCAATATGGAACAGGGAAAACTCTGCGGAGCAGTGTTTATAGATCTCACTAAAGCGTTCGACACCGTGGATCATGGTCTCCTCTTATCCAAGTTATCAGCAATTGGTGTATCCCATGGTGCTCTTCAATGGTTTCAATCTTACCTTGGTAATAGAAAGCAGCGAGTGTGTTGTGGAAATGAACTGTCTGAAGAACTACCAATAACCTATGGGGTACCTCAAGGAAGCATACTAGGACCGCTTTTATTTATTATTTACATAAATGACTTGCCAAATGTACTGAAATTTTCCTGTGCTTCATTATACGCAGACGACACAGTGGTATATTGTTATGGTTCCACCCCTCAGGATTTAAGAAAGATGCTGAACGACGACCTACTATCTGTGGCAAAGTGGTTGAATGAAAACAAACTGACATTAAATCTAGAAAAAACTAAATGTATGCTAATAGGCAGCAATCGAAAGCTTGGTAATTTATCACTTTCAGTATCGATTTCAAATTATAGTATTGAATCTGTAAGTAATTTTAAATATTTAGGAATTTTTCTTACATCTGACTTTACGTGGTCAGATCATGTTGAATATATAGCCAGTAAAATTAATCAAAGGCTTAGTCTTCTTAGGCGGATAAAGTATTTACTGCCTTTTAAATCGCGTCTTCTTTTTTATAATGCACTTGTTCTCCCTCTTTTCGATTACGCTGATATAGTATGGGGAGACAAAAACAATATTACTATTATGTCTAGTTTACAAGTTTTACAAAATAAGGCGGCAAAAATAATATTAGATAGGCCACTTCATTCATCTGCTACTGAGGCACTTGCCGCATTAAAGTGGTTATCATTAGATAAAAGAAGGTTTCAGAGACGATGTATATATATTTATAAGTGTTTGAATGGACTTGTTAACCATCATATGAAGCTAGAAATGCACCAGGAGCGTCATGAATATAATACTAGAAATAAGGATAAGTTAAGACTTCCTAAAGTTACCAGAAACTGGGGCAAACAAAGAATCTCTTATCATGCAGTAAATGATTATAATATATTAAGTAGAGAAATTAGAAATTCACAGAATATTCAAAGTTTTAAACGTAAGCTTTTCAATTACCTTATGCAATAGATTTTTTGAAGAAATGAAATTAATGTATTGTTTTTAGCTTTTAGATTAGTTGTATATAGAAATTTTAGGCATTTTATTATATTGTAAGGATTTTCTTTTCTAATTTACTTTTTGTTTGAGGTCCTTTTTGAAAATCATATTTATATGAAAAAGTTTTCCTCAATAAAGATTATTATTATTATTATTATCCCATTCTGAGGATGGGCCCTTTTCTTCTCAGTACTTTACCTCTGGATGGTTTTCGAATTCTATAACGCTGTCCCCCCTCCTAAAGTATAATGCTGGATCTGTTGCCTGTTGTATGATATGACTTGCCATTGATTGTAATATATACCATTTCAAAAAAGGTTGTCGTATGAGAGGTCTCAAGTCTACGCGACTAGACCAAAAAGGAGTATGGGTAGTTGCAAAATTTTACTCTCTTTTTCGCATTGCGGTCTTGATTTTAGCATCAGCAAATGAAGCTCTTTGATGTATTAGGACGTCATGGCAAGCTGATGTTGAATAATGGTGTGGATATTTGTGGTTTTATAGCTCTAGTAATTTCTACCCATACTCCCTTTTGGGTGAGTGAGTCGCGTAGGCTTTTCCCGACAATGTTTATTGAAATTTGTGTATAATGGGATGACCGTAAGGTGGGTATCCATTGTGGTTTCAAATGTTCATATATATACCTTAATTATATTCATTTATATTTCCAGTGGGTCTGACTGTGTTTCCAGTATAGAACAACGTATTCTCGATTCCAATCCTGTTCTCGAGGCGTTTGGTAATGCATGTACCTTGCGAAATGACAATAGCAGCCGTTTTGGGAAATATATACAACTTCAGTTTGACAGGTACGACTGCAGACTAGATAAGCTTTTCCTTTATAGAATAACCCAACTGTTATGACCTTTGATCGAAAAGGAAAATATGGATTCATTTTCATTACAAGTAAACACGATGCTCTTTTTCCTGAAAGGTTGTGCGCAAACAGCAGTTTCGCACCAACTGTTGCATAGCAACTCGAATCAGGTCCAGACACACGATGTAACTTTTCTTGCAACTATTTTTGTAACATGCGCAACACAGCATTGTACCGTGTGCCCACCCCTGCAACAGTTGCAGGTTTAAGATCAAGTTCTATTTCTGCAACTTTGTCTGCAACGTTGTGCGCAACATTGCAGGGGTGTGCACACGGTGTAACTGTGTTGCAGGCAAATTATGTTGCAGAAAAATTGCATCGCTAAGTTTGTCAGGGCCTGCAACTGTTTCATGTATTGCTTCGCGCAGCTGTTGCATAAGTACAAGTCGATTCTACTCTTGCAAATGTTGTGCGCAATGTCGCAGAAAAGTTGTTAATGTATCGTGTGTCTCGGCTATTATATTTAAACTAAACTTGACATTTTTGCAGAGAGAACCACATCGTTGGCGCCAAACTCAAGACATATTTGTTGGAGAAAACACGTGTTGTACATCAGTCTTCTGGAGAGAAAAACTTTCACATTTTTTACCAGGTTTGTAGTGCTTGAAGGAGATAATCCACCAATGTTGTGAGCTGTGAAGTAAAGTTCCTTACCTTTTCATTGTTCAATCAATTTGTCTCCAGATGTCATCTGTTTGTGATGATCAGAAATCAAATAAAAGAAGAAGGCGTTCTTCTAGATGGGGTAAGGCACACATCTGTGTAATGGCCTATGCAAAGAAATATACTTTTGCTATGTTTATGTAGTTACTGATAGGAGAACATTTGTCGAGATTTCGTATGAATGCGGAACGGATGCACTTGAACGATTTTTTCCTAATGCAGCGTTGCGCACAACAGTTACAGGGGGTGGACATACAGTGCAATTCTGCTGTTGACTGCAAAGTTGTAGAAAATAATCAGAAAATCATGTTACAAGTTCCCCCTTGAGTTGTCCGAAAAAATATAGTGTAGGTGCATTATTTGTTTCACAAATATCAGTAATTGCAGTTTTTATACACGGCTTTTATTCGATTTTCCATAGGTGGCGAAGACAGACAAGCATTTCTTGAAACGTGCGAAGCAATGAAAAATATTGGAATGGAAGATGAACTACAAAAAGAGATATTCAAGGTTCTGATTTCCTAGGACTGTATGTGTAAAAGCAAAATGCACTAATTGGGACTGATTGACTTTCATATTCTTCTTGCCCTCTCAGGTCTTAAAAGGCATTCAGCGAATTTGTAAAGTTTCATTTGGCGATGAAGAAGACGAACTTTGTAGCATTAACAATCCCAAAACAGGTTAGCTAGTGCAGGTTATTGCAAGTTAAAAAGTTGATATACTATAAGTTAACCCCTTAACGTCAAAGCCTCTGGCCCTGGTTCTACGGGGAGTGGATAGCGTTATCCATCGGCAAATAAATCACGTCGGTTTGTTAGCTTGAAAAGCGTACGAGAATCTGAGAAGGGATGATTAAGAATCTAATGTTCATATGATTGCCATTAGCTGATTTTCAACTAACATTTGATGCTTCCATGTAGTTCAAGACGCCTGTGATCTTCTTGAACTGGACGTACAGAAATTCCACAAATCTATGAATACTAGACGAATAGTAACAGGGTCGACACGAGAAGAGTTCTTAAAGCCTTGTTCCCTTGAAGAATGCGTTTCGAGAAGGGATTGCTTGGCGAAGCTTATTTATGCAAGGTATACACAGTTACGTCCATCCTAATCCGGATAAATTCGAAAATCAGATGCATTTTTTGGCTATGTTTTGTCCTTCCGTCCACACTAAAACGGCGTCTTTCTTTCGTCTATTAGATACGAAAATAGAGAAAAAAGATACGTTTTCAAATTTCTTTGGATTAGCCTACGATTTTGGAGAGTAAAATCAGTCATATTAACGCCAAATTTCTTTTCTTTTCCTAACAGGTTGTTTGAATGGATCGTGGAGTTTATCAACACCAGTATCAAGGCTCCTAGCCATTCGAAACACTCCTTTATAGGTAACTAGATCTGTAGCACTGGTCAGATTGGTTTTTTTTTACGTTCTGTCGTTTTGACATACACGAAACGCCAAAGCAGAGGTATCCTTTGCTGGATCGTAGCAGAAGAGTCTGAAAATGCAGTATTGCCTTTTGTGAAAACAACTATATTGGATGGACACACGGTGCAACTGTGTTGCGCGCCACATTGCAGAGGTGGACACACGTTGCAACTGTGTTGCGCGCCACATTGCAGAGGTGGACACACGGTGCAACTATATTGCGCGCACTATTGTAGAGGTGAACACACGGTGGAAATATATTGCACACAACATTTCAGAGGTGGACACACGGTGCAACTGTGTTGCGCTCAACATTGCAGAGGTGGACACACGGTGCAACTGTGTTGCGCTCAACATTGCAGAGGTGGACACACGGTGTAACTGTATTGCGCGCAACATTGCAGAGGTGGACACACGGTGTAACTGTATTGCGCGCAACATTGCAGAGGTGGACACACGGTGCAACTGTTGCTCGCAATGTAGAAAATGTATCGTGTGTCTGGGCCTTTATACATTTAATTTTCCTGTTCAGGTCTTCTTGATGTGTACGGCTTTGAAAGCTTTGATGATAACAGTCTTGAACAACTGTGTATTAACTACGCTAACGAGAAACTTCAGCAGCATTTTGTCAGTCACTTTCTGAAGAAACAGCAAGTAAGCCAACGCCAAATATATCAATGGTTAACAAGTTGTGTTTATCGAATGGGATAAATGGGAATGAATTGAGGAGCGTAATTCAGTTCTCTTTCAGTGAAATATTGTTTATTCTCTCTCCTCTCCCAAAACGACAGTACCTGTCCATAAAAGAATATAAGGCCGCTCAAAGTACAGCCTATATTGCGTAATAACATAGTTTTTCTTTTGATAAAAACTTCAGCAGAAAATATAAAGGGCAGGACAAGGTATAATGGGTAGGGGGAAGGGTGAGAGATGGAAGTACTAGAAAGAGAGCTGAGATGAGAGCCCATGTTCACAATATCCCTTTTGTTTATAGGATGAATACCAAAAAGAAGACATCGACTGGAATTTCCAGGAATTCTCTGACAACAGGCAGTGTCTCGATATCATCGAAGGACGAGTCAGCGTGTTTTCATTAATGAACGAGGAATGTAGACTAAATAGAGCCATTGATGATCAAGGGTTTTGTGATAGACTCAACTCGGCCTTGGATCATAGTAAACATTTTTCTCGACTTCGTTTGAAGAGTCAACGTTCAGAGTTTTTGATTCATCATTATGCTGCTAGCGTATCTTATCAGGTCCATCAGCTTATTGAGAAAAACAAGGTGAGAGAAGAGCTGGAAAAAAAAAAACTTTTTGTCTGTAGGGCCATCCCAGATAGTTGGGCTACCTGTGTATGTGTCTTGTGAAAAACCCGCAACTATTGACAATATACGCCGGTTGTTATTATTTAACAATTAGACCCGTAGCCCGAAAGACCTGCAGCCCATGAGGGCGAGAGGTCTCATTGTTTTAGTATCCACCAACTTGTAGGTCACACTAAAATAAGAAAATATCTGCAAATCGCGATTCAGCCGCCATTGATTTTCTTTTCAAAACCGTCGCTTTTCTCAACCATGGGCTATCAGGAATAGTCCCCTAGTACAGACGCCAATCAGAATGCAGGATTTGTGATAGACCATGCACAAGTCAGTGGATGCTAATTACGGTGAGCACTTTTTCATCTGATTCTCATATCTAAAGATAATATGATCGTTTTTGTTCTTCATCTAGGATCACACCCCGCCAGAAGTGATGGAAATTCTTCAATCCAGCAACAATTCGTTCTTGAGAAATCTATTTGAGAACGAGGAACTGCAAAAGAAGGATAAAGAGGTATGTAATGTACACGAACAATGCCGTTCAAATCTTACCAAAAAAGCTTATCATGACTTTCTATCAGGGTGCAGGATCCTTTTTTTGCGAGTGTGAAAAATAAAAACCTTTGAAACATCCTCTACTTTTTTTTCCTAACAGACAAAACTTGGCAGTGATCGTACAGCTCGCAAGCCTCCTCGGCCTTCTAATGTCACAGTTGTTAGCAAATTCAAGGTTTGTGTTAGTAGTATCTGGACACGTCAATAGATAACACCCCTTACTATTCTAAACTTTTTGTGTCACTATTTTCAGGCATCGTTGGATAAACTAATGCGTACGTTGACATCCACCAATGTTCACTACATACGCTGTGTTCGACCAAACACGATAGGTGTTCCAGGTGACTTTGACAGAAACCAGGTAGATATATACATTTTACTGAAGTGTCATACTATGATGTTGAGAGAACAGGTTGCTTGGCTGTTTGTGATTTGAATAGCGTCTTGTGGATGAGCTTGAGCTGGAGTGGGTCAAGACCATTCCCTTCAGTGAATACTGGACTGCCACAATTTACAAGAGCTCCCACTAGGGAACAGTTTTACATTGGCACTATGGGTTTCATAAACACGAATATGGGAGGACGATACTCTGCCCTATATTATTATTGCTCCTGGATTACAACATAGTGATAGAGTAGATTTCGTATGACTGTGAAAACGGTACCTCACGGTCACAGCACAGACGATACTACTACTACCCCTAGCAGACTCTGGGGTGGAAATGTAAAATATGTAAAACATGCTGGCATCAAATGCTAGAGTGTAAATCTAAAATGTGTCAATTTGCAGGTTTTAAACCAGCTACGCGCTTGTGGTGTCATGGAAACCATCAAAATATGTGCGGCAGGTTATCCAGTCAGGTACTCCATAGATTCCTGTGAACATCTATAGGGATACTTGAAAAAATGTTTTCAAAAGTGAGAAGTAGGGACTGATTATAATGAATACATGTTAGGACTGAGTGTCTTTGAAGGGAGGAAAAAGACTATACGAGAATGATTGTAGGAAAATCGTGTGTGTGTGTGTGTGCATATGTGTGTTTGGGGACGCGGTACGCGGGTCTAAAAGTTGACAGTAGACGACGACGATAAGGCAAACTGTAAATAACTACAGGAAAAGCTTTCTATTCTTATAAAAATTGTTCTGTAGGTTAACACATCGAGAATTTATAAACCGATATAACTTTGCCGTGACGCATGATAAGCCACGTGTATCTGCCACACCCATCAAGTTGTCTCCATCACCAGGTCGTATCCATGAGTCTCCTTCTCATGCGTCTATCAAAAGACTTAAGAAAGCCGACCGACGAGCAAAACGTCGAAAACGAAGTGGTTACGACCATACTACGAGTATCTGCCGATCAATACTGCAAACGATTGGTTGTGTTGTTGACGACGATAAAGAAAACTGTTCCTCGTCTAGTGATAGTGCTTTTAAGCTTGGAAGGACCAAGTTATTCTTACGTGAAGAAATTGTAAGTGAATCGATCTTGTATTTGTGTTTGGCAAGAGTTATTACTTGTGTTATACTCTAATTTTCCAATTAATAAGTGGCTTATTTTGCGGGATAGATTGAGGAGCTGGAAAAATTACGAGGTCGTCACCAATCCTGCTCAGCATTTACGATTCAGTGTTGCTGGTGGAGGTACAAGAAACGGCGAAACCAGGCAGCTGTGGTTATACAGAAAGGTATGGTATGAACATACGGCTATTTCAAAACGTACTAGTACAAACAGATTGCAAGCCATTCATCTGCCCGAGGGGTGTAGGTAGAAACTACTCGAACGTCAATACGACAATCAGAATTAATATCATTGTTGTAATTCAAGAACATTCTTCCAATGAGATTTTTACAGCTGATTTAGCAGTATAAATATATATGAAAAGTATCATCAGATTTCAAAGAATTGCAAGATTCTATATTTTATCTTATTTAGCCGTAGTGAGCTTAGCCTCCATGGCAGACGTTTAGTGGGTCATCACGCAAAGACGCTTCTTAGTGAGCTATTAATGCGTTGCGTGACAACACAAAGAATGTCTGCGAAAGCTATAATGAGCTATCCCCCTGATATTTAAGTTTTACTTGTATGATGGATGTTATGATTGCTTCCAACAAAATTTTATTGTTCATTTGGTAAGACTTGCTTTTATTCTTTCAGTGGTAAAAGGCTGGTTGGCTTGGAAAAGGTACGTTGCAATAAAGAGAGCAGCTCTGATTCTTCAAAAACGCTTCAAATCTGTCCTGGTAAGGAAGAAGCAGTTGGCCGCAGTCACATCACATGATTATATGGAAGAATTTACAGCAGAAGTCAAAGTAAAGGAAACCACTCTACCTTGCCACGTGCCACTACACATCGACACGTGGTCACGACCACGCCCATCGTGGTTCGCGCCATTTTTACCCAGTGGTTATGGGTCACTACTTATGAAGAAACCCCAAGTTATTGAGCACAACCTAGAGATACACAGAATACATCGAAGTACTGGAATTGCGTCGAGAAGAAGAATTGAGCACGTAAGATTTGTGTTCGTTATAACAAATTAACATTAACATTAATATTATGTGGTTATATAAGAACAGTTTGGTTTGATTTGATTTTTCTTTTTTGTTTAGGATTATTTATATCATAGCTTGAAATTAGTATTTTTTATTAGTTTTTATTTAGTTTTTTAGTTTTTATAAATGTATATATTGTATGAGGACTCTCTTGAAAAGCACTTTAAGGTGACAGGGACTTCCTCTGTAAATATATATTATTATTATTATTATTATTATTATTATTATTATTATTATTATTATTATTATTATTATTATTACTTTGTTGACTTCCTTCTTTTGGGCAAGGTCAGAAAGTTCTTTCTCTAGTGTGCTGTTGAAATCTCCCAAGAAGTTGAACACTATATTGATTTGCTTGATCTCGTAGTCGGGGTAGAGCTTGTGGAGTCCTAGTCGTAGGTCCAAGTACTTTCTCTTCTTATAATCATTCCTGTCGTTGATCTGTCCTATGTTGCACACAGTTCCTTCCACAAGTATGATTTTCTTGCTTATTTTTTCAAAGATTGTCATATCCGGTTTGTTTGCGCCGTTCTCAGGTGCTTTGTCTATGTAGATGGGTGTGTCCCAGAGTATTTTCGCTTGGTCGTTTTCAGTACTTGTTTTGGGGATCGCTTGTTTATACCAGGCTTTGGATTCATCGTTTTCTATGTTGTATAATGACAATAGGAAATGGTATACCGGTCTTAGCATTCTATCGTGTCTCGACTTATAGATTGTTTGGGCTATAGCAGAGCAGCCACACAATAGATGTGGGATGGTTTCTTCTGCACTGTGACACAACGTGCATGTTAGATCCAAGCCTCGCTCTTGTTGTTTCTTTACTCTGTATACTTTTGTAGTGGCCAGTTGCTGTAATATGCTAGTGTGTACACTCAGTACGACATCAGGTATGTTTTTCCATTTCATGGTTGGGTTAAAGTTGTGCTTAGAGATGTCGGTGTCTTTCCAACGTTGTGTGACGTAGTTGCCAAGCCACAGCTGTTCGGAGACTTTTTGCTGATACTCTTTGTCTGTTGCCTCTTTGAGTTGCTGTTGGATATACTTTGGGCTGCTGATCTTTAACACAATTTGTTTCTCGCCCATTTTTACTGTGGTACATTTCAGCCGTTCGTTGAATGTAGTATCTAAGTTTAGTTGTTGGGCGTAAGTTTTCGCATCCTTTATTACTGATCTCCTCTTTTTTTCTTCTTTGGCGTCTTGAAAGGTTCTCACTACATTAGCAATTCTTAATGAGGTCGTTTTGGTTGACTTGTCAATATGTATTATTATTATTATTATTATTATTATTAACACTATTACGACTTAGAATTTAATGCACTTCTCACTGAATCCTTGCAGTTATGCACAGATAGTTTTAATGCTTCATGATTTTATTCTTTAGGCGCCTGTCATTTTCCACACTCGTAAGACACCTTTGACATACGCAGAAAAGCGACCTCTTGTTGACAGGGTATCGAACGAGGTACGTACGTTAACGTAAGGACTTCCTAGGGTTGTGCGTTTACGTAACACTTTAGGTTTAGGAACTGAAAACATGGACATTTTATTTAGAGCAGTTTTTCGTATGGCTGTGAAAACGCGACGGTCACAGCACATGCAGCATACATGGTTACGGCGGGAATTTCGAATGTTTTTATAGACGCACGGCTCTAACACGGTCGCGGTGGGGTGTGGTCCGTTTCACACTGCTCAATACTCACATTTGTCTGGGAAACTTTACTCTTGCTTGTGTTGATCTGTTTATTGGTGGAAAGCATTGATAAAGCTTTCCTATCTGTAAAGCTTTACAGGCAAAGTTACTACACTGCAAAAAACGCGCAAGTAAATTTACTCAAAAGTTTGAATAATTAAATCGGTGCATCCACAGTAACTCACTTATCCGAGTAAATTTACTCAGTGATTTGAGTAAATGGTACGCAGTTACTCAGTTCTTTGAAAAAAGGATACTCAGTTACTCAAATAACTGAGTAAATTTACTCGGATAAGTGAGTTACTGAGGATGCACCGATTAACTCAAATTTTTGAGTAAATTTACTCGCGCGTTTTTGCAGTGTACTGAGCAGAGATGAATGCAAAGATACAAATAGCAACAATTATGTACGAAAACCACCACAAAGACAACAAATCAGTAAAGAAGATCTGTCTTTATGTCATCTATTTCCACAGGGATGGGCAGCCATATCCTTGTTACTTTGAATAGAATTCACTGGTGCTGCATTAAAGAAACGGTCCAGTATTGAAATGGTCATCATCATTTGAACACGCATGGTCAGAACGAGCACAACCAACCGAAGTCAAGGGAAAATTACTAGAAATTTCCCCTGCCGAAGTACATTCCTAAACTGACAGTGAAGTGATTTGTGAACCAAAACTTCTTATCTATCAATGGATTGACAATGAATTATACAATGTGATCTAGGAGGAAGACGTTTTCTTGAAAATCTGACAGGTTTCGTCATTTGTTGAATGCGAATAGTTGAAATCGCGTTATTCTATAGAATATATGATGAAAGCAATTTTAATTCTCAACAATTTAAGATTTTTAATATAATTTTAAATCGATGCACCACAATAATTAGCTAATATCAATCTATTTCACCAATAGCCACCTCCGCAGACAACACTCATCTCTTGGTCTCGGGATTCCTGTGCTGTGAAGTTCGGTTGGAGACTAGTGTTACCTGATGAGGAAGCTACATTAATACAATATCAATATTACATTATCAATATTACTGTGGGTTTTATAAGCAAAAATGATAAAATGCTGAAAACAAAAACCTGATTAGTTTTCTTTTTTTGAAACTTATTTTGAATGGCTGCCGCTTTCACACTGCAAAATAGACAAGGGTCTCAGACGAACAAATTGTCACAGTGTGAAAACGTGACGGAAGCACTTTGAGACACAAAAGTCGTCTGATTTTGTCCGTCTATTTTACCGTCTGTAGAGACTTGAGACGACTTTTTCTCTCGTCTTCTATCGTCTGGGTGGACAAATCCAGTACACTGGTCGAACAAATTGTCGTAGGAATACTCCAAAGGGAATGAGAGGAATGAGCAGGGAGTGATGGATTTGAACTGATTGTCGAAAACGGCGGCCCGACTAAGACGACCTAAGAACGGACAATTTGTCTAGTGTGAAGCAGGACATGGTTGATCCAAAGGGGATTGGGCTGAGTCAGAAGAAGGGCTGTTCCCAGATGGTATAACGAAATGTGAAACTGGAAATGGAAAAAAAATTGGTTGTCATCCAATTGGCCACGATGGGAAATTAGGCATCTGTAACGCATTACCTACTGAAAGATGGTCAAGTATGCAGCGACAGCAACGTTCGATTAATACTAGTTCCAGCAACAAGGGAAAAAAGTCATTTTACCCATTAAGGTGGCCCGTACCTATTGATATGTTTGTTGGGCATGAATTTCAATCGCGTCCTTTTACATCAAAACCTTGTCCGATTTCTGAGAAATTTGCAGCCATTTGTCTACAAGCCTTGAAATTTGTACCGGTAATTATTTTTCTGCGAATTAGATCAAGTAATTTGAGATATCAGACGATTTTTAAGAATGGCTTTTTGAGAAAAATTGGTCATAAATCCAAAATTCCAAGGTGAATTTTTTTCCTATTTCGTCAATCAAGTATAAAGGCATAGAGGACTACATACAACATGTATCGTGCCAGTTGGTGCCTTAGAAGTTGCGATACAAAATTTGTGCTGCCTGTTACGACGCAAAATTATGTAGTCAAAACTACCGCCAAAATCTCAACAAAATTTCAAAAACAACGAGAACTATATCTGCTGTAAGAAAGACAAATACCTATTGTAACTTGTGAACAAAATTTGGAGAGATGAGAAGCTAAACGCCAATGTTATCCTCAAGCAAACTTGGGGAGTAATTTTTGTGACCACGAGGCGAGCGTTGCGAATTTGTATTACTTCGACTTCTACAAATTCTGTCGAATTGTTTCGTGAAATTTTCTCGGTATGGGATAGAACAAAATGTTAACATACCTGTTGCCAAGTGTCGTTGTGTTTGCTGCACTAGGTATAATTCATTCAGCTTCAAAAGTAAGCAATTTCATCAAGTCGACGTTTGAGCTGCCAAGGTGAAACCCTCACGGTTTGTTAATTTATTCAAAACGACACCTTACTATCTGTTGCAAAATTCCGCACGGGATCCAGACTTTTGGGAATAAAGACGGTAGTTCTCTGAATACAATTGCTTCTGAGTCTAAATCCCGTGTGGAATTTTGCAACAGATAGTAAGGTGTTGTTTTGAATAAATTAACAAACCTTGAGGGCTTTACCTTGGCAGCTCAAACGTCGACTCGATGCAGTTGCTTACTTTTGAAGCTTACTGAATTATACCTAGTGCAGCAAACACAACGACACTTGGCAACAGGTATGTTAACATCTTGTTCTATCCCATACCGAGAAAATTTCACGAAACAATTCAGAATTTGTAGAAGTCGAAGTAATACAAATTCGCAACGCTCACCTCGTGGTCACATAAATTACTCCCCAAGTTTGCTTGAGGATAACATTGGCGTTAAGCTTCTCATCTCTCCAAATTTTGTTTACAAGTTACAATAGGTATTTGTCTTTCTTACAGCAGATATAGTTCTCGCTGTTTTTGAAATTTTGTTGAGATTTTGGCGGTAGTTTTGACTACATAATTTTGCATCGTAACAGGCAGCACAAATTTTGTATCGCAGCTTCTAAGGCACCAATTGGCACGATACATGTTGTATGTAGTCCTCTATGCCTTTATACTTGATTGACGAAATAGGAAAAAAATTCACCTTGGAATTTTGGATTTATGACCAATTTTTCTCAAAAAGCCATTTTTAAAAATCGTCTGATATCTCAAATTACTTGATCTAATTCGCAGAAAAATAATTACCGGTACAAATTTCAAGGCTTGTAGACAAATGGCTGCAAATTTCTCAGAAATCGGACACGGTTTTGATGTAAAAAGACGCGATTGAAATTCATGCCCAACAAACAAATCAATAGGTACGGGCCACCTTAAAATGACCATACTCCCGAGACATACAGAGCATGTGGTATCGAATTGCACGTCCAGGATTAATATTTCGGCAACAGAAACTTGAATGCAAGAAGATCAGCTACCAAGCGTTTCAAAAGCGAAGCGCAGTTATCTGCAAATGTATTAATGTTGGTAAAGTTGGTTCAACGCAATTATGCGACTGTCTGTCTGTGTCTTTTCGAGCTATTTGCGTAACTTGGTATAATTTTCTTTTAATAGTGAATATTCGTCAAATAAAATATTCTTTTTATAAGCATGAGTGGAGGCTCTACAGTAACCAGACAATTTACACATTGCCACAAAGCAAAGAAGTATTCATTTATTCAATATTATTGTGTCT
This sequence comes from Telmatactis stephensoni, assembly GCA_029948255.1. Classification (NCBI taxonomy): domain Eukaryota; kingdom Metazoa; phylum Cnidaria; class Anthozoa; order Actiniaria; family Isophelliidae; genus Telmatactis; species Telmatactis stephensoni. The sequence continues at coordinate 1,020,775 of JALIZF010001900.1, read as the reverse complement.
TCATCTTCTTGGTTTTCTTATCTGCTTCATATGCCTTTCTTTTGTTTTCAAGTTTGCGAACCTAAAAGAACAATGATATGAATTACAGGCAAGCTCAACTTCCATACAAACTAAATAACAGTAAGACTGAATCACAATATCCGAGTTCTATACGATCGCGAGAATGCTAAAGAATGTCAGCTAGTAATTTCCCTAGACAATGTAAACGACATTACCTCTGTCCTCTTTTTCTTCTTTGAGTGCATTATTTTTTCATAAAGTCGACGGTCCTTTCTAGGCATGGCCGCTATCGCAAGTTGTTTTTCTTCTTTAGAGATTTCTTCCTTCTCTTCTGGTTCATTTTCTGTAAAAGAAGAGTAAGCACTTTGAGTAGTTATAAAGAAATAGGGAACGACATCGCGGATGATTGAAATGACATCAACCCATATTTTCTTTTAAGAATGAATTTTATTCATATAAATTATTTTCGCATGTAGCAAACCAGAATACCATGTGCACTGTATTTTTCGCGAATTCTAATATTTTTCAAAAAGTCCGCAAAAGTTCTTTAAAAAAACAAATTGCTGCAAAAATGTACTCCACCCAAATTTTCCTACATCACAATTTATATCTAACATTCCATTCACTGCAAAATGTCCCTTTTTCAAAACAAAACGAAATATACGGCAAAACACTACGAGCTCCTAAAACTAATACATGTACGTGCGATGGAAATCTCAAAGACAAAACAAAACAAAAAAAGCAATCTTTGTCAATCATAAAAATTTATTCCCACAACTAACGCAAAAAATCGCGAATCCGCAAAATTAAACTTCCACGAATATGAAGTATCACCGGTATTTTAGTCAACCTTTTGAAGGAGCAAGGATGGCACAGTTGGTTAGTGCGCGGCCTTCGGTGCGAGAGGTCCCTAGTTCGATCTTCAGTGACCTCACATCCTTGTTTCAACTTCTTTCCTTTCTGTGTAGCTTTAAATACCCTTAAAACGGAGCACTGATGGAGAGAGGGGAGTAAAATGAGCGCACCGTCGACCTCAAGTTTATCAGTTACCAAAATTACTGTCACGAGTTATCGACGTAAAATATGGTCGTTTACTTTACTTTACTAACCTGTGTAATTGTTAATCACTCAGTCATTATGAGAATACCTTACACTGTACTAACCTTCAGTTTGGTCTTGATTCTCTTCATCCAAAATTGCCTGTCTTTCAGGGGGAACATAATCTCCCTCTTCCTCACGCACAAATGGTGACAAGTGTGGAGGTAGGATCACTCCAGGAAAATAGTCCTCAACAGGTAGAAGCTTTCTCTGATTGATGCTGTCTGCTATCCATTGTGGTTGTATGTAATACCTGGATACGGGTTACACAATGTTACTATTGATACACGTAGCTAAGTGGGTTCACAAAATAGTCAAAAATTATGTCCGCAGAAGGTGATTTATAAATTGTTCAAATAGTGGGGATTCTGTGAGATTAGCATTACATGATGAACCTAAGGATATCTATCCTCAGGGGCCCGGGGCATCTAATGAATGACATCTGTCTAGGGGGCTACTGTTTACCTTGATAAGAATTGATGTCCCTGTGTAGGTCTGTCTACTATTTGATGTGTTATGGACTGGTCTGTCTCAGGATAGGTTGCACCTATAGCAACAGTACTGTCCCATGATGCCTCACCACCAAAACATCTGTTAAGAAATGTCATGAAAGAGTGAGTTTCCACTGGGGTAATGTTTAATCAACAGATCCTAAGCAACTGAAGATGGCAACAACGACAGGAACAGCACTTTATAAGACAATGGTCTCATCCTTATCCTAAGATCATAAATTACCTGATCATAAAGACAAGGACTTCTCTTGGTACCTCTCTTGACAAGAAGAATTTGCACTCTTTAAAAAGTTTCTTTAGTTTTTCTAGTGATTCTTCCTCAGCTCTCAGTGCTTTGATAGCTTCTGCATCTTCACTCTAAGACATTAGAAATACTCAGCACCTTATTTGCAATACCTCAACTATATGGTAGCTAGGGTCACACAGGGACTGCAGAGCACTTTTAAAAGTGTGTGTGTGTGTGGTGGGGGGGGGGGGGGGGGGGGGGAGCACTTGAAAATGCCCTCTTGCCTCCATGGTCCCTGTCACTGCAGTCATATATTACCTCTGGGTCTACAGGAAATTCATCAACTTCTGGCTCTTCTTCAAGACCTAAAAACACCAAAGCAGTGGATAATTAGTGAGAAAGACTTGGTCACTGTGACATTTAAATATGCACTCTTCTTACTTTGACTAAATTGTAGATTGTGATTCAGTGCAGCCAAAACCTGAAACCAGAAATAAACAAATTATATACTTATCATGTGATGATATTTGTAACTGCTGTAAGAACTCTTTGAGAAAGGCAAGAGGGTGGAGAAAGGGGAGGGAGAAAGAGGAGGGGGAAGGAACCTTTCAGCTACTCTTCCCTTCCCTGGAGCAATGCTATGCAAGCATTGTAGATTTTTCATTGCAATATGCTTGAAAAATAAAAACAATATTTTCCTACCTCATCTGTTGTTTCAGACTCCCCACAATAGTTCTTGTCTGAGTTCACATCACCCTCTACCAACTAAATTAATGGTTATGAAATACATTGATAAGCACATTAACGTGACTAGGAAAGCAATCCTTAACATCAAACATCAAGAAATTACCTTTGGTGGGTAGTGTAAATTAAGGTTGTTGTACAACTTAAAGTTAATAAATCCCAACATTGTTTTGTAAAATTCTACAAATGTCAGCATAATCCTGAAGTCTACATCACCTGGAGTCTGCCACATATAAAACAGAGAAGAATTAGTATCACTCTTGTAACCTTATGATTTCGCATATTGAAAAAATATGAATTTCTCAATTCAAAAACTTTTTTTTCTTTCAGAATGTTGTTCAAAGTAATTCAATAGTTGATTATATCCTAAAGCATTAACAGATTTACCTGCTGACAAAATTGATAAGGTGAAATCCAAGTAACTGGTTGTCCCTGGATATCTGCTTGGAAATATATGCCTTTGATAGAGAAAAACACCTGCAAACAACAAGTAATATGAAAAGTATGTCATTATGTACTTCATCTGTTTTGAGTTCATGATGGAAGGAGAAGAGAATCAAGTGTATTTTTGATCTCTTACAGGTGCTGTATATGCTAGTATTGTAGCATTCCTCACAGTTCAGTATATTGCCTGTACAGCTCCTGAAGGGGATTATTTATATTTTTATCTATTTAAATTATTGATTTTATATATTTTTAATATTAGTTAGCAGGTCCACATCAGCTATTGCTGCCTAATATAACCTGCTTTATCAAATAAACTATGTATGTATGTATGTGTAAGGATGGAAATATGGAAGATTAACAATACCTTTCGCAAAGACTTTGATGCAATTATATAATGCTGAAATTCAACTAACAAAAACAAAGATTTAATCATCTAGTTTGCAGTTTCCATTAACAAAACACTACTGAGTAATAACATTATATGGCATTGACAGCATAACACTGCAGCAGCAATGCAATACTAACTTAAAAATGCAATTATAAGTACTATTCAGGATTAAAAGCCATTCTATTTAACCCTGAAATGATGCTATTTCCCAATTAATTTGACAATATTGACTTAGATTAAGGGCAGTTGAGCATCATCCAAACACAATACAACTTTTCTTAAAACTTTTTCTCCAATGCTGCAGACAACACAGAGCTACATGATCTGACCAACCCTGCAACAGTAATTTGTTTCATGCAACATTGTGACTGTACAAAAGTTGCAGGTTTAGGACAGTGTTCTGTGGCTGCAACATTTTTTGCAACTGTGATCAACATTGCAGGAGTGGACACAAGGTACAACTGTTACATGCAACATTGCAGAAAAAGTTCCACTGTGTTCCAGTGACATGTCAAGAAGTTTCAAAGGCCCTCGACCTGCAGTTTTCTGATTACTGCCATTTTTGTTACCTGATAAACATCTGCATTCTCTCACTACATCAGCCTGAAACAATCAAGAGAACAAACAATATGTAATGTTGAACAGTCCAAAGACAACCAAGAATAGATTGGGACATTTTGCATGTACCTGTATTTTGTCAGTCTGTGGCATAATGGAAAACAGGAAAATCATACACAAAGCATCATCTAGATCTCGTACAGCATCTATGAAAGTTGGGTATCTGATATATACAACAAAATATTTACAAACACTATGATTTAAAGCAAGATAAAAGTGGTTTTTTTTTCCCTAAGGTATATTCCAGCACCTGCTTAAGGTGGCTGGACCCTATTTCGCCAGTGCGCGGGTAGTCGAATTGAAGCGGCTATTAATCGTGTTACAGAATTAAGTTGACCAAACTTTTTACGCACACCTACTACAAATGGACCAAATTTTATAATGATACTAGTTTGGTTGAAATCGGAGCTTTTTTAGCATCGAAATTGTTATACACTAGATTTAAAATTTTGCCAATTTTCTCAAAATCCAGACCTCGACGAGCAAAACGATTTATAAGACTTTGTAAATCAAATGTTTGTCTATAATGTGAGAGCGTTTCAAGAAATTCTATTAAGCCAATTTTGAGTAAAAAACGGAGCAATTATTTAACTTTGAAGAAATTTAAAACCGCGGGTACTTAATAACTAGATTAATTTTGTAACAATAATTTTCCAAAGAAAAGTTGCAATATTTTTGGTTCTAAATAATACCAAGGCATGGTTCTTTATTTTGTGAATATGTCATCGTATTTGCTGTTTTTGATCGCCGTTGAGACGACTTTACATAAAGCACTAAATTGCTGCGTTTATCTCGGAATTTCGACATCCACGTTAATAATACTGTTTCTTGAAAACTAGCAGATCAAATTTTTTTTATTTCTTGATATTAAATATTCAATCCTTTACCAGTAAGGTGTGTAAATTACAAAGGCATTGAAGTTTTTTGAGACCGTTAAATAATTTTTTAAACATTGCCATATGTGCATCTCTATTCTCCGAGTTGTTGCCGGTGTTTGATTATGCATGCCTGCATGTGTGTCGCTTTGGCGCCTCGTGCAAAAAATGCAAATATACATGGAAAGTCACGCCAGTGATATCCAGAGTAACGCTGTAGGCATAGCAGTTCCTTACTAAAGTTTCTAGAACTATGATATTTCCTTGTGCAAAAAGAAAACGGAGAAGTGAAATATTGCTGGAAAACACATTAAAGGCTAAAAAGACGAAGGAAAGTAGTTAACCAGTCCAGGTAACTTGGAAGACTTAATAGTTCCATGTATTTGCATTTTTTGCACGAGGCGCCAAAGCGACACGCATGCAGGTATGCATATCATAAAGCCTGAATCAAACACCGGCAACAACTCGGAGAATAGAGATGCACATATGGCAATATTTAAAAAATTATTTAATGGTCTTAAAAAACTTCAATGCCTTTGTAATTTCACAACCTTACTAGTAAGGGATTGAATATTCAATATCGAGAAATAAAAAAAAAATCATCTACTAGTTTTCAAGAACCAGTATTATTAACGTGGATGTCGAAATTCCGAGTTAAACGCGGCAATTTAGTGCTTTACGTACAGTTTTCTCAACGGTAATCAAAAACTGCAAATACGATGACATATTCACAAAATAAAGAACCATGCCTTGGTATTATTTGGAACCAAAAATATTGCTAGTTTTCTTTGGGAAATTATGGTTATAAAATTACTTTACTAAAGCACCCACGGATTTAAATTTCTTCAAAGTAAAATAATTGCTCCGTTTTTACTCAAAATCGGCTTAATAGAATTTCTTGAAACGCTCTCACATTATAGACAAACATTTGATTTACAAAGTCTCATAAATCGTTTTGCTCGTCGAGGTCAGGATTTTGAGAAAATTGGCAAAATTTCAAATCCAGTGTATAACAATTTCGATGTTAGAAAAGCTCTGATTTCAACCAAACTAGCATCATTATAAAATTTGGTCCATTTGTAGTAGGTGTGCGTAAAAAGTTTGGTCAACTTAATTCTGTAACGCGATTAATAGCCGCTTCAATTCGACTACCCGCGCACTGGTGAAATAGGGTCCAGCCACCTTAAGTAGCTCTACTACTGGATGTAATACATGATTTTAAGGCCTCATTCACCAGTAGTTTTCAGCGCTTGAATCCCACAGGCCGGCCTTATTGCTGGAACGTCTTCATATAAATAGAGACGGGGCCTCATTTAATGTCCTTATCCGAGAAGACGTGAAGGTCTAACCATTTGCAGATGTAATTACAAAGGCCCTTCTCCTCAATTATTTAAAGACCCTGAGTGTTGGTCCGACCTCCCACACGAGAGACCAATGATCCTTAACCAACTGAGCCAATTGGACAGTAGTACATACATACATGTAGTTGATCATTTTCTACATCATCAATTTGCTGTAAATGGAATTACACTTAAATAAAACAATGGAACAAAGGAATGGGAAATTGTAACTAACAGATGAATATTACTGCCATTACATCACAATCAAGGAAGACAATAATAAGGAAAGTACACCATCTTGAAACCACCAGCAGTAAAGATGAAGACCCTGTACTCTGGCTTTCTTTTCTATCCAGTATGTAGTTTGCTTGTCAACTTAACATTTTGCAACCTGTTCAAAATTCTAGTGTGAACCAGTACCTTGCTGAATTTTAAGCCATTGACAGCTGTGTAACAAAAATTTGTGACCATAACATTATGGAGGGACACTCATGAAAACAGCCTAAGTGACTTTTCTGATGATTTCTTTTAAAATTAACTTTCCTGTGACCAAATGCCAAATGTATAGACATCCATCAAAAAGTCACAGGCCATTTTCATGTGTGCAAACCCTTGAAATTACATGATGGTTTTATGATAATATTTACCTTTCTTTTACAATATGATCTAGAGTATAAACTGGTTTATTGTCCTCTAGTCTCTGTGCTGTCCCTGACTCTTCTTTGCCAATGGCCTTTTTAAGCTTTTTAAGAAACACTTTAAACTCCCTGAACTTGTTTAATATAGGTTCATGTGCTATCCACTGTATATCTTTATAATAATAATATGTCTTGTGAGCAGTACTGCCTTTGTTGACCTTCTTCTTGTTTTTGGGTTCAACAGGATAAATTCCCTTTAAGATGCACAAGCGCCTAAAGATATTACCATAAAAATATGATTTACTCAGGGTTTCATTAATGTAAGCAAATATTTGATAATTTTTCGAACAAGACATGCTTATTAGCCTGCATCACATTTGGTCAAAAACTCTGTTTAATCCCCCTGTATAACAATCATACAAATCATGTTCTCAACCCCCCTTGGGCTTGCTGATTTTGGAAAGATGCTTGTGATTGGCTAAATCCTGTAGGTCATTCTAATGTAATTTCTTATTGGACGTTTATTCACACCAACATGATATAAGTGACTATTAAATATCCAATGGCAAGCAGTTATATTATCAATGTTATATTAGCTGATCATAAGGTCGTTTTCAAAATTAAGGTGCTGTTACACTGTGCAATTTTCCCAGCAACTTGTCTTGCAACGGCGTTTCAAAATAAGTTGCAGAGAACATTATGGCGCTGTTACACTGTGCAATTTTCCCTAGCAACTTGCAATACTTTTGGCCAGTTGCTGGGGAAAATTGCACAGTGTAACAGCACCATAATTTTCTCTGCAACTTAATGTTCTGCAACGCCGTTGCGAGACAAGTTGCTGGGAAAATTGCACAGTGTAACGGCACCTTTAATCAGAAGAGCAGTTAAATAGGATTTGTGTCACTGTTATGTAGATGGATCAAATAAGAGTTTTGTGCATATGTAATTCAAGCTTCATGCTTATATGATCTCAACATATTTGAATGATTTGTAGAATACCCCAACTGACAGTCCATTCATTTGAAAAACAAAGCATATGAACTGTGTGGTGCTAGTGTATTCTGTAACCCCACCACCCATGTGAGGTTCGACGAAGAGCACGATGGACAATTACAGGTAAACATCGACACAAAACTGTTGAGTTACAACTACTACGTCTCTGAATATATCCTACCTAAAGTCAGGCAGACTTAGTTGTAGTTTTTTCAACGCTTGATTTCTTGACACAAAATGAACTGCTGCCCCACTCTCCCCCTGAATTTCAAAGAATAAACACTAAGGTTAACTTAAGTGGCGTAAAACTCTTCTTAAAGGCCCAAACCAAGCAACTTGCCTTCTTTTTTTCTTTCCCCATTTTAAAAGTCCTTTTGAAACACAACACGTGTGGAATAAAAACATGTAGTACTTAGTCCTCGCGCAGATTATAAACTTGAACAGGATGCTGGGTAATTGTAAGGAACGCCTGGAGTAATTTGTGAATGTTGTGAGTTTTGAAGTTGTGTCAGTAGAAATGTCTCGAAAAATGTTGGAAAATGAGAATGGTACTACAGAAGAAGTAGTTCTTTTTGATGAAACCTCCTTATCAGACGGTGAAATGTTGTCATTCAATGAAATCGAAGTGGATGCCGCTCAAGACAAGAGTTTAGTAAGTTTGTTTCAGAAAGATCTCTGATTTCTGAAACTTGTTGGTTTTGGAATTTATGAGTGTTATAAAGGAAAGATAGTTGTAAAAGATAATCTTGGACGACTTTGCAAATGTTGAATATCTGTTTAAAACTGTTTAAAAGTGGTGGGAATTCTACAGTGCCTAGCTATTCCCTAGCTAGCCTACATGAACTTACCAGGACCTACATGTACATAGCAGTTTGTCAGCACTGAATGAAATGCAAGAACTTACTATGAACAAGTATTGATGTCTGTGTGGTGTACACGGTGACTAAGGTTAGTTTAGTAATTTTGACATTACATGCACAAGGCTCTTAAACAATAGAATTCAAATGGCGAAAGCAAATGGTCCCATCTGCATGAACGTCAAAAATTGAACTCTACTGTTTGACAGCCTTGTGTATGCAATTGCAAAATTACTAAAAAAAAAATAGCTAGCCTTAGTCTCTATGTATATCACACAGATATCAATACTGAGTTTTGCTCTCTTATTGCTAATTTAAATGACATCAATTTATGTTCAGAGAATTTTTTTGTATTATAAAGGATTCAGGCAAAAGTGATGATGAAGAGACTGAATTTATTTGTGACAAAAGAAGAAGAAGCCGTATACGAAGAAACCTGATTTCACAGATTTCCAAGAGGGTACAGTAGGCCTTGCAACAATATTTCATGGATATACATGTAGTGCAATGTTAAATCCAATCTTCCTGGAAAATTGACCAAACTTAGTGCTACTGGGATGGATAATTTGATGTGGCAATCATTTTAGGTTTTGGAAGGAATTTCATTCATTGCCCAGTGATAAAGAATTTAACTTTTGTTTTTATGAAAATGTCAAATTCCTTGGTGGTTCCCCTTCTCCTTTCCCTTGTTACAATGTTTAACATTGAGTGCATTTAAGAGCATTTATCTTGTCCAACCATGTGGTCATGTATGCTTACTAATACTGATTCAGTATTAGTGAATTCTAGAAGAGCAGTTGACTCAATCATGTTATTAGAATTAATGACAGCAAAATTTTATCCTATAGATCAGGGCTCTTGAAAAACGTACTGGAATGATTTCATGTTTCGTTTACATGAAAGGTGATGAAATGGTTGTTGAAGGTAAATAAACGAAACACTGCAACACTGAAGGGGTATACACATGTACATGCAATAAACATACTCGGTAATCATGAACAATCTGCACCGTACGGTAAGTGGTCGGTAAGTGGTCGGTAAGGTAACTCAGTACTGTATTTAGATTTTACCTTTAATTCCAAAGCAGAATTTACTCTTCTATAGGAGATAACACTTTACTTACATTGCTCTTTTTTGGATAATAATAATAATAATAATAACAACTTTATTTACTGAGGGTAGCACTAAATAGTGTACAACACTAGTAAACTTGTGGATCCCTTCAATTCTCAAATGTTTTATTACTGAAATATACAGGTTGGGATCATGTATGTTTACATGTATATGATTCAACCAAAACTTTCATATTGAAAAACACTTATTTTTATCTTTTGAAAATGCCACAAATTCTACAGAGTGGTTTTTAATAGAAATGTTTTGAAAGGATTCCATTAGTAATTAATTATTGAACCATATTCTTCACAGGGACCCGGCTTTATTCAGCTATATTTCTGTACTTTATTGAAACGCTAATATTGGGATTCCTATGGCACATGAGATTGTTTTGAAGTATCGTGTAACATAGAGTTGTAATCTGATTATCGAGCTGCCATTATTTGAAACAGTAACTTGATAAGGGGATTATATTCGAATCAGTAACGCATTCAGTCTAGTAACCATCAAAATTGTCATAAACAGTTTACGAAGACAGTTACTGTCTTCTGATGGTTACTAGAGAATGCGTTACAAAAGTCAATAAACCTAATCCCCTATCGGTTTATGAACGTAAGCAGTGTCAAATGGCTTTATATTACATGCTCATGTAATTTACTGTAATAGGATGCTTACTGGATGTCGATCGTATAATTAATGGCCTCCTGTCACAGGAATCCCAATATTAGCATTTCGATAAAGTATAGAGATATACATGTAGCTGAATAAAGCTGGGTTCCCTGTGTATTCTTGGGTTTTGTATGATGTCATTATCAATCTTATTGGAATTTTCATCAGCTGAAAGACAAGTTTTCAATAGAATATTCTCTGGTTGAGAGCACATAGTGGTTAAACACTGACCACCAACCATTTGAAGAAGATAATGAGGTTCATCAGCTGTACCCAGCAATATTTATTGCTGGGTTGCAAATTACGTCAGGCAGCCATCTTGGATGAACTTTAACAAAAGGTTTCTCATTAGTGCCTGTTGTTTATACATCCAATATGGCTACCAGTCCTTTATGTTATAATTCTTAAGCAAATAATTAAGACCCAACAATGCAGTAGATGTACACTAAGTTATCCATCTTTGCATTACATGTATAAACCAGGAAACAAAGCTATTGCTGATACCTTTGGAAAGGATGAAGACGTTCAAGATTCCTTCAAGAAAGCAATGAAATCAATAGACAGTACAAGTAAGGAAAGTAAGTACTAAAGGGTTACTTATTAACCGAGCGCGAGGTCTGTATGGGAAAATATCAGACTGAGGTCTTGACAGTACGGACCGAGCGCAGCAAGGTCTGTACAAAAAGACCGAGGTCTGATGTTTTCCCATACAGACCAAGCAAATGAGGTTAATAACTTACATGTATTTATTATATGGCTTTGAGAAGTCCCGCTAAAACAATTGCCAAACACAAACTTTTCTTTTCATCTGGGACAGCAGTCCTGATATGGCAAAATACAGACCATGCACTAGCCAATCAGAATTCAGGAAATTATCTAGCCATATAATAAATGTAAATACATAATGAAGGTAAGTACATGCAGATAAATAATAATTAGTGAAAAATCTTGAAAACATTAAGTAAACACTTATTTACTGGGACCAAGGGAAACAGTATGTTTTGTGGTCCTGAGACCACTGATGTTGGGGTCGAGGGACCACAAAACATACTGCTTTCCCAAGGTTCCAGTAAATAAGTGTTTTGTTATATACATTGTACCAACTGTCAAAGAATACAAAGCAAAACGTCACTACAATGAATGTTTAATTATTCAAAATTAATTTTACTCAAAACTTGTCAACAAACTGACCTTTTTTCACACAAATTTTTTCGGAGAATTTTGCAACTTGTTTGGTGGCACTGATTATCAATATTTTTCTTGGAATAAATTCTGTTCATTCATCTTAACAGTTGAAAATGTGCACAAGTTTTGCCTCATGTCTGAATGAATAAATTTGCAAACAGGCGCTGCCAAAAATGCGCCTTCAAAGCTCATTCTTCTGGTTTTGTTATTACCGGTCCACAACATTGTTGCCCATTGCCCAGGGAAACATAGAAACTTGTTCACCTTCACATGATACCTTCTCACCCAATCAGAGCATAAGAAAAATAGACTTTGACAGTTGGTATATAACAACAAAGTTTGTTATTATTGATTTCTTTACTGTATACATAGAAGCTGAAAACCACCAAGACCTTATCTATACATCACTGGATATCAATCCTCCTGGAAATTCAAGAATAACAGTTGCATTCCTGAGAAAAATTATAATTAAAGCTGTTTCAACATTCTTCACAAGTTTACGTAAGTAGAAGTCAGTGCCTTTGACAACTGCTAATTTTCAACTCATTTTGTTTCTTTCACATTTCTTTTGTTATCATCTTAACTCTGTTTGGTGCCTTCTTCAAGCTCCAGTGCATTCATCCCCAAGATGGGGCAATGAACAATGCAGACCTGAGTGGTGGCCAGAACATATACAATTCTCCAACCCAGCATCAGGAAGTAAGTCTCTATGGTACATCCTCTAAGTAGTTCAATCAGTTCTGAGATACCCATCACTGAGCTTTATACATGTCACTTTGATTCCTTTGTGCATGACAAATGTCCCTGAGAAGCCAACTATTAAAATCAATGGTGGTGATGATGATGGGGATATTTGATGATGATGGGAGATATTTGGTCATAATAATTGCTTAATATTTATCATTCCAGCCAATGGATTAAGGAAGGAGCATCTTTTACAAATCTATGAGTCCTTAAAGGCACATGTGTTATCTCAGCAATCTTCCAGGGCAGATGAACATTACAATAACCTGCACAGTGCTATAATTCTTGATCACAATTACCACTCATCAGATGGTGATGAGAACAATCTATCAATTGAAACAAGTTTGGTCCAACAAGACTTACCAACAGATAATCAATTTATTGTTGTTCTTAATGGAAGCCAGCCCATGATTATTGATACTCGCAGTAAAACTAGTCATCCAGCTACAGTTGTGATCAATCACTCAGCTACAAGTGATGGTGGCATGACAGCTATGGTCAGTCACACAGCAACTGATGTGGATAGTAAAACAGCTACAAGTGTGGACAGTCACTCAGCTAAAGGTGTTGAAAGCCACCCAGCTTCATGTGTAGACAATCATACAGTTGAAGATATGGATAACTCTTCAGCTACATGCATGGAAATTCACCCAGAAACAAGTGTTGATAGTCACACAGACACAATTGTGGACAGTCCCCAAGATACACATGCAGATAGTCACACTGACACAATTGTGGACAGTCCCCAAGATACATGTACAGACAGTCATACAGACACAATTGTGGACAGTCACCCAGAAACAATTACAGACAGTCACACAGATGCATGTATGGAGAGTGATTCCGCTACAAATGAGGACAATGCTTCATCTATAGACAGTAACAATCAGTTTATTGTAATTAGCACTGAAGACATAAGTCCAAGTCAGGCAAATATAAGTTTTGAGAGCTTATTGGCTACAATACAGAACTCTGATTTACACACTTGCTGTTCTTAGCATCCAATCAACAGACAGCTGAGAATCACTTTTAATTATATATCACTTACACAAAGGAAAAGAATTAAAGAAAGAGTTGCTGTAATAACCACATACAATAGAGACTTGACTTGGTTATGCTACTGTATGCCCAGGGGCGGATCTAGGGGGTGTCCATAGGTGCACCAGACATCCCCCTAACACCATACGAGATGACATCATCAGATTCCATTGTTAGGAAGCCGCCATCTTGGATGTGACGTCATCTCTCAAGAGGCCTATTTGGGACACCCCCTTTGCAAAATCCTGGATCTGCCCCTGATGCCAATAGAATTTAATCATTCTTACTGTACTCTTGCAACATAAACAGTTATCAGTAGGTCAGAAACATAATATTGGTAGTTATGTATGAAGCCACTCTGTTTTTAGTGGTGGTGTTAAAATACATACATCTAGCTGATGAGCTGTGTCAAGCCTTAGTGGCCTGCATCTAATATATGTTGAATTATTAAAAACATTTTGTCCTTGTTGTCTGCATGATCAGCAGTGAGGATATACAATGGAAAAAGGACCTGCTATGTACCTAGCTTGCTGCTTACAAAAGTTTTCAAAAAATTAGTTCACGACAGTTTTTTGAGAACAAAAGAGACGGAAAGTTTCTTGACTATAAAGCTGGCGATACAGGCTGTAATTTTAATTTTTTTGTTGCAGAGAAAAATTGCAGCGTCTGTCATCACTCTGCAACATTCAGTACGAGCATGCAATGTTCAAAATGTTACAGAAAAAAGTTCAAACTTTTGAACTTTCTGCAACAAATTAATTTTTTTGTTGCAAGACGTCAATTTCGCGCTCGCAACAAAATCCCTAAAATTGCATTGCAAACGTGAGAAAAAATAGGGACGTGTATTTCTGGCTTAAAAACCCATCTGAACAATAAAATATCTAGGCCTTTATCACTTATTCTTTTAGGAGAACTCATGCAAACATCCATTATTATTTTTGTATTCAGTATTATACAATCTTTCATGATCTTCCATGATCCTCAGTTCAAGGTCAAATACAAAGTAACATGTTTGGTTTTCCAGTTGGAGATGTGGATTGAATGCCATTTGGTCAGTGGGAATAAATATCTGGTTGAACTGAGAATGAAGCGTGAATTTTTGTGGACATTATTGGAAAGGTTATGAGAGGAGGGGGCAGAAAGACAGGAGAGGGCCAAGTTTTTCTTCGGTCTACCTTTGGGATAGGGCTCTCTTTAACTTTCAGTAAAGATTCAGAGGTTTTTTTCCATCTGCAGCTCAGTTGGTTAGTGCGCGGCTTTCTGAAGCGATTTCCAATCACCTCACACTTGTTTCAACTTCTTTCCATTCCGTGTAGCTTTAAGCAGCTTCACATACCCTTAAAACTGAGCACTGATGGAGAAAGGGGTAAAGAGCGTACCGTCGGCTTCCTGGGAAACGTAACCAGCTTAACTAGCTGAAGGAACTACCTACCCTAAATATTGTGCTTTATCTTAACCTTTTAAATTGTCGAAATGTAGAGAGTAAAGAAAATTCAAAAGAAAACAGATCTATATATTCGACCTATAGAGGCTTTTTCCTCTCTCTTTGTCTGCCTGCCTTTGCGCAAGCGCGTTCGCATTCTCACTCACCAAACCTTTATTTGAGTAGTTATTATTACATTTTGAGTAGCCATTACCCTAAGTTCTGTTTCCGTAAAAGTTCCCAAAAAGAGTGAGGGGAATCCAGGTCTATCATGCAGGGGAGTAACCAGGAGTTTTTACCCAGCTGAATGAACAGTTTATACAGTATACACAAGCCAAAAATATACATTTTGCTTGAATTTAAACTTTAAAAAATAGTATGTCTTGATTAACTTGGCAACTGTTTAGCGGGGCAATTGCAAAATTAAACGCATAAAAAACGCACGATATTCGATGGCACATTTAAGAAATATAGAGAAATTAAACGATATCCATTATTAATAATCATGAATATTAATCAATCTCAATATATTTATGAACGATCCAAAATAATTAAAAAAGTAAAGGTGAAAACATCGGCATCCGTAGCAAGACAATAAGTAGTCAGGATATTCAGGTAAAAAAAGAAAAAGTTATAGAAAAAGAGCGAAAAAAAAGAAAAAGGATTCGCCCCCGACACGATTCGAACCTGTTAGATATGCACCCCCGGACACAAAGTAGAAATGATTATTTAACTGAAAAATAAAAAAAGGCAATTTTGGGACGATTCTCCCGAGACATTCAAGGAAGCTGAGACATCGAATCGACTTACGTTACGGATGAAGATTTCGGCCCCATCCACGCTATCCCGGTGCTACATAAAACAGTTGTCTTAGCCCGAAGGCCAGGGAGGGAGACGATATCCGGACCCTAATCCATACCTTTAGATATCACCTTAGACCACTGCGCTACTTAATAATTTTAATGTCTAATTGGGGTAGTCTATTCGGCGAAGTTTCATTATGATGCTAATAGGTTTGTCCCAAATCCTTGGGGACATAGAGGAACCAATCAAAATCGAGTATTTTGAAGAAAGATCAACAAAGTTGCACTAACAATATGCATTTTAGGTCCATCAAGCTCCTTTGTGACGTGAAGACGTTACGCTGTATTTTAGTATGGATCTTTATTTTCTACTGCTGGATGAAGGCTTGCAACTGGTAACCACATTTGCTATTTAAGAGTAGTCCTAAAGCAGATCTCGATTATTATCCAGACAAAGGGCGAAGATTTGAAATGTCAGCAAAGTTAAGTATCTCGTTTACAAATATCTTATAACTCAACTGAAAGTTGTACATTTAGAGATTTAATAAACTTTATCACTTAGGGTTTCATCATTGTATTTTCAAGTCTAGTTGGGCAAAAGGACAAAAAAAATCCGTGAAACCCTAAGCCTAATCTGCTGAGTCTCTGCTAGTAGCAGGGTAGTAATGGGGGTGGTCTGATGTCAGTTGTCAGTCAGAATTTAGCTCGTTTGTCAGTTGTCAGCTAAAAATTAAGTCATTTGTCAGTTGTCAGTACAATTCTTAGTTTGTCGGTAAAATATTAGTTAAACATTAATTTTCAACAGCTTTTTTTTCACATTGCGCATGTTTTTAGCAATAGAACACTATTTTTACTTCATACGTAGTTTAAAAGATGCTTTTAAAACTTTTTTTTCATGTTTTGTTTTGCTTTTGTGATGCTCAAGAGGATCTACCTACAAGGACCATCGTGCATGAACATGTTAAGGCACAAAATATATTACGTACAGATATTATTTGAATATTTCATTTTCTGATACCCCTATAAACAAAATACTCTGCTTTTTCACTATTTATATGGGCGTGTCTAGAGTACGTAGCTATTGTGAAACTGGCTAGTAATCCGAGCCGGTATATACTTGCTACACGTGGCCAGTTTAATATTTACCAGAACTAGAGTCCATATCTAAACCTTCACTTAGCAGACATGTTCAAAGTCGACACAGGGAACCCAAAAGCAAATATTAAAGTGCCATTTTGTGGTCCTTTCAGCGGCTTTTATACGAGATTTTAAGATTTTATCTGTACATTTTAGATAAGCAACAAAAAATGTCAATTGTCAGTTATCATTTTTGTTGTCAGTTATCAGTACAAAAAAGCCTTGTTTGTCAGTTGTCAGTGGCATTTTTGGCCATTTATCAGTTGTCAGTTAACCCCATTACTACCCTGTAGTAGGGAATCCCGTACTGATAGAGAATCGGTACCTGTGCCAGCACCAAAGACACGAGCTTTTAAAGTATATGTCTGTAAGTTTTTCTTATTCAAATTCTTAATAGAAATATCATTTTGTGATCTTTTGTAGCAAAACCGCACGTAAGAACTTGTTAAGAACTTGTTAAACGAGTTTTACTTTTTTTTGCACGTACGATTGCAAGTGATTGCAAGGGGAAACAAGAAGGGAGGGGGAGGGGATTGGGGAAGGGAGGGGAGGGGAAGTTGTTAATCCACGTCCCCTGGAATTCTCCTAGCTATGTTCGTGATTGTACACTCGAGCTACACATTTGATTGAGTCAGTTCATCGTTCTTACCCCATTTGTTTCCACATATATAACACAGGACACCCAGCGTGGAGTTATCGCCCTCACTTGATCTTTTTAGGGCGGTGTTACACGAGACGTACGATTTTTAACGACGATTTTTCGTGCAACGTTGCAACAACTTGCAATCAGTTTTGCGTTGTGAGTTTCTGACTTGGATTCAAAAACTCGCAACGCGTTGCCGCGAAGCGAAAATATTGCAAAGAAAATCGTTTCAAGTGTCATGTTACACGAGAAAGATATTTAACGCAACGCCATTGCGCTGAAAATCGTCGTTAAAAATCGTCTCGTGTAACACCGCCTTTAGCTAGGTTGTACCAGAATGTCGCATCGCCCTGAAAAATGATAAATTTGAATTCAATTATGACCCAGTCCCAGTACATGGTGCGATTTGTTTCTAACAAAAGCAAAGCAAAGCAAACCAAAATTAAACACAAAACAAAACAACAACACCAAAAACACTTGCATGGTTGAATCACAAATTATCAGTCTTCGCTCTGAAAAGGTGTTTGTTTCAATGATTTAAAGTGTTTGGATACAGTTTCTCAGAAGGCCAACCGACCGAGAAAAAGCGGCAAAAAAGCTACTTTGCTTTCCTTATTTTTGAACGATATTTTGAGACACAATTGCTTAATAGTTGTAGTTTGTATCTTGAGAGTTTTGTGGCGATCAGATCGAATTAATTTATGCAAATTATGAGGAAATCCTGGAAAACATTGTTTTTATTTTTTCTCGAAAAATTGCTATAGAATAATTTCAAAACTTAGGAGGTTAATATTCAACGTACTCCCTAACATTACAGTGATTTTAAAGAAATTTTAATTCAGGGATATGAAATTATGAAGTCGTTAACTTTGAACATGATTTTTTGCTATAATCAGCAATCATCTCAATAATAACGATATTGGACGTTAAGGGTTTATTAAATGGTCACCGATTTCACGCCAGAACTTGTTTATTACATGCCTCAGTTATTTATTAAAACAAATTGGTAATAACCGCGGTTTAACGAAGAAGGGAGGCTGTAAATAAGAGGTACGTTTTTAGCAAACAACTCGGACCAATTTACAACCGGATTCAGATCCGCCTTTCTCAAAATCGACTCGAACAATTTTCTTTAAAACTTCTGCATAAAATATTCAATCCATTCAAGAGACCATAATACTAAGAGAGCGAAACTCAGTATTGATGTCTGTGCCATGTTCGTGGCGGCTAAGGCTATTTTTAGTAACTTCGCCATCGCGCGCGCAAGGCTCTTAAACAATAGAATTCAAACGGTCCCGTCCGCGCGCACGTCAAAAATCAAATTCTATTGGTTGAGGGACTTGCGCGCGCGATGGCGAAGTTACTAAAAATAGCTTTAGCCGCCACGAACATGGCACAGACATCAATACTGAGCTTCGCTCTCTTAGTATTATGGTCTCTTGATCCATTGTGATGTCAAATTGCTAACTTTTATTTGGCTAGATTCCCCAGGATGAGCGAGCAGAAATATACAAAACTAGTCTAATTTTTTGAATTTTTTTGAATTTATCATGTCGCAATTGACGCGATAAGCGTACAAATGTTTTGATACTGCCTTCCTACTACAGGTGCTACAGGTACTACACGTCCTACAGATACTACACGTACGACAGATACTACAAGTACTACACGAACTGCACCTACTACAAGTACTACACCTGCTACGTGTACACTACAGATACTACAGGTTCTACAGATACTACACCTACAACGGGTGCTACACCAACTACAACCACTACACCTACTCCTACTACTAGTACAACCCCTGCTACAGATACTACACTTGCTACAAGTGCTACATGCACTAACTACAATCGCTACATCTACTTTAGGTACACGTATTGTATTGCGCGCCATTACAAAAGCTCAGGACAATAGAAGTTGTCCTTATAAGTATAGTTCGTCAGGACACTACGAGACGGACTATGATATGCCCCTATGTGTTTCTGTCTCAGGACATTAGAAGTCGTCCTTACATGGAGTCGCTACCGCAGTGCATGTAATGAAACTGCTTTAATTTGGGCTTCCTGTGTTAGATCTCCGAAATGGACTCTGGGTAATTATCAGGAACGCCTGGGAAAAAAGCGCGAAAAACAAATCAAAATGGCGGGCTGTCAAAGGTTTTTATCGCCTGCTCATTTTCAAAATATCCCAAGAAAATTAACGAATAAACCAGAGAAAGATGGCGAAGAAAGAAAATTAATGCCACCGGGAGTATATGAAAAAGTGAAATCTCCAACCAGAGACACGCAGATCGGTTCAAACCAACAGTTGCAGGACTCGACAGAAGATATGCAAAAAGCCAAAGACGAGATAACGAACCTGAAAGACGAAGTGAAAAATTTAAAAGGACTTTTGCAGGACTCTAAGGTAAAGGATCGTGAAGAAAGAATTAAAGTAATTCAAGGATATAACAAAAGTGCAGAGGAAAGAGCTACTTTGCAAAAGTTAGCCGAAGTTGAGGAAGAAAATGCCGTTTTGCTGTCCGAAACCAGAAAACAACAAGCTATCATCACTAAACTAAGAAACGACATCAAGCAGATTAAAATGGACTACGAGGCTGAGATAGAAAAATTAGATGTAGAAGTAGCAAAATACAGTCCAATTATTAGACAATTGAAGCAAGAGCTGAAAGACAAAGAGGTGAAATATGACAGCGAGATGGATAGTATGAAGAAAATGTTGAAGCAAAAAGCTGACAATGTGAAGGAATTGAAGTCACAGTTAAAACAAGCACATCAGCAAATCGAGGTTGATCGAAGTGGATTTGAAGATGTTATAAGTCAACAAGCAACACAAAAATATCAGGATTTGAGAAGTCTACAAGAATCCATGAAATCCTACAAAGCAAAGTATCTAAATGATGTGAATGAATTAAATGAATGCATAAAAGTAAAGGAGAAGATGGCAGAAGTTATTCAAAATAAACTTATTGCCAAAGAAATGGAAATAAAGGAGTTAAAAGAGAAAAATGAATTGAATGAAAGGGATTTTGCTGAAAAAATGAAGCAGTACAAATTTGAAATTGAGTCAAGTCAACAACAGTTTGAGTCAACTTGTCATGATTTAAAGGTTGCTTTACAAGAGGCAATCAAATCCCATGAGCTAGCAGTTGATGATTTTAAAGGTAAAGACATGATAACGCATACAATGTAGTATAAAATTCCAAAATTAAAGGACAGTCTCCAATCATGGCTTTAAGCACTCATGGAGAACTAGCAACTACTAGTAAACAAAGAGAATTAATACTTGCTGCTAGTATTTGTTAGGTCTGTGGTAGTGTTCCAGTAGACTAGACTGTATTTAAGGTAATGGGCTCATGCAAGTTTTTATTGATAAATTTTTCTATAAATCATCATATAGATTGTTTTTGAGTTGGGAACATCAAATCAATAAAGAAAATGGGGGGTCACACTGCTAGTTTTGGTGCTATGATAGCTTGAAAAGAGCAAAATCTTGCCATTTTGAATGAAAACAACAGATTTCAGAGAATGACTTTAGAGAATTAAATACCTTTATACCTTTACATTACAGAAAAACTAAATCAAAAGGACAACCAGATTGAACAAGAACAAAATACAGTTGAACAATTAAGAGCTTACATAGGAGACAATCTACCAAACATTCAGGTAGAAAGAATGACAAATGAGAATGAACAGTTGAAAGGGAGGTTGGAGGCATTGATCAAAGAAAATGAAAATGTAAATTCAACTCTGCAATTTATGAACATTCGACTGACCTCACTGAATGAAATACTGACTTTACAAGAAAATGAATTAAACAAGTCTTTACATGCTGGACAAGATGGAGCAAAAAACATGTTGACAAAGTGGAGACAAAAAGTGTTTGCTCTGCTGGTACAGCTAAAGTCGCAGGAAATCTTGAAGGACAACCATCAACAGGAAAACATCCACAAGGTACAATTGTATTTAACTAAAAGTAAGTTTTCAAATGACTATAAAAATAGCAGTCATGATGATAAAAAAGCCAGCCATGTTGCTATGTCTTAGCAATTAATTTAGCTGCAACAGCAAATCTGAAACCTGTCATAAGTGGTTGGTGTGGTGTTGGCAGGGTAGCGATGAGGTAACAGAAAGGTATCAGACAGTCAGTTAAAAATAAGGTGACAGACTAAGATGATGGTGAAGGTAATGGTGGTAAGGTAATATGTAATGAGGAGGGAACTATCAGGTAAAGTGGCAGTAAAGTGACAGTAAGATAGTGGGGTCGAACTATAAGGTAACAGTAAGGCAATGGTGAGGTAACAGTAAGGTAACAACAAAGTGACAGTAAGCTAACAGTAAAGTAATTGTAAGTGGCCAAATGAGTTACCAACCACTAATCTACTTTTGATGCTCAAATACTTACAGGTTTTCCATACTTACCATTATATTATTTATTCTAGATTTCAATATTGCAAGATGAATGTGCAAGATTACAACACAATGTTGAAATGCTTTCCCATACCTTAGCTGACAGACAAGCTGAATTACAAATTGAAATAAACACAACAAAATATCTCAAAGAACAACTGTCTAAAAAGGAGTCAAATGAGGAAAGACTACTGTCCACGTTAAACAACTACCAAGAAGAAATTGCTATGTTATATGAAAATGCTCTAAACATGGCTCCCTTTATGCAACAACTTTATTCCAAAATTAATGAAGCTTTTGCAAGACTTCAATCTTTATGTCAAAGAGTTTCATTTGCCACTGGAAGAGTTCAGTTCTTACAAGGTATAGATATCTACCTTACATTGTAACTTGATGTTTTCATGATGGTGTTTTTAAATATAGTATTTGATCATAATTACAAATTAAATTAGGTTTATTGTTTTTTTATTGTTTTTAAGGTCTGTTTGCACACAGAGAAGCACAGTGGAAAAGTGAAATGAAAATGGTTTTAAAAGAGAATGAGAAAGAGAATGAAATACCAGGTATTTGAATTGCTGCATATTCATGTATGATCATGCAGTAACATTGATTGTGTACTAAAATGATGTATTAAAGTGATGATTCTGAGCATAAATTTCTTGTTCATGTATTTCTAGAGAATGTTCTTCAATATACTTGCCACAGAAATATGTCTTTGTCTCTGACTGTTTTACACTTTTATTTTTTGACGATTTCATAGACCAAAGTGAAATAACTGGACTTGGATTTTTATATTTTTTGTCTATTTTTTGAAACCATCTTTTTTCTCTCTCCACACAGTTGTCAAGAGTGATGAGATTCACAGTGAAGATCTTCTGAAGGAGATTGAGAGGCTTACACAGGAGAGAGACATGCTTGCTGCTCAAGTCCTCAAAGATGCAGAATTACTGGAATGCAGAGTGGCAAACATTAGGGGAGAATATGATGACAGGATTAGGGAATCTACTGTCAAGATAGAACAGGTATTAAGGATTGGGGGGGGGGGGGGGGGGAGTGGTAGAAGAGGAGTAGATTGATGCTGCAATTCCTTTTAGAAATGTACTCCTAAAGATATAATCCTAAATAGTCCTAGGTTCGATTAAACTAATTTAGTTGCAAAAAAAAAAGACTAAAAATCAAAGTTGATGGCCAGTATCTTCAAAGCAAACTTAGTTGCATTTTAAATTGTAAAAGTTTGTACCTGTAGATTCTTTTGTTAGTTGCTTTTTACATTGTAAAAGTTTGTACAGATTCTATGGTTTAAATACTCAATGATTGGACAATTTGTATTAATAACAATTTGTTTGGGGGACCTTGGTTGGTGTGGTTATGCTGTAATACATCATGACAAAATATTATTTCAGTTGGAAGTGCAACTCAGTGATGAGAGAGAAAGATCCAGTACACTTACAGATAAGCTGCAAACTTTGGAAACTGATTTACAAGAATCACATGAAACAGTTGAAAATCTGGAATCAGATCTGGCGAGACATTCCTATGAAACTGAAAAAAGTAAGTACAACTTTATTTTTTGTCATTAGAATTAAATTAGATTAGATGGTTGCAGTTTACCTGTAGTTCCATAATCAGAGATAAACTGGAACTCTGCATTACTGGGCCTGGTTTTTGAAAAGGCATTTAGTGTTAATCCAGATTCCGTAGTCCAATAATTTCTTGAAACTCCAAACAAAAGGTATATTACAGACTTTCAAAAAATGTAGAAAAAAAGACAGGGTCACCATTCTCCTTTTTGCACTACAGTGGCATGGGATTTAATAATGGTAATTAATTTACAATTTCATGCTACCTTTCTTCATATGATCTGGACAAAATGCCTAGTATTCTACTCAGAAAAGAATCAAATATGCAAAAAAGGAATTCCCATCTTGCACCCCCTCCCTAGAAAGCACACAAAATTGAATGCTGAGCAGTCCTAGATTTTATTGACTTCCAATTGTGATTTTTGCTTTCTGAGGAGGGATGCAGTATGGAAATTTGACCTTTTTTGCATATTTTGAATTGTTTTGAGTGGGCATTTTGTTCTGATCATGTGGAGAAAGGCAATTTATGGCCTTTGAAATCAATTTTCTTTGGCAATTGTAGAATTGAGGTGCTTGGGTCTTGGATGGCATGTCTTCCTCTTCACTAACAATGTTGTCAAAACTCAACACTCCCAAAATTCACTAAAATGGGCTCAGAATGGAAAATAACCATGCTACAAGTGTTCTGTTAAACTTTATTTTTTGTCATTTCTGAAATTTGAACATCCAACATTTGATGCGGGAGTGAAATTATGAATCCCTCATGAAAGTCACCGAGATCATTACCACAGGAAGCCCAGCAACCCAACTCACATTATCCTGAATTCACACAGAGCCTGGGAAGCTTGTAGTTTGTTTGCTTCAGCTAAATTGCATATGCTTGCTTCGTTGTTTTTGTTGTTATCATACATGTTTGTTGTTGTTCATAGTGTTGTTGTTCATTTCGATGATGGTCATGTTGATGATGGTCATGGTGGTGGTGATGGTATACAATAAAAGAGATGTGGTTATATACTAAATCCTATGAATATTGACCTTCACTAGAGCTAGGTGATACTTTAGCTACAAAACAAGCTGAGTTTACAGAAGAAATTGCAAACCTTGAAAAGCAACTCAATGGTGTCAGAGGTGAACACACTAAAACAGTGGTGGCTTTACGTCAAGCAGAACATCAAGTTACAAGGGAGAGAGAAAAAGCACAGGAACAACTGACTTTGCAACAAAAAGAATTTGATATGAAACTTGAACAGCTTCAAAAGCAAACTAGGAATCTGGAGAAAGAGCGAAACATGCTAATGGCAACTGTTAGACAGGAAAGCCTCAAGATATCTAGATCAAAGCCTAAAAATCAACAGCTGACATCAGGTAATGGACACTGCTTGAAATTAGTGAATATGGTGGCCTGCTATGACACACAGTACTGACAGTTAACCAACTACTTATTAACACCTTATTAACCACTAACTGACAACTCACTAGCCACTTGCCAACCACATAATGACATCTTACCAACCACTTCCTAACACCAACCACTTACTGATACCTTACCAACCACTTACTGACATCTTACCAACCACTTCCTGACACCATACCAACCACTTACCAATACATTACCAGCCACTGACACCTTACCTACCACTTGCTGATATCTTAACAACCACCTACTGACACCTTACCAACAACTAAGTGGTACCTTAATGACCACTTACTGACACCTTACTTACCACATGCTGACACCTTACTTACAAATTCCTGACACCTTACCAACCACTTACTGACACCTTACCAACAACTTCCTGACACCTTACTAACCACGTCCTGACACCTTGCCAACCACTTCCTGACACCTTACCAACCACGTCCTGACACCTTGCCAACCACTCCCTGACACCTTACCAACCATTTCCTGACACCTTACCAACCACGTCCTGACACCTTGCCAACCACTTCCTGACACCTTACCAACCACTGTCTGGTACAAAACCAACCACTTACCAACACCAAACTGAGCACATATTATCTGAGCACAACCTGATAAGTATATTATCTTGCTTTAAAGACTTAATCAGCCAGGCAAATTAGGTGCATATGGATAGAACAGATGTCCATGTAATTCATTTTAGAATAATAAAGGTCTTATAAAGGTCTTTATTTCAATATTTAAAACAAACAGCTAAGTTTACAATTGAAAATAATTGATATATGTGAAACCTAAGAGTCAATAATAGAAAGATACATTTGTTCCCAACAGATGATTCTGACATTGACCAGGATGAAAAAGAAAACTACCTTGATTCAGTTCTTGCAGCAAAAAGGACCAGACATAAAAAAGGAGAAAAATGTCCTCTGAACAAACATCATGACAAAGTGGAGCAACACGAAGAAGGACAATCTATGGAATCTGCTTTACAGGACTTGAAATTCTTGTCAGAGGCTCTTTTGAATATGAATGATGATGGGTTAAAGTGAAGCAAAATGTGTTGAAGACTGTCTAGTACATGAGAATAAAGTCTTGTTTGAAAAGAAGTTTATTTCTAAATGGTATAATCCTACAAAGATTGTGGCACATTCTAGACATAATTACCTAGAATTAATGAGTGTATATCTTTTAAAGCCCATATAACCCCTAGCCAGATATAACTCCTAGCCAGAAACATCATAAATCATTTCTTTTTGGGTAGAAAATCTATTGTGTTTAATATTTCTCGATATAGACATTTCCCTTCAGCGAAATTAAGCATTCAAAATTAGAAAATACAAATGAGATGACGTCAACCCAGGAATTATTTAATATACAAAACATGACTATAAGCAATTATTACAATTTCACCATTGGGAAAAGGTTTTCTGTGCTAAACTGCACACTATGGACATATTAATTTTACTTCTTAACCCTTATGCACCTTTTTGAGTTGACGTCATCTCTTTTGCATTTTCTAATTTTGAATGCTTAATTTCTCTGAAGGGAAATGTCTATATCAAGGAATATTAAACACAATAGATTTTCTATCCACAAAGAAATAATTTATGAAGTTTCGGACTAGAGGTTATATGGGCTTTAACAAGTGATTCAAATAAAAAAAATACAACAACCAAGATAACTTTGTTCTTACAAATAATACATCTATTACAGCCTGCGGGTTTTTATGTATGTTTTAGTCAATAGCTCATGTTAGCATGTGCTTTTGAATTTTGGAGATAGCCTTTCTCCAAAGTGAAAATGGCCACAAATTCAAACAGCTAAAATACTTCACAGAACAAAAACTACTTCCTAGAAATTATCCTACAAACATTATATCATGAGTTCTGCATCATTTACAAGAAGAAAGCATTTTCACAATTTCCTCACTCATTGGTGATGCAGATGCTGGATTTTGTCCAGTTACAACACGTTGATCCTCTACCACATTAATGCTCCAGTCACGTTTGGACACAAAGGTTGCTCCATGGTTTTTGAGTTCTGTCTCCAGCAAGAAAGGCATTTCTTTTGTAAGATGTACAGCATCCTCTTCACTGTTGGTGAAACAAGTGACTTTCTTGTCTTTTACCAGGTACTCTCCATTGGACAACTTTGTGTTGACAATTCCTGGTAATATGTAGATCAAATGATGATTACTAGGTGGAGTAATAATATTTACTAATATTTACTAGTATAGGAAATTACTCTGTTCATGAAGAATGAATGTAAAACACCATATGTACTGAAGGGGCTTTCATCCTTTATTGCCATTTGCATAATTATGTACTGAATCACATCAAGTCTCAACAGGGTATAGGGCATTATGCTACAACTATGAATCCAACAGTTTTCAGTCAACTCAAAACCATAGCCTTGTAAGTGGTGATAATTGTTTAGCTACAGCATTTACATTGCAAGTTTATATAATCAGATTTTCTTTTTATGTGGGTGTGGAATTTGAAGTGGTTCTACATGCATAACAAGATGATAAGTACATATACATGACATGATGTGTACACTGTATACCTGCTGGTCCGTGGCAAACAGCAGCAGCAATTCCTCCTTTCTCATAGACAGCAGCAATGCTCTTGTTAACTAATTCACTGCCAGGCAAATCAAACATGGGGCCATGGCCTCCAGCACAGAAAAACACATTGACAGTATTTAAATCCACCTTGTCCAAAGGAACTGTGTTCTTTAGAATGCTGTCTTTGTCAGTGATGTTGAAGTCGTCCATGAACCTCTTGCATTCTGGATCTTTCCAAAATGCTTCAAAACTTGAGGGATCCTAGAAAATAATCAACCAAAAAGTCAAATAAGCATCAAACTCTGCTTTTGTTTGGTGTTGTTTGAGGAGGCTTCCTACAATTTTTCTAGTGCTCGACCAGTCAACTTGAAATGGCTGTAGTTCTTACATGAAAGCACCCACAGTTATGACCTTTTGTTCACTTACTACATAATGACTGAAGTTTTTAATGGTGTTATGCAGTTAAGCTAGTAAATGCTTTATACTCCTTCACAGAGTGTATAGAGTATAATAGTAAGTGCTATAATTGTTTTTATAAGGACCATTAATAATTTTGTTCTTGCTCTATAGAACCCCTCCCCTCCAGAATTTCCAATTCCATCTAACACCTCCAGAATTTCCAATTCCTTCCACCACCTCCAGAATTTCCAATTCCACCCACCACCTCCAGAATTTCCAATTCCATCCACCACCTCCCAGAATTTCCAATTCCATCCACCACCTCCAGAATTTCCAATTCTATCCACAACCTCCAGAATTTCCAATTCCACCCACCACCTCCCAGAATTTCCAATACCATCCACCACCTCCAGAATTTCCAATTCCATCCATCACCTCCAGAATTTCCAATTCCATCCACCACCTCCAGAATTTCCAATTCCCTCCATCCCTTCCAGAATGTCCAAATATCCTCCACCACTTATATTTCTCCAATTCCATCCACTCCCTTTCAGAACTTCTGACACTTTACATAATGTTACAAATATTTACCATTGGTGCATCATCTCCATTAGGACTAGCGATAATGACATCATAACCTGCTTCTTTAAACACCTTATAAGGATGTGCTACTTCTGGTAAATACCATCCAGTCTTCCTGTCCAGTTTTCCCATTTTATCATGATTAGTTACAAGAAGCAAGACCTTTTTCACCATTGTTGTTGTTAGTTATCTGTGATGGTACAGATGTATTGTTTTAGGGAAAGTATTCATGTTGAACTACTATATTGTTGCAAGTCAGTTTTCTTTGTCATTTGTATAGCTTTATATCTAATTATTTCCTTCATCATTATGAATTCAAGGGCTGTATCCAAATATTGCTCTTTGTACATGATGGGGAGTTGGGAATACAAATATTGGCCTCACATGAGGTGTCCTATTTTTTTAAGCTCATCTACATTTTGACATCAAATTTTCTACCGAAACCCCAAAATCATGAACTAAGTAGCAAATTTTGGTAATTTATTTTTTGATAAAGTCATATTGTCTGACATGATAAGTTCATTTTAAACATTACTTTGAATAGAATATACGGCTAAAAGCCTCGCGGTTCTCGGTAATTAACTCACATTATTATTTCTTCTCTGAGTCAAGTCTGGGTGTGTCACGCAATAAAATGTCCAATTACGTGACAAAATTCCCCAGTTGTGTCACGTAATCGTTAATGCAGTCAACATTTTGTTCTGTAACACTTCAATCCTTCACAATATCCTTGCTTTAATATTTCTACTGAAAATTTTCGCTGTACTTATATAAATGTATTGAAACTTTCATTTTCTGCAGGAAACCTAGTGATTTGCACACCACTGCACGTATTGACACAAGCAACCGGGGTCAGCATACACTAGTACCAGCTTTGGCAATAGCACATGCACAGGCACACTTCCATGATTTGATGGCAGCATATAAACGTATTTTAAGAACTTTAACAATGTTTCATGTCAGTTTCATATAGTTTTCAGAGTTTATAAAAACCCTCCGAGACTGGAATGACTAAGCACTCTTTGTTTACAATACTAAGTGACAGGGTTCAAAGCACATCGAAGATTTATATAATAAAACTGCTATATTATCTAAACTTGTTAGGAGTAGTCTAGGAGTGCGACTTATAAAATGCTACTTTTTAGAACTTTATTGACTTTGGAAAAAGACTGAATGCCGTATAAACGAACCCAACTAGCTCCATCATGGGGGGTGGGCGATCAGTCCGTTCTTTCCCCGACCTATTCATGTATTATTACATCCATGAATCATAATCATGGCCAGCAATACATTATACAGCTGTAAGAGTTTCTGTTCATTACTGCTTGTTCAACAGAGAAAATACTAGCTATTTTGTTTTGAAAAACTCGATTTTGCCATAGTTAACTATTAACTATGATTTTGCCGATGAAATGTCAGCATCTGCAAGCAATTAATGTAAACATATTGTGAGATACACCAGGGGTACTCTTTACCTTATACTTAGTTGCTATCCTCTTTACACGTACTTGGTGACTCGATCCGCCGACCACTGGCTCACTCGATACCGGAGAAACGGAGCAACGGAGCAACTACTGTGGTCGCGTGACCACCTACTGAGTTCAAACAGGTATATACCGGTTTTCAATTGGCTGGGCGTCGGTTCTATGCAATTTTTACTGATGTCCATAAACGTCTTCTATTGAGACTTCACTCATCAAAATTTTGATTAGTGAAGTTTCAGTAGAAGACGTTTATGGACATTTGTCTGAAAGGCCTGTTGGCACATACCGTATTATCCATAAAGAGCAGCGAGCTATGCGTATTATTTGCCCGCGCATTGAATGTACGCGCACTTTCAATCCTTGGGTTACCTACCATTAACAATCATCACGAAAATATTTGTACGCGCGTACAGTTCAATATTATTATATACCCTTGTCGATACGCCCGCTCTGATTGGCTGACAGCTGTGCTTGATCAGAGAACAGAGCACAGTTCTGATGTCAGCAGCGCGAGAAAATCGAACTTTTTCCCTTGAATATTTACTTCAAAATATATAATAAAACAAATAGAACAGCTTTTTCCGTGCTCCGTTCAGTAATACAGCACTTAGGAAGTGCCGAGAGCACTCAAGAAGTGTGGAGAGCACACTTCTTTCGTGCTCTCGTCACTTCCTGCGTGCCTGTATTACTGAATGGAGCTCGGAAAAAGCTGTTCTATTTGTTAAATATTGTAAATGACAGTGAGCATAAATTAAACAGCCTCTTGCCAAAACCATTTGAATGTAATAACTACAGTCTTAGATATGTCAATCATACGAGTGATTACAAAACTGCAAGACCGCGTAGCGGGAGTGCAGTTTGATCATCACGAGTATGATTTCTGGCCCAAAATTGCACGACACGAAGTTTAATTACCACTTAATTATATCCGTTTTGAAATCTCAACTTTATAAAAAGACACTGATAATAAAAGACACTGTTTTGTGATTGGTTGGAAAAAAAGATGCGATTAATGAAGCAAAAGGATGCAATTTAGGAATTAATCGCACGCTTTTTAACCAATCAGATTGCAGAAATCACCAGTGATTTCAAAATGGATATAATTAATATTAGAATTAGTTGATAAATTATTATTTTAGCTATAATTTTTTTTTTTTTTTTTTGTAAATACGCAATTCAGCCTCACGGCTGCAATGTATTTGTTAATAAAGTACCTTTACCTTTACCTCATTTCTTAATATTTTTGTCTCCTGACCTCGCTTGCGAGCGCAAATCATAAAGAGTTCTGGGAAACTCCGGGAAACCCAACAGGGTCCGGGTTGTACGAAGGGTGAATAGCGCTATCCAGCGGATAAATCCTTATCCAGCGGATAAAATCTATACAGTGGATAACTCTTATCCGGTGGATAACTTTATCCAACCTTCGTACAACCGGGCCCAGAAGTTGCCGACGGGTTTCCTGTGGTACACTTTGGCGCCAAAAACACAGGAACTCCATTTGTTCAGGTTAGAATCAAAATGGCGGATCGATCAGACCAAAAATGCAACATGAAATGACTCGAGTGTAAATGATCAATTTCACGAGGTAAGGTAAAGAATAAATGATATTTAGGTGCTTTTAATTGTTAGCTTGGTACACTCGCTTTGCGTTCTATCAGTTCTTTTCTTCAACTTTGGTTTCGTCTAAAAAAACGAATCTTATGTGAAACGTAAAGTAAGACATTAAAGCTAAGTTTATCAATGGAAAAATTAGGATTTCTTCGGATTTCTACCAAATAACGTCCCTTTTTTGAATTCTTAAAGTTTTAAATGCTTATTCTAAACATTTTTCGCGCATTTTGTAAGTTCAATATCACTTTTTGAGACTTGTACAATGAACATCCAACACAATCCAGTCTGGGAATTGCACCCAGTCCTCAAAACCACTACACAAGATAGAAGTCGAGTGTGCTCTTTTACACCAACTGGATGTTATGTGTGGATTAGTATTGTAGTTTGCCTTGGTGATGAGGAAACGGGCTGCGCCATACTGCAACTATCAAATTTCCTGCCAATTGAATTTTGATTTACCAATGGTTAAGGTACCTCTCTGTGTATCTCCACAGTATATTCGATATAACCAAGGCGATTGCTGTAAAATCCATTCGTATCTCGATTAATCATTGGTGTATACCTTCTGGTATCCAAAGGTCTAAGAAACCACCAAAGGAATATCCAACTTCTTACATAGTCTGAAACATTCTTAGTCCTTGTGGACCTTCATCCTGAATACTACCAGTAAATGTTTGCAGTGTGCCTCAATTGCTCAATAAAATGAATGGCCTCCAACCTCCCCTTATAGCCATCCCTTTCCACTCAATGTTGTTCACAGTAACAACAAGTTG
This sequence comes from Telmatactis stephensoni, assembly GCA_029948255.1. NCBI lineage: Eukaryota > Metazoa > Cnidaria > Anthozoa > Actiniaria > Isophelliidae > Telmatactis > Telmatactis stephensoni. Next base: position 988,457 of record JALIZF010001900.1, on the reverse strand, counting down.
TGTTTTGAAGCAATTATGAGCTTAGAAATGGGATATAATAATCCCTAACCCCTTGTGTACTGTCTACAATGCTTCCATTGCTAGACTGTGTGAGGTCATAAAGTCTATGCGTACTTTAACAAAATTAAGAATTACTGAAGATATAACCATTTTTAAAAGTTTAAAAACTTTCCATTTTTACCTGCAACTCGTCATAGTACCATACAGTGTTTACTTAGTAATTTGGTGTCGTGTACCAGTCAAGTACCATCAATTCCTGTTCAAAACCATTTGGTGTCATTTTCTCTAGATGTCAATTCCATCTATCATTATGGTGAATGTTCCATCTATTCCAAGGCACCAAGCATGTAAACCATGAAACCTTAAAATATATTATTTTTGATACAATAATGGACCAAGTACATCATGGCATTGCTGTGGAGTAACTATATTATAAAGTGTCTTATACCATACTGTGCCAGCCAAGTATCCCTCGACATCCATGCTATAGAATAAACATCGATCAGTGTACAGTTCAACTTATGGAGCCATATTCTTCTAAGAAGTGCAGTACCACCAGTACCATGTTCTGCAATCCAAGTACAGCTTTCACACCATAGCTGGACATGAAAACCCCTAAAAAACCACTGTGTGGAAAAACAGGGAACATGTACCCCCCAAAAATGCTATGGTGCTACCTCTGGGGATTTAAGGAATTAGAATTTGCAGTGTAATATGTTACAGTCCAGTAAAAGCTTCCTTCTGATATTGCACATTAGTCCCAGGACAGTGGTGTCAATGTAACATGTTCCTGTCTACTGGAATGCTATTCCATCTATATCACAAGTCTGGATCATAGTCCACTGCCCATAGGATTTGCTTCTATTCCATTCCATAGTATCAAGCAAATACCATTTCCAATGAATATCACAGAGTGCTATACCATTTTCCAGTCATTGTCATCAAAGTATTGTCCACTCAGTTACAGTACCATCCCATACCACTGTCTCCCACAAATACTTGAATTTCAAGTGAATTTCATAGAGTTCTTGGCCATTTCCATCCTTACCATGTAGAATGAGTGAAATACCATGTAGATCGAGTTATTGGTACCCATTATCAGGTGAGAGACTGTACTGCTATAGTATCCTTCAATTGTCATCAGATTCACATTATGCAGGGGTCATTTCCTACCATGATACCAAAAAAATGGAAAAGTGCCATTGCTAGTAAATTGCCATCTTCATCTCAGTTTTCCAGTGTCTCACATGAAAGCTTCATCATTTCCTGGCAATTTCCCTTATATAAATAATACAATGCCAGACATACCATTAAATATGAAAATAAGAGTGCTTTATTTATCAGTTCCATTTTCCAGTCTGCTTTTGAAGTGTTACTCATCATGCTCTGTCCAGGCAGTTGCTATTTCCCATCTATATTTACATGCATGTTGTTGGACAAACACACCATTACCAGTAAATATGAAGGATTGCTTCACCAGTTCTGATTTTCCAGTCTCCAAGCCCTATCCAGTCATTTGCTATTTTCTATTCCATGTCTCATTGGCCACAAGTACCATTACCAGTCAATACTGCCAGTGCTGTTTTCCATTCATATTAAATTCCCAGACAAACATTACCAGTTGTTATGACACCATGCAACAGTGCTTACAAGTTCCATTTACATTCCCTGTTCAGTTTTTGGTTGCCATTTCCCAGCTTTTGTTGGGCAAATACCATTACCAGTGAACATAACAGTGCCTACCAGTTCCAGTCTAGTCAGTTGCCATTCTCCATACACATCACACACATTGGAAAAAACACCACCATTGCTTACAAGTTTGATTTTCAGTCTACCATTGAAGTGTCATTCACAATTCTCTGTCCACTTGGGGGTTATTTACCATCCATATTGCATGCCGAGACAAAATGCCATTACCACTGAGCACCAGTGCCTTTTTCCAGTCTGCTATAAATTGTAGTATTAATTCACCATTCTATGTTCAGTCAGTTGCCATTCCTATATCCATGTAACCATTGTTGGATGAATTCCATTACCAGTGAAGAAGCTTGCTAGTTTCTTTTTCCAGTCTGCCGTTGAAATACCATTTATTATTCTCTGTCCAGTCATTATTTCCATCTACATTACATAGTTAGACAAGTACCATGATTACTGGTGAATACCAGTGTTTACGTCAAGTTCAAGTTTTCAGTCTGCCATTGAAGTGCCAGTCTTCATTTCCAACCATATTTACATTGGATAAATGCCATTACCAATGAACATCGCAATGTTTACCACCACGTGCCATTTGTCATTTCTCACCGGTCTCAATTTTTTATCCATATTACAGTTGGATAAATAGGTACCATTACCAGTGGACATCAGTGATACAGGTGTTTATCAGTTCTATTTTCCAGACTGCCAATGAAGTGTCATTCTCTGGGTGTTGACTAAATCAAGTACTTCAAAATTTGGTTTTGAGAGGACTGGCCACTGACTCTACAAATATCCGTAAATACAGACTAGGCTTGGACTTATGGTTAGTGGTTAGGTTTAGTGGTTAGGCTTAGGATTAGTGGTTAGGGAACATTAGGGTTAGTGGTTAGAATTTGTATTCAGGGATATTTCTAGTTATCTGTCCTAGTCCTCCAAAATAATTTTGAAGTAATGTAGTTCTCTGTCCAGGCGGTTGCCATGTCATACATACCACTACCAGTAATACCTCTGAGTGCTTTACCAGTTCCAGTGAGTTGCCATTTGCCATCCATATTACATGGTCAAAAAAATGCCATTACCAGTGGCACTCCATTTTCCAGTCTTCACTATCTTGTCAGTTACCATTTTCTATCCATGACATTGGCCAGACAAATACCATCAGAAGGGACTGTAACTGTGATTTACCATGTCCACAATATGGTAATAGGGATGGATTGACTAAATATAAGATGTACATTGCAGAAGACCACATCTGGCAGTGCATTGTGCCTGTCATAGTGCGTCACTGTGCACAACTTCATCACTATGCACAACTTGGTTCTGTTGGAACCCCAGCAGGATCTGGCTTCTGCTTGTGGACCGAGGCCAACATGTGGACCAAATTTGGCGTGAGACTGGCTTGTAGCTAGTAGATGAGATCAAGGCCTCTATGCTGTACAGACCATCCTGGCTGGCCATCGCCTCGTATTCACAAGGAGACTTGACTTGATGATGACCATTATTTTCCAAGTCTGCTATCAAGGTGTCCTTCATCTCCATCTAGGCAAGTGCTATTTCCCCATCCGTAGTATACAACTGTTCAGCAAAGACCAGCAAATAAGACTTCACTATTCGCCATCCATGTTGGCCATTGTTGGACAAATACAATTTCCAGGAAATAATATGCTGCTTACCAGCTCCATTTTCCAGTGTGCTATAGATGGAAGTGTCATCATTCTCTGTTGAGTCAGTCACCATAACCCATCCATTGTACATCAGACAATTGCCATTACAAGTTCAATCACTAGTTCCATTTTTGAGCCATCATTTCCATCCATATAACATGGTCAGGGGTAAATACAATTACCAGTGAACAACTTGGACTGCATCACTAGTTCCAATTCCCATTGTACTCAGAGGTATCAATAATTCCCTTTGTCAAGTCAGTTAGCATTTCCCACCCATATTACAAAATTGTATGTGGTCGAACAGCCATAACACAACAGTCCCATTTCCACTCCATATTTCAATGTCAGATGACTACCATTACCAGTGAATACAACAGTGAAATTGACACGCCAGTTTAATTTACATTGTACCAGTCTAGTTTTGAAGTCCATCCAGTTGGTTGCCATTTTCCTTTGCTTACCCATTGTCGGACACATTTATTTACACGCATGAATACAAGAGTGCTATATACTGGTCGATCAGTAGATATACCATTTACAGCCAAGTCTCCTTCACGTTATTTATGTGCCATGATTGGATCTGTCTGTATTGTTATTAGTAGTCTTTCCTAATGGTTCAGCAATCCAGGGATTTCTATTAATACCACTATTCCATCGTTTGATCTCTTTGATGTTATTTGCCTTGGCATTTACATGTATTGGGCTGTATGCATATTATGTACTCAGATGAGATCATGTGTTGTCTGTTTGGTATTTTTAAATGTAGCTGAAATCTTGAGTGGACTGCCTTTTATCTCTTTATCCTCTTAAACTTACGATACTAGGTCTTCCCATTTTACTGGTGTTATTTTGTTCCATTTCTTTTGGGATTCTTTGCCATCTGATCTCCTGATGAGAATGGGGTCTTTGGGCATAGTAGCATATAACCATGTTGGCTGGGTGTGTACTGGCGATATTGATCCTATTACCATATATTTCCTGGTCATGCTGTAAACTGGATTTTTTGAAAACAGCATCCTATGGACTATACCATGTGAGTTGGGTCTGTATACTGCCAATATTAATCCCAATACCATTGATTTGCTGGTCATGGTGTAGGTTACATTTCTAAAAACCATCCTATGGACAATACTATGTGAGTTGGGGGTGTACTGTCAATATTGATCCTAATACCATTGATTTCCTGGTCATGGTGTAGACTGAATTTCTTAAAAGAAGGTCCTTTGACAATATCATTTTTGTTGGGTGTGTACTGGCGATATTGATCCTAATACCATTTATTTCCTGGTCATGCTGTAAACTGGATTTTTTGAAAACAACATCCTATGGACTATACCATGTGAGTTGAGTCTGTATACTGCCAATATCGATCCCAATACCATTGATTTCTTGGTCATGGTGTAGACTAGATTTCTAAAAACCATCCTATAGTTTGGTGTGTACTGCCAATATAGATCCAAATACCATCGATTCCCTGGTCATGGTGTAGGCTACTTTTTCTTAAAACCATCCTATGGACAATACAGTAACTATGTGAGTTGGGTGTGTACTGCCAATATTGATCCTAATACCATTGATTTCCTGGTCATGGTGTAGACTGAATTCCTTAAAAGAAGGTCCTTTGACAGTACCATGTTTGTTGAGCATGTACCAGTTGACAGTCCTTAATACCACTGATTTCCTGATGAATACCATGGACTGGGTGTGCACTGCAAAATATTCCAGTCATGTTCTGCCAATATTGTACATCTATACGTTGGGGGAGTATATACATGTAAGTGTACTGCCATTGCACAAGTCAAAGAGATTTAATCTTGTCCATACCAGTTAGTTTTCAATACCAGAAAACCATTTTGTAATCATGTCATCTTGCCAACAAGAAGTGTGTTATGTTATTAGTATGTTGAAAGAAGATGTTTCCACTTATCAGAGAAGGTTGACATCAGATACTTTCCATAACTGAAAGTGCATTTTGCACGTTCAACCAAGGATCACCATATAAACACCAATTACTAATTAGTAAAACAAAGCATTTGCATGTCATTTAAACTTTTCCTGTTCATATCAAGCAGGCATAAACATAAAACTCTGCACATCAACCACGCACATTTCTAGTTGTGATCATACTGGTTAGCAGATTACATACAACAGATTTCACCATCCTCAGGCAATTCCCAGAGTGCATTTATTTAACTATTCAATCTTCATAAGCATCATGTATACGTCCAAAGAAAACCATTACCAGTTTTACATTCTCAAGCAAATTTCCTGTTCATATCATCCAACATAAACAGATGCCATCATCAAACAATTTTCACGCCCGATAGAATGCATTGTGGACTTTCACCTTCCATAAACATGTATACCAAAGTACATGTAAACCATGACAAGTTTTATACATTCAAGCAAGTTTTCTGTTCATGTCATTACAGTACCTGGACTTCAACATGAATGACACCATTCAATCAAATCACCATTCAGTCCATTCGTAATCAATGTGCTTTGCAACAAGCATGACAATACATGCATGGTCTTAAGGGGGTAACTTACCAATACTTTATTACCAAACAGAACTCAAAGACATGTCACCCATTTTTCAAGGTTATCTAATCTAGTACTAAATAACTATTTAATGTCAGTAGTACCCAATTTAATTTATGTACTAATTTATTCATGGCTAAATTATCTATAATAACTAAATACTAAGCTATTTATTTTGTTTATTTTATTTTTAAAGTTTACTCTCACTCCACACATTGGTTACTAGCTCAGATAACCAAGACAATTAATGGACAATGTGCCGTAAAGCTTTGCTTGATAATAAAGTATTGGTAAACCCACAAGACTATTATTCAGTAATTTGCAGTGATAAAACACCATTGCTATGGAGACCATAAACAGTCTAAAACCCATAGACATAACTTCAATATTGATCTCTTCAACTGATCAGTTGGCCATAATGCCACAAATAGTTGATCAACTAACAGTGCATCTGTAAAAATTAGTACAAGGCCAAGAATCAAGCACAGAGCAGAATAAGCCAGTGTTCATGTGCCTGGAATTCAAGCAAAACAAAAAACAAAAGTCTTCTCTTCAACGTTTTCCACTACATGCAATAGCCCATCAATAAATAAATGCATTCTGGCCTCCATCCTGTGTCATCACATTGTCAAAGGTCAATATTGTTAAAGTGGGTCCTATACCACGGAATAATATTTTGTCCTCACTATAATTCATGATCGATCATCTTGTGTGTTTTCCAAGTCTGCCATATTAGCCATCATTGGTTGTATTGCATTCTGGTGACTATAGCCACATGTAGGAGTATCATGTCAATATGAGTCCAATCAGTATGTGCTGGAACCACTGGGAAATTAAACCAGACAATTTGAATGTCCAGTAAACCATAAATCTTTGACAGTGCTCTACACTAGCCATGGCATCATTGATTGTTTTGTTTTATGGCCTCTATCTAGGGATATCACTTCGATACATGTTCAATCGGTATGTGAGAGAGTGACTGGGAAATCAAACCAGACATTGTCATTACCTTAAACCATACTAACAGTATATCTTCTCGGACAAGTCTTCCACACTAGTTGTCAACAGTTGTATCACAATTTTGTCCTCATTCTTTCTGGATGCAATTGATAGAACCACTGGGAGATCAAACCAGGCATTATTACCATCAACCACAGGTCTTCAGTGTTCTCTGACCAGTTTTCCACTACTCACAAGATCAGTTGTATTGCATTCTTGGCCTCTATAACCTACAATATGTATAATAGAATGCACCAGGAGACAAGGCTAACATTGTTATTACCATAAACCACCAGTCTTCCAGTCTTCCAGTCTACCAGCAGAAGTTGTCAGTTGCATAATTGCATTTTGGTTAATCGCCAAGTCAAGTCATTATTATTCTAAACCATCAGTCCTCTCTCTAGGTCACCTGCAAAAGCAGTCATTGCATTCTGGCACATTTCTAGGAATTGTGTGCATGAAACTCGGTCCAGAAGTCTACCACCACTAGCTGTTATCAGTAACAGGTTGCAACCCTGACCTTTTAATCTAGAAATATTATTTGTTGTTTGAATGGAACCATTTTTGAACTTGAAGTCTACCACTATAGTCATAACTCAGTCTTCAAGTCTATCACCTCTAGCTGACATGAACTTTGAACCATTTTAGATCAGAGTCTTCCACTAGTTGCATTCTCGGTCTACTCTCCATATCAACCACGCACATTGCTAGTTGTCATCGTACTGGTTAGCAGATTGCACCATTTGGCCTCTCTGGAGATGTAACCTTGACTAGTCCAATTCTCTATTGTGAATGAATGATGAAGGAAATAGATACCAGTCTTTGTCATAACTTATCGGTCTATTGTCATCACTGATCCACTGCATTCTGGTCTTCTCACTCTAGGGATGCCAGGGACCTGTAGATTGAATCACATAGAAGACGAAGTCCTGATTACTGACTGCAACAACTCATTCATGTTCTACCATATGACCATCTGTTTTACTACGTAATACTTAGGACCACTTGTAGGTGAAGTAGTAGTCATAATCATGATTGTTGTCATGTCATCTCATTCTCTCATATGCTGTACCCTGGATGTACCAACACAATTAAGTCATCATTTTCATCTGCCGTTGCTTGATTACTGTACTTTTAAAGTACTAATTTCTTGGTCATGGCTATTATCATTTGATTGTTGATTCTCACCGGCCACAGTTAACCATCTGTGTATTATTTGATTATGAACCACTGTATGCTGTACACTGGCTGCACCACATTTACTGGCATTGCACTACTCAGTCCAATCTTACTGGCATGACATGGCTGGTCTTGGTAGTTTGCCAATTCTCACCACAGTTAACCATCTGGGTATTATTGCATTATGAAGCCACTGTATGCTCTGCCCTGGTTGTGTGACCACAAGTTATCATTTCATCATTTGCCGATGTTGCTCAATGGCTATATTGTCGAAGTGATTCCTCAATCTCGATTGTTTGCCATGAATTCTCACCACAGTGAACCTTCCGTGTATTATTGCATTATGAAGCCACTTTTCAAAACCTGGTAATGACTGGTATGAATTTCTTAATGACTGGAATGAATTTCTCAATTTGCTTTCATTTCAAAAGTAAAAATTTTACCATACCATGCACAATTCAGTGATTACATTTGTACAGCGAAGACATCATGCAACCTGAACAAAAAATAAAAAAGGTTTGTGATTTTTACACTTTGATTTGTAAAATGATCAAAAATATTGCAGAATTTCAGAAGTAAGGGCCCGTTCACATGAAGGTGACTTATCTCTAGTAGCAGGGATAACTTTTGTTTTGTGTCCCCCAGGGAAAATAAAATAAAAGTTATCCCTAATACATAGAAGCCCCTAATACATAGAAGCCCCTCATGTCCTCTCTCATGTGAATTGGCCCAAGACATTTTTGGCCTTACAGTAATCGATAGCCTTGTTCTATTGTTTGATATTAGTGATATGAAAGATTTCAGAATTTATCACTTCCTGTTTCAACTCGGACATCTAAAGATCCAAAATTTCTAGTGTAGATTTCATTGTAGCATTTTGATAGTAATGTTTTGTATTCAGTGTTTACCTATGGACAATCTTTCATTTTTTAGCTTGAAGCAATGTCGGAACTGAAAAAATAGAGAAATAGAAAAATGAGAATTGGGAATTAGGCGAGACCATACATACTCACCAAAAACCTTATACACAAGCATGGTGAGAAACCCTTGGAAATGAACTCCATAGCCACAGATGCCATTTGCAAATTTCAGCTTCAAACAATCCTCTTCTTTGAATTCAATATGTTGCCCTAGCCATGATACCATTCAGAATTTCAGCTCCAAAAAATCCAGTTAAAATTCAGTGGTTTGAAGTGGCAAACTCGAAGTTTTTATTGCTTTATTTATTTAACAACTTTTACAACAGTAAACTGCCATTACCTTAATTTAAATTTGCTGCTTCAAAATGAAGACTTAAACCATTTTTATTATTGTTGCTTTAATTGGTTTGTATTGTAAATATATTTACAATTACATTTACAATTTAATTTCTTGGGCTCCTCAAAATTACATGTCATTAAAAAGAATGCTATCATACTAAAATTGTTTCACCAACTTTGAAAAAAATAAAATAAAATTTGGAGCCCAAAAATTGTAAGCTGGTGAAGAAAACACATTGTAGTTAGTAGTAAGTACACACCGCCATCAAGTGGTTTTTCCTTTTTTATTTATATTGTACAGAATTTACAATACAATTTCTAACATTTATTTTCAAAAAAATGTAGGCAATTGATGGTCTACATAAAGCTTTTAGGGAGAAAAACAGAATGGATAAACCTTGAAGGAAGAATGAAAAAAGTATTTAAGACAAAAGTAAAAATAGGATGAGTGCAAGAAAATACCATTTGGGCCAAAAGCAGGTTCCTTTCATGGAAGAAAAAAGGCATCAGACATTAATGTTAATCAGTTCCACTGATGAAGAGCATCTACCATTAAAAGATGACATCAAGAATGACGTCTTGATGGAAAAAAGCCATCATCAAAAATGAGAACATCTTCATTGGTTTAAAACCCAGACTTTTTCATAGTCCAAGAAAATACTAAGGAGCATTCTGCAGGTGGTTTCGTCATTCCTTGAATAGCCTCTTCCACAAAAAGTCATCAAAAGTGAAAAGTCTTGATGTTGAAAACCCAAAAATAAAAGTACCGAAGAATCATGAAGTAGTCAGAGTACTTTTGCCGCAAACATGTTCCTACCTAATTCCCTCTTTAGGGTGCATGCTGGAGGTCCACCAATCCCACAATCCCAACTAAGCCGGATTAATTTGCCTAACCTACTCATTAGTACTCTGACTTGCAGATAAAAACTATTTAAATGTTTATCGAGCCAATATTTGTTTGTTTCGTTTCAAGCTGGATTGCCGGATTTTTTTTAACAACAACATTTCAATATTATTGCAATACATAATATTCATACTTTTGTCTATTAATTATCTATCTAATGGGAGTTCCTACTCAACATTCCTAAGGCAATATCCTACTAATTATTCAAAAGGAGGAATCAACAGGATATCAAATCCATTAAAGAGAAGGTCCAGTATATGGCTTACAGGCTAGTCCCACCATATAAAGGATCCCGTATACCAGTTTCTACCAATATACGCAAGTTTACACTCACACCCTACATAATGTTGATGCAAGCAGATTATATCCACAGGATCTCCATATGTAGGTCAAGTGTAAACACCCTCAATGATGGATAGGATAGACTCGCAATTCCTCAAAAACTAACAGATTAATTTTCACCTTAGCATTGGCAAGACTTACCATCTTACCATACAGCCACACTAATGCAAATCAGAACCTGAGCAAGTGGAAACTTCATTTTACTGAATTTTAGATCACCATGGTGAGCAACAGTAGGCTTGATTTCCAGCCATGAAGGGATCATGTTCCAAACCTTTCTTGGAACAGGACCCCTTCATGGCTGGAAACGAAGGCCACCAAAAGGACTCTCCTTACCTACCTATTAGGTTGTGCTCAGACCAAATAGAATTTGCATAAATTTTGGGGGAAAGGGGGTAAATGGACCGAAATGAGCACAGAATTATATCCAAAAAACTAATCGTAAAAAAGGAAGAGTCCCCCATGCCACTATAGTGAGATCCTAAATGCTAAGGCAAAATCTCTAGGCTAGTAATTTTCAATAATTTTCCAGTATACTGGTAGCCAAATGGTTGCCAATTCATTTGAAAAATCTAGGGGAGGGAGAAAAAAGAGTTTTCACAACCTTGCAATGTGCCTTCAAAATGTTGCAGATAAAAACAGACAGTTTAGTGAATGTAGTTACAAAATAACTTTAGTATGCTAAAACACTGACACAGTTCTGCAACACAAGAAGTTACACACGCCCAGTCATCATCTTCATCCGTGTTGTGGCTCTTGTGGTTGTGGTTGTGGTTGGTATATGATACACTGTGTTGTAGTTCTTGTTGTTGTGGTTGTAGTACTTATGGTACACTGCATCTGCTGTTCTTGGTCTTGTTTGGTCAGCTTGGCTTATCTATAAAATGATAAATATATGATGAATATTCAAATGAAGGAAAAATTGAATTAAGCAAAGGATGACAAAAAACCCTCTCGATGTGTTAATGCTTAACTTCAGAATACCCAGCCACCTTTTTGAATAACAATAGCTTTTGTATTCTTGCATTGTTTTCAAAGATTTCTGCTCTAGAATACATTATATGGTGGATGGGTATTCTGAAGTTACTCCCATGTTAAATTGTCTATCCATATTGTTCACTGGGCTGATATAAGCCCCCTTCTCCCTTTTCATGGTCCCCTTCACCCTGCCCAGCCCCACCCTACCCCCTTTGCTGGAAGGGAAAAAAGACACTATCTGTTCACTAGTCTGCCAAAACAATGCATTCTTCTGGGACTGTTCAATTAGTTGTCAACTTGCGAGATACGCTTCACTTGTCACATAGAAAAGAATCAAGACAAGGCTACATGCATAAAGCTCAGCCATTTGCAACAGAAAAGATTTGTTATAATGGGAGTTCCTACTCCCATTATCACCCTTATTCTGGTAATGTGTGATTCCAGAAAATATCCATACCCCCACCATGGAGGGAATTTGTAAATGGATCCCCCTCCTCCCTGGAACTTCCAATTTTCTTCCATACAAGCTCTGTAATTATTTTCTTTTTCTGACCCCCCTCCCCTTCAGAATTTCCAATTCCCTCCATGGTGGGGGTATGGATATTTTTTGGAACTACACAATAGAAATTTGTATATCATAAAATTTACCTTGTCACTCCTCTCTATTTGCTAGGCGAAAATGTCATATATAAATGAGACATTTTGCCTAATGGTTTTCCGGAATAAATGAAGGCCTGAAAAAAAATGAGCAAAAACATTAAGTATATGTAATGCACCTGTCAATGTTAAGCCCTGGGGGTGGGGGCAGAGTAATAACCCAGGGGATTTCACAAAAACACCTCTCCCTTGTGGAATTTGACATTGTCGATCACCATCTTACAGCCAAAATCGTTGCATCGCGACCAGCAAATTACAAATTTCGTTTTGATTTTGGGTTTTTCTGAGCCGTCAATCAGTTTGGGGGCAGAGCTGCTTTCAAATCAACCAATCACTGAACGAGTTCATGAAAGCTCTGCCCCTAAGAATGATGGATGGATCAGAAAAGACCAAAATCTTATCGACGTTGGAGGTAGCGATGCAACAATTTCGCTGTAAATTGGCCAAGACAAAGGAAATGTGCTGGTGGCATTATAGAATTTGACATGCATAAGGCACCCAGGGTTGGGGAAAAAATCAAAACCCCCTGGATATGCCTGGCCTGGCACCAGCCTCTCTTTCTTGGGGCTTAGTATCAACAGGTGCATAAATGGAGCTTTAAGAATGAAATTAATGAAATAAATAAATATGCTAAAAAAATAAAGAAACGCACCCAAAAATATTTATTGTCCGACATGATCTGTTTGACAATCTATGGGGCCAATAAGTGCAGCTGCTCTGCCCCCACCCCTGCATTTTGTTGCCCCACCCTGACTGGTTAGAATGATTTGGGGAATGATTATTCCTCAATAATAATAATAATCCTCTAATTTGAGGGATAAGCTCAATTGGTAAATAAATGTGGAATGACTAAAGGTTGGCTTTGGTTGACCGAGCTGGATTTGGCTGGTTCAGACGGATCTTCCCACACTAATTCCGTTCATATAATTGGGCCCCAAAAGGATGAAAGAATCTCAATTGAATCTTTCCTAAGGTTGATGGACTGTTTGCTCTACAAGACTACATGTTTACGCATCCTAATGTCCCATGTTCTGAAAATTTCCCATGTATAAACATGCACTTGCTAAAAAAAGACCAAAACCACTATAATTTTTCTAAAGACCTTTAATCCATAAAAAATATATTTCCAATCTATTTGGGTAGTAGAAATTTGAAAATTATAACATTTACCTTTGCCACTCATTTCCAATTGCCAGGCGAAAATATCATAACGAAACATTTCGCCTCATAGTTTTCCGGAATACATAGCCTCCTGGAAAAATAAATTAAAAAATATTTGAAAAAATATTGAAAGAAAGGAGAAGGATATCTTGAAACATATCAAAAATTACCCTGCGAGGAAAAATGTTGCAAACAATTCCCGTTTGGAAAAGAAAAAAGAGAAAACAATAAAATCCTACAGGAAATATTCCGCAAAGAACATCCTTGTCTGAAAAGTTTCCCGGCCCCACCCCTCCCCCAAGGTTTCTAATAATCCACCCTAATTTATTCACGAAAAGAAAAGAAAAAAGGCGCGAAAATACCTCCATGCAAAGTATAATTAGTTTGACGTAACGAGTTAAAAATATTTAAGAATAAATTTCGAATTCTTCCAAAAGAGACAAAAGGCGAAGAAAAGAATCAGTCTTTACATTTATAGTTTATTTTGTAAAGCAGAAACTATTATGAGAGAATGTTTACCTCGGTAATTAATCTTGTTTGGAGGAGGAACCGTCAGGACTTTGGCGCCCGCCTAAAAGAACTTCAGCTTTTTAAGAAAAAGCTTTTGGTTCTCTTCCTGGATAGAACTTGCTTCTCCTGGAAAAAAAAGTACAAGTTTTAGCCCAATAAATAAAAGTTTTAGAACAGTTTTCCTAACTGGCAACTTTGTTCCGAGGCACGTGTTCAACTTTGCAAACCCTCGAACTCTCTTCATTTTGTTCGAAAAAGTGCATTTTAAAAACCATGTTGAGCTAAAAACCACTAACACAGCTGTAAGAAAGGAAATTGTTACAGAATGCACAAGAAGAGTAACTTTTCTTACCGTTATGTTGTTTTTAACGGATAGAACGCGACCCCACAAGAAGCACGGGTTGACAGTGCCAACTTTTGTCATCAAAAATATCCGTGAATTCGTCTATAAATTCTTCCTGTAACGTTGCCATTAGGAACTTTCGTCTAAAACTTTCCTAAAAACGGTAGAATTAGATGAAAAAAGTTAATTTTGTGAAAATTTTCAAACAAGAATCGAAGAGAACTTACCTTACTCCTTCCAGCTTTGTGTCTTGCCCCAAATGACTAACCGCGCCAACGTGCATACCTTTCAAGTGCACATTCCTTCGTGGTACAGGGTTTTACCCAATCACAGGCTTAGAAAAATTGGACGTTTCACCAGGAACCAATCAAAATCAAGGACGTGAGATTTGATTGGCAGGAGAAGTAAATGAAGGGGTGGACGAAGATCTTTACCAGGGACAAACTTTAACACAAGCTACCCGGTGTACAAAGATCCAACAAATTCTTTCTGTGCATGTGCAATTTTCAAATTCGTGCGAACTCATGATCAGACATCCAAACAATGCTGGATTTTGCTAATTTTGCTTCTCTCTCAATTATGATCAAAATCTGACCTTATTTCCATTGTTTTCTTTTGTGTCAATTAAATTATTGCACACTAACATTCAATTTTGATTTCACGGATTTTGGGAATCACTCTATAATCTTTCGCGCGCTTTCATTACAATCGTGCAAAAACAATAATATCCTGTTAAGGCTCCCGGGAAGGCAAACGAACAGTTATTGAACGTGTTGACAATGTGAGCTCAAAACAAGCTTTTTCCGAGTCCTAAAAGTAAGGTTTTCGGCCAAGTAAACTGAATGCTTGGAATTGTTTACTTTTTTGATGCGTAAAAGTTCAAGCGCAAAAACGCTTCCATAGAAATCGTTAAAGCTGAGTAAGAGTGCAGAACTTGATCTAGATTTTATGAAACAATAAATGCAGTTTTGTACAAAACTCTAGTTTTTTCCAAAAAATCAGGTTTATGAAAATGCCACCACTAAAACTGATATTGAAAAATCCGATCAAAATGATTTAAACGTCAAAAGAAACTTTAATCTATCCCTAGACTTGCTGTGGAATTTTTTTTGAAAATAAGTTTTTTGCCGCGTCGCATTTTGCGATCAAACAGCGGAGGTGCGCCTCAAACAAAACCCAGTCGAGCCACCTTAATTGGGTCATGAAAGTCCCCGGTGTGTGTGTGTTTGGGGGGGGGGGGGGGGGGGGGGCAATCTTTGGTCGATATATAGAAATTTATCGAAAAGAAAAGAACACATCTTTTACCTGTATTTTAGTGTTCTATTGCATTCTTTGTGTTTTTATGGTTTGATTGCATTTAATTTAAGGCGATTTAGAGGAGGAAAAGGGAATGCATTACATTTCCCAAAGCAGTCAGTTTGTCCAAGACCGTTGTTGACACCATTCTTTGTCCTTTTTTGCATTTTCGTTTCTTTATCTATGTTTGGATTTGAGGCCAGTAACCACATGGCCTCATAGAGGTCTATTCTTTTAATTGCATGCAGCTTTTTCAATAGCACGCATCTGCATAGATACAGAACTATTTGGTTTTGTAGTGAGTGTTTACGCGCATTCACACGAACAGTTTGGGAGAGGGGTGACTGTGGGCAACTTTAAGGCCCGGACACACGGTGCAACATTTCTTGAAACATTTGCTGAAACATCACGCGCAACACAATGTTGCAGCGTGTGTCCACCCATTCCAATGTTTCGCGAAACGTTGCGCGCAACAACTGCAGAAGTAGTCAGATCGAGTTCTAATTCTGCAAATGTCCAGAACTGTTGCGCGCAACATTGCACGCGATGTTTCAGTGGTGGACACACGGTGCAACCGTGTTGCGCGCGGTGTTTCAGCAAATTTCGGGACTGAAAAGTTGCACCGTGTGTAGGCCTAGCTGACAAGCAGATTTCCATGTGATTCGACTTGGCCCCATAACAAATTTCTTCTTTTATTAGAATGGAGAAATAGTATCATTAAATCATCCTACAACGAAACTCTTGATTTAACCACAAAGTAGTTTTAGCTTTCTAGTTACCACCTTTACATACAAATGGAACATCCGGAACAAATGGACACTTTTGGTGGTATCGACATTTTTTATTGTTTTCCATTTTCTCAAAGTTTGCAAATTTTATAATTTGAAGAAATTTGCGAATTTTGCAAATTTCCGCAAGAAAGCGATTTGCAAAGTTTGCAAATTTTATATGGAAAAATGGATAAATGAGCAAACTATTCTAATGCAGGTAAAGCTTGACTCATGTGCTGAGAAACTCTTAATTTAGCTAATAAAGAAGAATCTAATGTTTTATATAATCAGTCATGTGAATTCAGGAAGGTTTATATATAGGCATTGTTACAAGGAAGTACAAAATAATGCAGCAATTTTTGCTGGTAACATGCTCTGTTTTTGCAACACATTCTCTGAAGTTCCAAAACTATGACAATGCATAATATACAAATAGTCTTATTACATTTATTTACAGTATTTTTAAGTTATTAAAAGACAATTTGCTCCAAAGCTGTTGGAATTATTAAGTTTTTAAAATTTTCTATTTTCTGATGTAAATCTGCTCCAAGATTCTCTTGTCTTTTTCCTAAAAGATACATGTAAATTATAATTCAGTGCATACAATAAAAATTCAGTGCAATGCTGATTGCAGTATATTTTCTACTTAGCATGTTATTATGGCTTAAATGACATTTTCCATGGGCTGCACCAAATTATTACAAATAAAGACATGGAATGTATGAACCACATACTGTAATATCGGAACTGCTTGTGGCCTAAGGATTTGGCAGCCAAATAAAATGATTTTGACTAAAATATGAATTGAAAACAGCTTGTGGAAAGTAATAATAAAGGCATCTATCTGATCACCTACAATTACCTTTGATATTGCAGCTAACAGACTTTGGTAGATCATCAACAAGATTTGCATAATCTAACTTTATGTCAAGCACTGACCCACAGTTTGGCACCTACAAACCAAATAAACAACACTAGTTGATAAACAAAGTCACCACAAGCAACACACATCAAGCTGTAAAAGGGGCTGTCTTGTGCAATGTGAATTAGTGACTGCATTTACAGGCTATAACTATCATGGCTTCTGAAAGTTTTTGAGTTTCCTATGGTGTTGGGCTTCCTGTTTAATTTGTCTTTTTCCCATTCTCTACTCAATAGACAGTACTTCTAGTCTTCCACAGCAGTACATTTTTGGACTCTTAACTCAGGAAAATAACTCCAAACAAGGAAACAACACACCATGATGCCTTTTGTTTGGTTTCATTTAACTGAGTTACAGTTTAGACTAACAATAGTTAGCTTAATGGGCTGCCTGTGGTTATCACCCATAAGACATAGCATTGCAAAAGACCAAAAAGCTACAACTAAAAAAGTTACTTATAGAATCAGTCTAAAGGAGGGATATTAGTAAGGGTTACATGTTATTACAGTCTAAGTTTGTGTAGGGAAAGTATGATCAACAAACCTCTATAGCAAACTCAATAAAATCAAATGCAGGACTGGAGGTAACATTCCCAACCAGTACATCACTGTATTGTGTTTTCAGTTGGTTGACCTAAACGAAAAAAACCCAGCCCTTTAATGTGCCTCTTTGTTGTATCCATATTCAAAACATGGATGGAGTGGTTGTCAACTTGTTCTTCAAGTACAGCTGAACTCTAGAATGATTACTCAGTCAGTCTGTTTGTTGGGCCTTAGTTGGGCTTCCTGTGGTATTTGTGATCTACTGATGCAAGAGAGCAAAAACTACACCTTATCAATTGAATCAGTCCAAGCCATTCTCCAGTGAAATCTCACCTAGTGAGAGGGTCTTACCTGTTGTTTTCTTGATGTATATGCATTCAAGTACCTCAATAGCTCAGTGAAAAAACTCTGGTAAATGAAAGATTAATGAGGAAATGTGTTTTTCAGTTACACTAAGAGTTGGCCCATCACCCAGTCACACAGTACAAAATCTACCATACTGCAAGGCAAAATATGCACTTACATACACACTTACAATATACATCTAAAGCAAGGTCAAGCTTGAATGGTTGAAGACCTTTTGTTTTACATAAGGGACTGGACATTACTTACAGGGAGGGGGCTGGTGCAAATAGGCAGGGGGCAGATTTTTATGCTCACTCTGTAAGAATTGCATGTGTGTATGTATGTAGAAAGGGGAGAGGGCCATAAAAAATTGAGCAGTTACCTTTTTCATTTGCACCAACCTTCCTTTCTGTAAATAATGACTGGTCCCTTAATTCTTTTGCCATGCAGTTTGACAGATTTTGTGCCATGTGACTGCTTGATGCAATATTAAAGGCCTATTGAACTACAATGAATAACATCAGCCTACTGTAGCAGTCAAAACATCACATCTCCCAAGACTGAAACCAGTGTGAGACAAATGGATATGTATCACTCATTTAATATTTTTTAAAAGAATATATTTTACCTGGATGTTAGAGTTGAGGTAATTATCACTGATGGCTGAGATAGGGATGAAAAATGGCAAAGTGCTTCTTAATATCTGACGGTAAAGATCAAAATACAAATAAATCTGTAAGATAATATAAATTATATAATATAATGTATTTTGAGCCATTAAAATTATATACCTTCAACTGTTGGCCTGACTGTATCTCAACATAATATGGTTCCCAGTATTGACCTAGAAAATGGAGATTTAAAGAAATAATATTGATGTCAGAAATCACATTTTGTTGTCAGATAACTAAACTTACATCATCACACAAAGGTCTGTTTCTGAACTAGCAAGGTAACCTTATTTAGCCACTAATAAAAACTATATATATTTTCATAAATGATAATCACATATTTTCCATTGTAAAGCCTGGTTTTCACTAGCGACGCAAGTGCAAGCAACATACACATACTCAGTATCGTATGTATCACATAGGTGCGAAAAAAGACAATCTCTGCTAATGAACAATACACTACTGAGTCTGCGTATGTTGCTTGCCCTTATGCTTGCGTCGCTAGTGAAAACCAGGCTTAACTATTAGTATATAATGTACTATAGAGCAATAATTCAGCAAAGAGATATAATTTCTCTATTGTGATTCAAGTTTATTGTCAATATACATACCCTGGAAAAAGGTGTCAAGTCTGAAGTTAATTTTGGTTGCACTGTCAGATTCAATGGAAACTCCAGCGAGTCTGTATGTACTACATAAATACTTGAGCTGAAATAAACACTGGTTGGCATTACTTTGAGATTATAAGTACTTGAGGATGATTTCAATTTTGAAATAAATGAAACATGCACATTATTCACTACTAGGACAATGTAAAGTGGCTTTCACTATTCTATCTTGTTTATATTCAATGCCATTTCCCAATATAGAGCACCAATACCCATGATCACTCCAGCTGACTTAATAGCTCAGTTAGAGCACTACCCGGGGGGGGGGGGGGGGACTCCGATCGGAAATGGACGGGGATGCTCGTCGTACCTTTTAGGGGTCAAAATCAGCGATCTGGTACCTTTTAGGGTGTCCCAGACTTTAGTGGACTATTAGAGACCTAGCTGGTACCTTTTAGGGTAATTTTTTCCTTCATCAACGATCAAATACTGGAAACAAAGATCGGATTGCACGACCATCAAATTGTTTGTATATAAATAGACACAATTGATTGCTTGATTGACTAAAATATGCAAACTGTTAAATTTAGTGTTTTTGAGTTGGTACCTTTTAGGCATAAAAACATGTATTGCCACGCCCATCCAGATATGAATTTGGTACCTTTTAGGGGTCATTTTTAAAATTTCCGACGAGCATCCCCGTCCACTTATATATAGCTCCCCCGGGGAGCACTGGACATGTATCCCAGGGGTCTTGGGTTCGCATTCAACTTGAATCAGGTATTTTTTCCCCAGTATCTCTTGTAGGGTGTGCAATCATGCTGCACGCATTGCACTTCAACTTTCCTTATTTTTCATCTATTATTCACAACTAGTTAATCCTTATGAACCAGAGGGGAGGACTTAGCCATGGGAAGGTGCAACCATAGGTTTAAAATCCATACTCAGAGTAATTATTACAAACAAGGCAACAAAAAAATAAAGAATCTTTGATAGTGTTAATATCACCCCAAGTCACTGACCTTTTGACCTTGAAGAGCATTCACTGCTGCCAAGATATCCTGAAAACATAAGCTTAACAGTGATTAGACAGAAATCAGGAGGTCTTGACATGCAAAGAAAGCATGAGATTTTAGTCTCACCTGTTTTCTTCGTTCTGTTAAATTATCGATGAAGTCATCATTTTCGATAGCATCCAATACATCATTTAGAAGTTGATGTTGTTCTTGTTTTAGTTTCTGAGTGAGCTCGCTCTTTCTCTTTTTTAACTGCTGAACTACGAGGAAAGAGTTCTAGTCGTAAGTCCCTAATAGGCAAGCCATTCGTTCGATGCAAATTTAAAGGCTACGTGATGACATTTGCAATATCGTTTTCATGCTTTTCTTTTCCAAACCTTTTTTCTTCAATTGAGAAATTTCCGCTTTTTCCTGAGATTCTGCATTCTCTTCTGCCAAACGTCTGCATTTGAACATACGAAGAAGAAAAAGATGGAAATTAAAAAAAATCCATTTATTTTCAAGACACCAGTTTAAAACTGCACCCATATCCGCTACACATTCAAAAATAAATAAAACTACCTTTCATGTCTTTCTTGGAGATGTTCTAGAGTTTGCAAGGCGCCATTTTCACGACCACGTCGAGACTTTCGCTCCGCCATCTTGAAATTTGGCGCCTTTGCATATTTGACAGCGCGCGCAAAGTGTCACACAATTGATCACGCAATATACCTGCGTTACAGGATCCCGGAAAACCAAACGAGACGACATCACTTCTTGGGACGACATTTCAGCTGTTAGAAAGAGCGATGGCGAGTAAGTAGGAGAACAGTAATTTCGTGTGCACGATTCTATATTTATGACTGGATATAATGGCTTTAGATTTGTTTACATTTGGAAAACCTATCAGGGGTAGTGTATAAAGTACAAGCTGGTTCTGACAAGCTGGGCTTTTTATAGGCGACAATTCTTTTCAGGGCTTACAAGGTTTTTCTAACAAGTGTGATTGGCTGATTCGGGGAAAATATTTCAAAGAGCTTAATTTGGATTATATTATGAGAAAAACAGAGTTGTCAGAGTTTCTTGTTCGCCACGTACTCCACAGGAAGCCCAATAGTTACAAGTTTTATATTAACAAAAATACTCGAACTCGGGTGAACTCGAACTTCCCGCTATCTCGAAAGAATTCCGATTTCCCTCGATTTAACCACATTTTCACATTCATTTACTATTGGATAACTCGAATTCGTTAATTCGAATTGACCCTCTATATCGAGCTAGCGTAAAAGTTCAAGACATTTCATGTCTTTCATGTATCGAAGAAAGGAGTTTACTTTTTTAAATACAAGGATTTGTAAAGATTGCCCTTAAACTGACGAATATATGATTTTTAAAACTGAGCATTTTTGCAAAGAAATGTATGTTAGCTAAGCGTTGTTAGCCTCGTCGTCATGCTGTACACATACATTTCTTTGCAAAAATTCCACAAGAAATCTTAGTTTTAAAAATTTATTACTTCGACAGGCTGGCCTGAGTTTTGGCAATACTCGCCTACCTAATTCAAACCGGTATCATTCTTGTCACAGAGCTCTGTTTAACTAGCCGTTTCCGAGCGACTCCTCTTTTAATGAATTTTTGTTGGAAGTTAGTTTATAAAGATCGGCGCTAATGCGGCCACGATGACGTCACTAAAACTGCTTACTGTGCACCTTCTCGATTACTAGACTTAACTTAGGCTCGATTTCCAGACGTGAAGGGCGTTTTGGTTAAAATCACATTATTTTCGCATCAAAATATTCAGCTGTTATTTTCTCGAAAACGTTCTCATAGATTTTCTTTAAACGTGACTGGTAGTTCATTTCGCGAGCGGACAAGTCTAGATATCGAGAGAATCTGCAGTAAGCAATTTTAGTGACGTTATCGGGGCGTGGCGGCATTTGCTAGTTTCAAAAATTCATATCTTCGTCACTTTAAGGGCAATTTTATTATCGATGTGACAAATTTGATAGTAAATTCCGTTTTCCTATAATGAAATATTTCATAATGTCACGCTAGCGTGACATAGGTCTAATGCATTTTGTTACTTAGATAAAATGGGTACAGATATCAGTAAGTTTAAGCACTACAGGGAGAAAATGGAAGACCAGCTGAAACGCGCCATGGAGTTTTGGACCACCTATTCACATGACAAGAAGGATGGGTAAGAAACGATTCGAGATACAACCACTGCGACCTTGATCGCGCCACGCAATTTAAAAGCGCTAAAATTCGCGATGATGACTTTTTTACCGTTGAAAGGAAGAATCGAAGAATAGCTGTACATTTAAGTGTTTTATGTGTTCTAAAGCTTGCGCACTAATGGGAGATACAGTACTCTTACACAGACTACGTACCACTACATTCTAATATTCTATGCATACATCTCTCTGCTCAATAGTTAGTTTTTACTGATACTGCGAGAAAAACCGGAGGAATACCCACCAAACAAGGGAGATAACGAAGTGACATTGAAATCAAGTGGGGTACCCCGTCCAGGAATCGAAGGTGTCACACCGGAGCTTCCCAAAGAGTTTCATTCTCAAGAGAGTATAAAATAATATTGTAAGTCCTTTATGAAATGTTCAAGGGTGCTAATTTGCAATATTTACAAAAAAGAATAAGGAACAAGAAAGAAAAATGTAGGCTTTGTCAGTTGAAGTAAAACGGCGCTATTGCGCAAGTCGCTTATGAATAGATATGAATAAACTTGATTGAAATGGCAAAGTCTGCCTTGCAGTGGTTTCTTTACATGTCTTGGTCAAGACGGTGCACTGTACGACACTGACAAGTTTGGTTGGATGGTAGGAAGGCAGGTAAGGAGTCTTAATGCAGTGAAAATATCCTGGAACTTTCTGTGCTTCATTAGTATTTGCCTAACAACAACCTTTGGCGATGTAACAGAACACATCTAGACGGTTTCTAAAAAAACAAACAAACAAACAAAAAACAACAACAACAAAACAAACAAACAAACAAACAAACAAACAAACAAACAAACAGAAAACACCCCGGGGTTGAAAAGAGGGGATTGGAGGATTGTGGTCCAAAAGTACCGCCCATCAAATTTCCTATCCCACTTCTAATTACGTGCCTGCCAGGAGCGCATTACTTATGAGCATCCAAAAGTATTATATATGTCATGGCGCGCGCAAGAAATGGGATTTTAGAACTCGATTTCCTGCCAACTATATAGAGGCTCATTCGTTTCCGGTCGGGCAAAAGAATGACAATTTAGAATTTTTATTCGTGTATACACCGGTCTTTAAAGCTCGAATTGTTTTCTGCTTTGAAAGCTAGGTTTTTATTTCATAGGACGCTTTGATATGTATTGTCGATCAACTTCACATCTATTTGATAAAGCGTTGTGCTTCAGATGAACTAATGTCGGTGCGGCGAGTGATTGTATCATCCGTTCGTCAAGATTAAATTACGAAAATCTCTTGCACTTACAAACCAAAACTGAGTTTCTCATATTTAACTGAACTAGCCACCAGGCGATTCAAAATCGCTTTCATCTTCAGAAGATTCTCTAGATTCGTTACGTTCCGGCCTATGAAAATGACTGGAAGAACAGACTGAAGCGATGTTCCAAAAATATCTTATTTCTTGGACGCGCCATGACGGTCCTGGTAATGGGTTCCTGGCCTACACCCTGTTTTTTACACCTGGGCAACGTCCCTACATAAACCTGGGTGTATATTACGGCTCCGTTACGCACCTCAGCGATGACTCTGTTTCGATTCGTACACTGCTACGGCCTACTAGGGCTATACCGAGCCCTATATTACACGTATGGGCAATACTTATATTCTTTTCAGGTCTGGACTTACTGCAAGTTGTACAACGAAACTGTGGAATACAGAAACGAAGTTATTCTCAATGCAGCAATATCAGGTAAATTGGACCGTTTTTCATAGAAGTGGGCCAACACACACACAAAAGAAAACAGTATATTCTTGCTTGATAGCTTATCCATTTACCGTATCTTAATACCATAGCTAGCTATTTTATGTACATGCACCTAATGAGAAAACAATGCAGTCTTTGGTAGAATTATAGTTGTGTAAATGCTTAATAGGTGGTGAATTTCTAATGAGGCACGTATTAAAACAAGACGACTACCGTTGTTACTACCAAGTTACTGCTGATGGCAAACCCGTCAAATTACAGAGGAAACTATTTACAGAGTGTTTTTATGCCATGGCAATGGCTGAGCTGGGGCGAGCAACGAAAAACCACAAATATCAGGTACAGGGCAGGAGAAAATTACTATTTCCCACCTTACTTACAAAATTACTATTTTCTGTGAGTAAACACCTTACCCTAAACTCAATTATCATAGTCCGTTTTTTCGAGCTCTCGGGTATCTCATTGAAGAACATCATTGCAGGCAAAATATCAGTGAAAACAGGATTCTGTCCAAATGCGTCCGGTTGAATTGAATATGGGGGTCCAATTTTCCAACTGGATCCCTTTGGAACTGGTTCTTTGTGGACGTACCTCAGGGTGCGCACTTGTCAACCGCGATTGTATACGTATCAGAATCGGGATAGAGAGTTCATTTATGTTTACACGAGTAGTTTCTATATTCGGGAAAAATCAAGGTCTTTTCGTCCCAGGTCTTTTTGTAAACAAATAAAAATGAATGGAAACAGGTTGGCACCCCCAAGAAAACAACAGAGCACACGTTGCAGAACCCCTAGTCCCGTACTACTGTCAAAAATTGAAACAAATTTGATCGTTTTCATAGGAAGACGCACAGAAAATGCTGTCCAAGATAATCTACTGGGCTCGTGTAGACGATACAGAATTAGGTGTACCCAAACTAGAAGGACAGGTTGCAGTGAATTCCATGGCTGTACCAATGATGGTTATGTGTGTCTTACAAGACGTTTGTCACCATGACGATGACCTGAGAAAACGCTATACGGACGACGAGGACTGGGCAGTACAACAAATATTACAACACATGCAGGTAGGGGACGGGTGGGCGGGGTCGAACACAAGTAAACTTTCAGTGAGGAGTGGAATTCAAATATAAATTATTCTGAAACATTCACAAGTTGTGAATGTAGAAATAAACCTATTTCTTTCTAAATCTACTGGGTGCCAAGGTGTTTTATATCGTCCCCTTCCATTAGAGGACCGAAAACTTGAACATCTCTTCCACGACACGCAACGTGAAATAGCTCTGGCATCCATGGTAATTTCTTTTGTTCTGTGGTTGCCTGGTTTTAAATGTGTTTCACATGTATGTACATATCCCATTGGGAGCGTTTGCACTGGGATTCACGGACGTGACTGGACGCCCGCCATGTTTTACTAGCAAGAGGGTGTGGCACCACGTGGGTCATCATCATCATCACCATAGATGCTTTCCCTCCTGACCTACCTTACTTACAACGATTTACGACGAACTTCTGCCCAAATTTTGTAGACAAAGCGCTTTGGCTTGCGAACAATCAACCAAATTCCTCGCGGATAGTGATCGCGCTGCTTAAGATGGCATAACTTTATAGTCAGTTTGTTTGGTTTGAATACAGAAATGGATCAGTCATACTTGAGTCAGTATCAACAGATGGCAAAGAACTACCAGGATACCCAGGACGACACATGAATCCTGGTCACGCTATAGAAGCAGGATGGTTTCTGCTGCAATATGCCATCAGAAGAGACAACCATGAGTTAAAGCAAATTGCTGTTGAGAAGTTTATCAAGGCTCCTTATGATCTTGGCTGGGACAAGCCATATGGAGGAATATTCTACTTTTTAGATGCCGATGGTTTATCCCCAGTACCTCTGGAATGGAACATGAAGCTATCTTGGGTCCATAATGAAGCTTTGATAGCATTATTGATGGCTTACAAGACAACTAAAGAAGAAACACTTTTACAGCGATTCGATGAGTGCTTTGAGTACACGTTTAGCAAGGTAAGGCCACGATATTTATAAAAGTAGTCTTGCTTATAATCCTAATGATGGTTTTTGTTGGGAAAAGCGTTGTGGTTTGAGTGGAGAAAATAGGAACAGGAGATACCACACCCTCCCACAAAGCATACAATCCCAACAAGGTGGACTTTGCGTGACCGCGCCTGCGCGTGATTTGCCAATTTTACGTGATTTCGCTAAAATTTCCGTGTTCGTAAGTTGAACCACCTTGCACTCCACATAAAGTCTCCATATACCTTAAGCAGCAATTTCCTAGGTGTCTATAGTCAACCCAAAACAGAAGTATAATTGCTGCGGTTATTTGACCATACTTTTTTGGGGACGATTTACAGTTTCCTGACTCCAAATATGGCGAATGGTTTGGTTGGCTAGACAGGAGGGGTGAGGCTACACATACATTCAAGGGTGCTCCATATAAAGGTATTAAGCCAATTATGTAAACAATGTTGAAGTCTTAGCCAATGTTTTCTATAATTGTTCCAGGCATTGGTTAAGGTTTAAGCATCATTTATATAATCGTCTCATTGTGTTTCCTAAACTGCCAAACTGTTAAATCGCTTTAATTTGATACTAAGGGAGTGTTTACATGACACTAGGATCATCCTAGCACTAGGATCATCCTACCTGCTATACATTTACTGCATTCTGTTCACTAGGATGATCCTAGTACCCGAAGTGAAGACACCAATTTCCATGTAAACAGAATGCAGCAAATGTATAGCAGGTAGGATGATTCGCCTGCTAGGATGATTCTAGTGCTAGGATGATACTAGTGCCATGTAAACACCCCCTAATATCCAGCACTGGCACTTTTGGTTTCCAATCATCCTCAACGATTGACATATTTTATTTCTTGAGTTGGCACTTGCTCAAGAGCAGGACCTTGACTGTTTTGAGCCAGTTTTTCTTTGAGAGTCAAATTTTATCATCTTGTGTTGAAAATGTTGTACCTATTCATCACACAGCACTTGCAAAATATAAAACATTAGAAAATACAAATATGGTACACTTTATTCTTCCTTTTACAAATGTAGGATTTGGTTGTTCATGTTTAAATAGATTTTTTTGTTTCTTTTACAATAGGTTGCTTTCATGTCCTTCGCTGTCTGCATATGTGCATTTCAATGCTCAAAGAAATTGAATCATGTCAGTCTGACAATATTTAGGCTTGACGTCCCATAAAGGTGTTTAAATAGTTGGATTGAAATCAACAAGGTTTCTTCCGACTTAACACATTATCTCTCCTCCTTTTATGAGATAAACTGTGGTAAGAGCAAAATAGCTCACAGAAATTATAATCTATGACATCCCTTTCATATAACTATATAGACTGCTATAAGTGTCATTATTTCAGGTGTTTTCTTTATCACTCATTGTAAATGAATGAACATCATGTGTTTCACTTGTGTCTGAATGGGACTGCAAAAAGAAGAAAATCAAACATCAAAAACATATGCAATAATTCCCACCAACCAGGTACTACAGTTTATTATAAAAAGACTTTAAAGTAGAAAAACACAGCTACAGTTCTGAGATCAAAATTAACCAAAATGACTAAATAAAATAGTACAACATATTATAGTAGCATATGTCTACTCAAACATCCACTGACAACCTTCCCTACGTGTACATTATAATGTCCACTCGTTCCGACTATGCAAATTTAGTACTTCAGGCTCTTCTAAAGAGCTTGAGAGCAGCTGATCAACGAGATTTCTTCCTGTCTAATGCTCTAAGTATCTCTATCTATCTATCTACAATAGAAATAATCTGACTAGCAGTCCCCCTTTGGGTTGAGAGGAAGGGGTTCCTCCCCAATTCCCTTAGATGGCTACTATGCAGGTATCAATCATAACCAAAAGACAGACTCTGTGCACATGCTCTTGTAAAAGCCTGTGGGAGCCAATATGACAAATGGTATCTGTTGTTGGTCTCCTTAATTAATTTTATACTGAATGACTCAACTCATGCTGGCAGCAAATGCATCATACTAAAATACTTTCACAATTTCTAAATATGTACATGGCTGTGAAACAGTTCTAAAATTAAGCCAAAACCAGGAAACATTTCATATTATGTGATGTGCATATCTCAAGCACAATTTACACAACAACCTTTTAATGGTATGGCACCCCTAATTCTGGACATGTGAGTCCATCATTTTTCACATGGCACTCAGAATTATTGACATGTGAACAGTAAAAACAACTTTTCTGTTCAATAAATTATTCAAAAATAATAAAAAATTGGTCTGCATGCCAAGGGTGCCCTGCTATATACAGGTTGTCATGTAAATCAGCTTAAGTTTCCTGGTTATGCTTCCCTGCCAAACAAACAAATAAATAAACAAAGAAACAAATAAATAAACAAACAAACAAACAAACAAACAAACAAACAAACAAACAAATAGATAAACAAACAAAATATACACAAACAAACAAACAATCTAACTAACTAAATGTAAACAAAACCTTACAAACCTCTCTTGTGTTTACTGGTTTTTCTGATATAAAACTTTGTGAAGCATTTACAAAGGCTTCTTCATTGTCCATTCCCTGTTTAACAAAGTCTTGACATTTCTGAACAAATCTACAAAACAAACAACCAAATTGAGAAGTCAATCTTTGATCATGAAAATAAGTATTATACTGTTGGTCATCAGTATCCAGTCATGACGCCTAAACCATGACATTCACTATTTTCAAAAGCCCATAAAAACCATAAGGTTTGCGAGTCTTCATAGGGGTAATGTCTTGAAATCATCTTCATAAAAATTTCTGAAGTCACAAATACATGTACACCAACAACAAAAACATTTCATGAATTCTCCCTTATCACACTGGCGTGGCATTCTCATTCTATTTAAGTCGTTAAAGGAGTCCATCATCAAATTTTTAATATCTGTACATATATTGATAGCAAAGTTTTGTTGTTATTGTTTGTATGATGAAAAGCTTATGAATTTCAAAATGTGCAAAATTTTACAAAGAAATGTATGGTAGAGGGGCAAGTATGCCTAGCCTCCATAAATTTCTTAGTAAAATCTCTAACCTACATAACTTTTTCATTTTAAAACAGTTGTGACAAAACTTTGCAGTTCTACAAGTTCATTTATAAAGAACAAATTTAATGATGGATACCTTTTTCCATCAAAAATAGAATGTCACCCCAACATGAAGGTGAATAGCAGTATTTTAGCAGATTGTTGTACAAATGTGAATCATAGGTAAATTTTATAACACTTTTGTTATTTTTACCTTTCACATTCAGTGGGTAGACTATTTTCCTCTTCTTTTAAACTCAAGAGACCATAATTCTTGTAAGTGCTGTAAAATTTTCTATAACCAAAATATTTCTGGTTAATGAGCAAACATATCGACAAACAGATAAACCAACAGCAAATGTGGAAACTGCAGCCAGGATTCATTGTAGTTTTTATTAGGATAAGGATAAGGATAACTTTATTTAGATACAAGTCATTGATGAGCATTGCTCAAAAATGTACATGTAAAACTAAAATAGACTAAAAACATCAATACCGGTAGATAATGTAGAAATCAATATTAAATTATCAATAAAGTATAGCAATGATCATAAAATATACCTATTTCAAAAAAGGTTGTCGTATGAGAGGTCTCAAGGCTACGCAACTAGACCAAAAAGGAGTATGGGTAGTTGCAAAATTTTACTCTCTTTTTCGCATTGTGGTCTTGATTTTAGGATCAGCAAATGAAGCTCTTCAATGATGTATTAGATCATGGCAAGCTGAAGTTGAATTATGGAGTGGATATTTGTGTGGCTTTATAGCTCTAGTAATTTCTACCTATACTCCCTTTCGGGTGGGTCATGTAGGCTTTTGCGGACAACATTTATTGTAATAGGTACATTTGTGGCTATGATTTATAAGAGATCAAACTACTGCATATACCTATCTAAAATAACATTATTGCATTAAGTATACAGTGTACACTCCAAGACTGCAAAGGGTTTTGGTAGTTTTCTAGTAATTAATGTAATCATAGCATGTTTTAGTTGTATAAAACATGAATACAAAAGGCTTAATTGCTCATAACGCTTGCTGGAATGCTTAAAATGCTCACCAAGGAAACATCACTGACAAGGAAAGACAATAGTGAATAAATTTATTAAAAGAAAAACTGCCAAAATCCTTTGTGGCCTTGGAGCGTACACTGTCGCCTTGTTGTGACAACGTTTTTTGGATTAGGTGTATATAGTATAAATATCACAGTAAAGACCAAGCTGTGGTATTTAAGATGGTGCATTTACAGTTAATTCCACTGCATATGCCTCAGTGACGTTCTTTTTTGCTGATAAGGACAAAAACATCTGTAAAATCATTCAAATATCAAGCCAAACTCAATCAATGAAATGAATAAACAACAAATTAACAGACAGATCGGCACCACTTTCATTAACGTGTCATTAAGTGAACTGAGTAGAATAACCAACGTTTAATAAATCATAATTATTACTCACTTTCTAAAGAAATCCTCTGGATATTCTAGTTTATCTACACGTCCTGGCTCAGGTTTTCTGTTAATTTTAGTAGCAACTATTGGAGGAAAGGCTTCGACGACATCATACCAAACAGGTTTTTGCTTCATTGCTCCAGAACGGAGTAAATTTGAAACTCTGGGAACAAATGAACATTAAACTAGAATCTTATGTTCACTTTTATCTAAAAATGTGTATTGTAAAGTAAATAATTTGGGAGTACTTTACCTGGTATATATCGTACCGCGAAGATGTCGAGCACCCGCCATTTTGAATTTCTACTGCTGACCGCTCAAGTACCAGTTCAACTTTTCCACAGGAACCCCACAGACTGAACAAGTGAACTCGAACCAACGTAAGTGTCCCTATAAACTCAAGCCACAAATGTTTTCTCTAAAATTAAAGAACTTGGCCTCTACAACAAGAATATTTTAAAAAGTGAACAAAACAAGTCAGCCCGGTTCATATAATCAGGCCCTAAGAGAGAGATCTCGCTGCTAAAGAAGATCGAAAAGAAGAGTATGGGCTTTTCTACACTTTGATCTCATGTATGTCACACTTGAAAGATTAAAGTAGTTGGGCAGGTCGCCAGTAGAGTGCTCCTTGTCGCATAAAAAATGAAGTCTGTAAAAACAGGAAGTTGACAAGGATAAAATACATAAACTGTTTAAGGTGGCTCGACTGGGTTTTGTTTGAGGCGCACCTCTGCTGTTTGATCGCAAAATGCGTCGCGGCCAAAAACCTTACTTCAAAAGAAGAAAAGAAAAATTGAGAAATACGAATTTAGGATAATTGAAAGATGATTCACTTGGAGACACTGATAACACTGATGTTGAGGAAGTTATTTAATATTAAAATGTTTCACCAAATATTTTGATTCAGTCTTGCGTCACCGTACTAGAAATATGTTTCTTTATTTCATCATGGCCCACCCCCGTAGGTGTCCAGGGGCCGGTTGTACGAAGGGTGAATAGCGCTATCCAGCGGATAAATCCTTATCCAGCGGATAAAATCTATACAAAATCTATACAGTGGACAAGTCTTATCCGGTGGATAACTTTATCCAACCTTCGTACAACCGGGCCCAGTTCTGCATGAAAAATATATGGCCCACCCCCTGTTTTTATGTGATATAAAAATAATCCAAATAGAACAATAAAGTAGGTCAAAAAGGTTCTTGTGATCGACGGAGTATTTCAGTGAGAAAATGGCGCAACATAACGCGTGTACATGTAACTCGAAGATCAACTTCAATAAATATTTTTAACACACATCTGGACTTTCGCAGCAAATCACTGTCTTGTTGAACAAATTGTCACAGTTTTATTTAAATAGCCATGAAGTTTCCTTGCAGTTTTAACTTGCAAAACTTAAAAATATTATTATGGAAACCTCGTAAAAATTTAGACATTAATCTGTGCCAAGCTTGACGTTTTAAGCAAAAAAATCGTACGTTTGAATTTCTTTTTTCGGACCCGGTGTCGTTTCAAAGACTGCTCGAAAGATGAAGGACACAGAGAACATTTTCAATGCTGGACGACTTTTTAGTTGGATCCGTCGCTTCAAAAAACTTCTCCTAATAACTGAGTCATTGAGGATTGTTTGCCTCGTTCCGTGAAGATGCCTTCGATAGAATTGCTTAAAAAATCTCGGTAAAGTGGGAAATCAATAATCGTCTCCGTTGAGTGTACAAACTAGGACTATGCTTTGAAAGTCAACAAGGAAAACACTTCAAGGTGAAGACCCTGGGATAAGAAAATGTGATGTCAACAAGTCTCTTGAACCTATTAGATCATGACTTTTATTTGGAATAGATGACTTTGAAAAAAAACTTTGTACTCTGTACGTGGAACTGTGCCTGAGTTTGGACACTCAAGTACATGTGTGATGACATTTCTCACATTTTCGACGTATTAAAATACGCTTTACAACTTTTTGCACTACTTTTAAGAATGAAATTTTTAAAATACAAGAATTTGATTTTGAGCCGTTATTTCAGCCCCACTAATGTGTAAATACAACTCAAGTTTGGGTCTGGAATGTTTTTAATGGAAAAATTGACAGCAAAAAGATAGAAAAGAACTTTGTATGCAAACTAAAGTTGTTTTGAATTTTGAGTTGTTTTACAGATGAACGCGCGCGTACTTTTATTAAAGAACATTCGGTTGTCCGTGGGAAGTCTGGGCGCTAGCGAGTCAGCGATTGAAAAAGCGAAGAAATTCTATTTTTAGCGACGAAAATAACATTTTATCGACCAACTTCTGCAAATTGTTTTATCAACAATTATTGTACACTGTGTGAAGTAGGAGCAAAAGCTCGATTTTTAAAATTTAGCAAATATCGGTCGAAAAAGCCGCAAGAACAACAAGGCTGAGTTTTTGGTGTTCGTTTTCGAAGAGTTTTACCCTTTGTTCTTGTCCAACTCTTTAAATAATACGGTGACCCCTGATTTTATGAATGATTTAAACTCATAATTTTACAAACTTTTCATATAAAGAAAAAAAGTACACTTCTATCGTTAGGATTTTGAGTAAATGTATTTTTTTTTCTGTCTGATCCTTCAAAAACCTGTATTCTGGAAGGCTATTTTTCGCGCATCATTGTAGATCTTTCGCTTCTTCACAAAATGTTTTGCAACAACTCAGTTCCAAGTGTTTTTCTGCATCACATATGGTATCATTTTGTTTGCTTTTAAATATTTTTGGTTGTTCCAAAATTTTTATATTTTGACCAGATGTCCAAGGCCATTTTTGATAAAAAGTGTCCAAAACACTCCACATCTCCCCCCTCATATCTCGAGAATGACTTCGGTGACCCCCCTTTTTATTTCACATTTTGTTTCCACCTATTTACCTCTTTCTTTGGTGGAATTTTAAAACCAAGGTTATCGCAAAATCTATGATAAAATTAAAATACTTGGTATGTTCCTTTATTGCGATTGGACACTCCTTTGCCACTTCAGAAAAGGCAATGAAAACAAAAAATTTTAGTCTTCAGTTACAAAAATAAACTCATTCTGTGGCTAGTTCAAATATATAATTTCATGTGGACTTGTACTGATAATTACAGATGGTCAGGTGAGACAGCAGTTCCTGTGGAGGATGTACAATGGATATATGAATTCATGACTACTCAAAATGTTTCATTTGATGGTGTATTACACATATTGAGAAGAACAAAGTTCCCATTTTGTTATGATCCACATCCATGGATTCCAGGTAAGCACTGACTAGTTGCCATTGTATTTGGAAGGCAGACTGTGTATCAATCTTCAAAATTGTAGGTGTAACGCCATTCAAAGCTTTTCCAGACCCGTGTATTTTTCCTAAATTTATAAAAGTGGGAAAACTTTAGCAAGCCTCTCATCCCATCTCATGCTGTCCAAGTTGTACTAGTAATAGTGAAATGGGATAGCCTTTGTACGTATCAGACTGTTACTACTACATCCGTTTTGCAGAGAAATGTTTTGCATCTGTTAAATATATTTTGAAAACTGACAGCTTAATACAGCTACCAGATTTTAAAATTGCTATTAACGATGCATTAATGTATTTTCATAATCACCGTGCTAGGTAAAGAAGAAACAAGGGCAGATTGCCTTAAATACTGATGGCTGGTTACCTTTAAATGCAATATATATTATGTCATATCTTGTTTAGATCATTGCCTTGCAAGAAAAGAGTAGCATTAATAATTAATATTGAGATTTTTGTCTAATAATTTAAACTTATTAAAAACCTAATTTTCTTTGAAACATCAGTTATACATATAATAATTGAAAAAACAGTTCACTGGGAATTATTAATATTTATTAAGCTATACATATATATATATATGAGGAATGATCACAGGAAAAGAAGCTTATGTCTTTTGGGGTGTGGTGGAAATTTTAGGTTCCCTTAATGACAACAAATGAATAAAAAATTGAAAAGTAATGTACAAAAGGGATCTTAGGAGACAAGGGCCCTTTCGTGTGAATACCGCTTATATACATATATGTTATCCTTTTTGCACGGTTACTGGGTCCCTTCTTTATGTTTCAAAACATATGTACTAATACAGTTGTTTCAAAATCAGCAATGTAGACTCATACTTGTGCTCATCTGCATACAGGTATCTCTGATGTAACAAGGTGTACATAGAATAAAGACATACTTAATTTTATATTGCATGATTGGATCACCGATCAAAGGTATCTGTGGTTTTACCCGAGAAATTGTAGTTGGCTTTGTAGCAAATATTGAAAGCAGAGAACTCAGAAGAGCAGATGGATACGAAGCAGGTTTACCTCCGGAAAATCCCAGGGCCAGCTCAACTGATGATGTTGAGTCTGTTCTTCACAGACTCCTGTAAAAGCCCTTTATGGACAACTACCCAAAGATTATCAATGAGTTCACAGAGAAGATTGATCCAGACCTGCCATTTTATTATTGGTCATCAGATGACAGGTATCATGTGGGACCTTTGCCCAACTTCAATCAACCATTTGGTCAGGCGTGGGACATTTAGACAAAGTCACTCTGTCCAGAAGAGCTGATCCTTCTGTTTTTGTATCAAGCAGGGCCTCCCTTCCCCAGAAAGGTAGCCTGACTGTACGTGCTAAGTTTCGCAACCCTCCCCTGGAGAATTTACCTCCACTGTCCAATAATTGGTAGAGTGCACGTGTATATGACTGTCTTTGATAAGAGCAACAGCTATAGTTTGTGCATGATGCATTGCTATCTCGCAAGATAATCTTTGATCATTCACTATGTACATATACACTGTATGATATAACAATTCATTTCCTTTTTTTTCTCACCCCATCATATGGAGGGGATTGTAGCTGATCATCTAATTAATTCTTCTTCAGAAGTTATGTCTCATTTTGTGCGAACGTTTTGTAAACAAAGATGTGTACACTACGTAGCAAAGGATGGTCTATCACCTCAACATGATTCTGATGAATCAGCAGTAAGGAAATGATAAAAAATAGAGGAAAGGAAGAATCTTCAAGTCACTTAGACAGTGGAAACAGTAAAGACAAAGCAGATGACATGTGTGCTTTCGCTGGAACATAAAAGGCCATTGGGCATCAAACTGTCCAAAAGGTCATGAACCTGAATGAGTAGCAAAACAAAAATGCTTCTCTTGCAATCAAATTAGGCATCTAAAATCTGACTGCCCAAACAAGGGCAAAAACATAAATAGAAAAAGCATTTCATCGCTTGCCATTCCCCCAATACCAAAAAGGGCTTGGTATCATCCTGGATCAAGTCTTTCAAACTTAGTGCACACCCTCAGTGCATTTGATCTCACTCAATGCAAAAGCTATAACAGCATTTCTAATTCAGTTCAAAATGAAGTTGATCCCAAGTTTTTTAAGCAAATAACTGAGAAATGGTTCAAATCTAGAAGAGGGAAGATCAATGGAAGTAGGGCAGCTGTTGCTCTTGGGTGGTATGGCAAAACGGAAATGATCAATTACGGGCAAGAATTACATAATAATTTACATGGAAAGAGTGATGAGGAAAATACCAATGTTGAAAATGTTGCTATGCTATGGGGGTCATTAAATGAAGAAAGTGCTCTAATAACATATTTGCAAACCTTCTTTTCAAAATCCCATAAGAATGATTTTATTGATGAAACTGGTATTTGGGCAATCAGTGACAGTAGTGGCCTAGAGTGGTTGGCATCTTCACCAGATGGACTAATCAAAACTGGATATGAAAGAAAGAATTCTGGAGTACTGGAAATAAAATGTCCGTTTATGGGTGGTAAGCCAGTACCTTACAAACAAGTCTCAAATAATCACACCCCACAAGTGATGCTAAAAATGTTGTGTACTTCAACAACAAAATGTCACTACATTGCCTGGACCCCTGTAGGAACAAATGCTTTTCTAATTGAACGAGATGATGAATATTTAAAAATACTACAGAATCTGTACAACTTCTGGAATATGACTAGAAAAGGAGAAAAGCCTGTGTGGCTATTTGATGAACACAGCCCTTGTCTGAAAACAAAAGACATTTAAAAAAACCGCCCTTGCATACACTCTACATAAACACCTTTCCTTTTTTGACACCACTCAAAAACCTACTTCTAAACCACAACACACAAACAAAGAATGCAAAAAATCATCATCCACTTCTTGTGAGCACCAGTCATATGTCTATGGTTCAAATGGTATCAAAAAACGTTGTCATCAGGATATTTCTTGAATTGTTGTACCATCCTTTTTGATGTCAATTTCAGGATGTGACACTTTTTCAAACATGCCAAGGGCTGAAACAGTTAATGGAAGCATTTTCATTGAGGGAGATCGGACAATTTCATGGAAGTAAAATGGAGGTGTTGGAAATGGCTTCAACATCATATGCAAGGTGGCCTTATATATTATCCTATTGGAAGACAGGCCTCTCTAGACTCTATAGTTTATTTGGTGCTAGAAAAATGTGACAAATCAGTGAAAAGCAATTTTGTATTAGAGACAATTTAAACGACAAAATGTACTTTTAATGATGCCCACATACATGAAAGACATCTCACTCATTACCTTTTTCCTGTTAGTGCTGATGATGCTATCAGTGGGAGCCACTATCAAAACAACTTCAACTTTGATCTTATCAAAGTTATCGAACACAAATTAAGATTGAACAATTCCCTTCTTTTTCTAATTGTTCACAATTCATTGAAGATGATAATAATAATGGTCATGTCCCACAGACATGTAAGGCTCCAATTCTCCAAGTCATCAATAGCCCAAGTATATTTTTGTCAACTATGCTGCAACTCCAGGTAGCAAGCGCCCTCAATTATGTCAACAGTACAACACTGAAGTAAATGTATTTTCTATTGTTATGTGATTGAATTCATTCAAGGTTCATTAAGAAGGTTCTTAATTGGAGTCCCTGGAGAAATTGTAATTGTATTATGCAGGTATTTAAGGAGACGCTTTATTCAGGTTCGTTCTCACACTCTCGCAGTCCATTTGCTGACGTCTTCACTATTCATCCTGGCTTGTTTGACCTAGACATGTCCGAAGTGGAAGCTAGAGGTTCTCGTACTGCCACTAGAAGACCCGAAGGCGAAGCTGGAGACGACGAGGCCAGTGCCAATCCTAATCCAGTGCTGGTGGACCAAGTTTTCGGTCTATTCAAGGATTACCTATCGTCTCAACTCGAGGCAAAAGAAAAGAGCTTCGAAGAGAAATCCAAAGTCGACAAAGAAGCAGCAGAATTTAAGTTCAAGGGTAACAAAAAGCAATTTGAACTCAACTCCCATTTAAACCACATTTTGACGCAAGTCGAAGAGAATTTAGACAATCCAGAGGAAGTGAAAAGGCTGGTGGCCGACGGCAAACAGCGCATAAAGAAGCGCCAGAAGCTCATCAAGTTGGCGGACAGGAACAAGGACGGTTGGCTCTTGGTACAGGAATACGAATCGGACGACCTCGCTTCCGACTCCGAAGACGAAAAGAGAATCAAGAAAGCCAAAAATGCAGTCGAAAAGAAAAGGAAAGAGAGTAAGCAACAGGGCGCGACGTCGTCCAAAAAAGTTAAACCTAACGATAATCAGCTTTTTCGTGGTAAGGTCAATTTAGGCTTTTTGCCGTTCTTCGTTTTTGTACTTTGTAATTCTCACGAGTGGTTGGATTGCCCGAGCATCCAATCCATCATTATGTTGTATTGTTGTGAATTTATGCAGCGTTTAGATAGAAAATAATTTACGTTCGGTTGAGCGCAGCGAATTAGAACGTAAATGTATTTTCTATTGTTATGTGATTGAATTCATTCAAGGTTCATTAAGAAGGTTCTTAATTGGAGTCCCTGGAGAAATTGTAATTGTATTATGCAGGTATTTAAGGAGACGCTTTATTCAGGTTCGTTCTCACACTCTCGCAGTCCATTTGCTGACGTCTTCACTATTCCCGCCCACCCTC
Source organism: Telmatactis stephensoni (assembly GCA_029948255.1). Classification (NCBI taxonomy): domain Eukaryota; kingdom Metazoa; phylum Cnidaria; class Anthozoa; order Actiniaria; family Isophelliidae; genus Telmatactis; species Telmatactis stephensoni. Next base: position 949,643 of record JALIZF010001900.1, on the reverse strand, counting down.
CCCGTCGATTGCTATTTTTGTCCGTGTACCTGCTTCATTGAATATTCATTATTTGTCTTTCTCGGTTGATTTCAGGCCGTTCAGAGTTTACTAACTTCAACCGGTGTTTCCGCTGTGGGCGCGTCGGGCACTGGGCCAAGTCTTGCAGGGCCGGATCAGGGTGGTTTCAGTCAAGTTTGCCATCCAACAGGTCAAGCGGTTTCTATTATCCAAGCTGCACCGGAACTTCTCGCACCGGATCAGGAAACGGTTTCGACGGAGCAAGTAAATGATGAGCGCAGTCTTGTAGACGACCTGGTCGAGGTAAACGAATGTTGTGATTTGGGTGAGTTTGAGAATTTGTCCGGCTGCACGAACCCGAGGCAGGTCAAAGGGAATTTGAAAAGGAACATTGATTTCTGGAGAAGCATAGGAGCTTGCAATTTCATTGTGTCCGTAGTTAAGGACGGTTATTGTTTGCCTTTTGAGTCATTGCCGCCAAGTGTCGATTTGCGAAATAATAAGTCCGCGATAGAACATAAAGATTTTGTAGACGGCGCCATCGAAGAACTGCTTAATTCAAGTCGACTTTCAGAAGTGCCATTTGCACCTCGCGTCGTCAATCCGTTAAGCGTTTCCATTCAACCGAACGGCAAGAAAAGACTGATCTTAGATCTCAGACACGTGAATAAGTACTTGAGAAAGCAAAAAGTTAAGTACGAGGATTGGAAAACAGCCATAGCGTACTTCCGGCTAGGGTCGTACATGGCTTCGTTCGATTTGAAGAGCGGTTATCACCACATAGACATCCATCCAGATTATCAGAGTTTTCTAGGCTTTGGCTGGAAGTTTTCCGAGAACAGTCCAATGCGATATTTTGTATTCACGGTGTTGCCATTTGGTCTGTCGTCAGCACCGCACATTTTTACCAAGGTGCTAAAACCACTAGAAAAATATTGGCGATTCCAGGGCGTGAACATAGCGTTATTTTTAGACGACGGTTTGATTATCGATTACGACGAAAGCACTTGTAGGGCCGTGTCAGAACGCGTTCAATCGGATTTGAGGAGGTCCGGGTTTATCAGTAACGACGATAAGTCGATTTGGCAACCACAACAATGCATTCAGTGGCTGGGTTTAATATGGAACAGTGCGCGAGGTACAATCCAAATTTCCGATCGACGGATCAACAGCATAAAAGAAACAATCGAGCAAATTTTTCACGAAAAATCGTCGATTTCTGCTCGCGGTCTCAGTAGGTTTGTTGGCAAGATCATATCAGCGGGTGCCGTGTATGGGAATCTGTCTCGCATCATGACTAGATACTGTTCCATTTCTATTGCCGCCGCCCAGGATTGGGATTCCAAGTTCGAATTAGACAAGTATTGCCTTCGAGAGGTTGAATTTTGGGATTGGAATGCGGATAAGAAGAATTGTAGAACAATAAGTTACGAGGATTGTCCCAGGGCCAATTACATTGTCTATTCAGACGCCAGCGGTACAGGGTGCGGCGCACACTTGAATTTAAACGGCGAACAAGTGTGTCAGAAGTTATGGAAGGACGGAGAGAGTAAGAACAGCTCCACATGGAGAGAATTATCAGCCATCGAATACGCAATCGATTCGTTTTTGCCATTAATCAAGGGATCGTTTGTTAAATGGTTTTCCGATAGTCAAAGCGCTTGCAGAATCGTGCAAGTAGGCAGCATGAAAAAAGATTTACACGTGTTGGCAGTAAGGATCTTTCAGTTGTGCGCGGATAACGATATTGATTTAGAGGTGCAATGGATTCCTCGCACGGAACTGCAAAGGGCGGATTACATCAGTCGAATGATCGACATCGACGATTGGCAAATTAGCGCAAGTTGTTTTGAATGTCTGGAAAGGTTATGGGGTCCCCACACAGTGGACTGCTTTGCGAACCACTACAACACGAAGATCGGCAAGTTTTTCTCTCGCTTTTGGAGCCCCGGTTGCAGCGGGGTGGATTTTTTCGTGCAGAAGCTCGAAAAGGAGAATTGTTTGGTGGTTCCCCCAGTGGACACCGTAGGCAAAGCTTTAAACTATCTGCACGCTCGTCGCGCCAGCGCCACGCTGGTAGTTCCCTTTTGGCCGTCATCTTATTTTTGGCCATTGATTTCGCACAAATTTTCGGATTACATTCAAGGTCATAAGGTATTTAGCGGGAAATTAGCGCTCTCACATGGTAGGAACGTGAATTCGCTATTGGGCTCGGATCGTTTCTACGGAAACGTTTTAGCCGTGCGCTTCGTTTTTCTAATCGATCGCAATTTATTGGGTTGAACTTAAGCTTGGTCTAGGGTACGCGTTAGTATCGAAAGCCCGTCACGATTGGCTGAAGGAGACTATAGCCCGGAAAGGAGTTGTATCTTTGTAGTAAAAAAAAAAAAAAAAAAAGAAAGAAAGAAATCGAAAGCAAGAAGTTTATGTAAAGGCACTGGCCTGAGTCTAGAACAGAGAAAAGGAGGCACTGGCCTAAATCGAGATGGTTGTGGCGCTTGCCAACGGAACTCAGCTAAGTGGCGCTTGCCCATCTGAGGTGGAATGATTCAGTGGCGGTTGCCAATCAGGATTATAGGTGTCATTTGAATGGGACGACTTGACGTTGGTCATTTCGTTTCGTTCGTAAGACTTTGATTTTACTATATTTTGTCGTTTCAGATGTTTGAAAGGTGTCCCGATTGGAACGCGCTACCTGCTTCAATGCGACCAAATTTCAGAATGTTAGTGGAGCAGTTCCTTGAGTCTCGAGCTCCGTCGACGTCTCGGCGCTACTTGAAGGAAATGAGTAATTTTCGTATTTGGTGCAAGCGGCATAACATCGGCACAGTGCCTCCTTTTTCTGTAGCTAGCGTTGTTGTTTATTTAAGTGAACTGTATAATGAATGTAAATCATATAGCAGGCTGGTATTGTGTCACGCGGCGCTTAAATGGATGCACTCGTTTCTGCCATCCCTAGTAGGGAATCCTTTAGATAGTGGGGCCTGTAAGAATCTGTTGGAATCGGCCAAACGGCGTAAGCCCCCCGTAGAAAAGAAAACTCCCTTGTCGTCCGATTTAATGAAAGAAATAATTGAGAAATACGGAAGCGCTTCAGCCAATCTGATGGAGCTAAGATTGGCTTGTATATGTAGTACAGGATTCGCGGGGTTTTTTCGTTATGATGAATTAAGTAGCATTTTAGCGTGCCATTTAGAGTTTTGTTCGGAGTATGTAAAAATTTATGTTCCCAGGGCCAAGAATGATATGTACAGGGAGGGAAATTATGTTTATATTAAGCGTCTTAATAATGATTATTGTCCTGTTAGTTTGTTAGAGAGGTACATAAATATGGGCGATATTGACCTAAAGTCTACGACGGCAGTATTCCGCAAAGTACGATGGTTTAAGTCGAGTAATTGCTATAAGTTATATGGAGAGAAATTGTCGTATTCTAGATGTCGTGAATTATTTAAGAGCTGCTTGAAAGAGTTAGGTTATAATGAAAAGCAGTATGGTCTGCATAGTTTAAGGTCGGGGGGCGCAACTTGCGCAGTAAGCAATAATCCCGATTTGTCCGAAAGATTATTGAAACTTCATGGACGTTGGAAGACCGACACGGCCAAAGATATGTATGTTCTTGAAGACCCTTGTAATCGTTTGTCGGTCTCTTCTCATTTAGGCATTTAGCATCGCGTGTTCGTTTTCTCACTAGTTCATGTACTTTAGCAAGTTAATTCTAATAAACGTCAGTTGGATTGCCTGAGCATCCAACCATCATAATCTGTTGTCTGAATCATTTTATGTTAAGGTTGAAAATAATTTACGTTCGGTTGAGCGCAGCGAATTAGAACGTAAATAACTTTTAAAACATATAGATTAGCTGGCATTGTATACTTAAAATCTCATTTTTGGTGTGAGATCTATTCTTCACTTTAAGGCCACAAAAACGGTTGGTACCTTTATAATGGCTTGGTCAATGGAGGAAGAGCTACATTATTCCAGGAATGATCGAGTGTATACTTATTAATGTTTGAAAAGTTAGCAACCCATGCTTACAGCCTTAATTTTCCACCCTCGTATACACCTTATTTTCACAACACTGAAATTGCTAAGGAAATCATTTCACATCATCAACACAAGTTGTCTCTGTCAGATAATAAGGTTAAAGTTGAAAACATAAAGGAAATACTGAGATTTTACAATGTTTTACTTACAAAGGGCGGATGAGCTCAACTGAGCCAACGGCCATCATGCATCAGTGACGGACTGTGTAGCGGCAACCCAAGGCACCATCCTATGCTCACAGTCTACCATGCATGTGATATGTTTTTGTAAAGCGCCTAGAGCAGATTTTGGATAGGCGCTATATAAGTGTTTCATTATTATATATTATTATTATTAAATCTTAGAAAAGTTGAAGAACTGAAAAACCTATTAGTAAATACGCCACTGTAATACTACCTCCAATATCCCAATTTTGTTTGTACCAGAATCTGAAATTAGTCAAGTCTACACATGAGTTAGAAATGCAGAAAAACGAGACTTAGAAAATACAGCAAAACCCAGGTCAACTAAAACAACTTCTTCCTTAAAGCGATCAACTGAAACATCAACCAAACATGGATATACAACAGAAAGGCATTTAACCGAAAAGCCTCGTCTTCAAGAATCATAATCAAACAATCCATTGAGATCTTACAACACTCTGAAAACTATCTTTTGAAATGATAGAATTATGCAATCTTTCTTTGGCCATTACTTCACTCCCTTTCTCTAGCAAAAGATGACTTTAAGAATCTCTGGCCAACCTTACAGTAACATTCCAATGATGTCAGTAAATTCAAGAATCTCCAACCAACCTTACAAGAACATTCCCATGATGTGAAATTATATAGAAATACACCAAGAATCTCTGAAAAACCTTACAAGAACATTCCAATAATATTATGCTCGTTTCTAGAGAACAAATTTCAACTTCTTATTAGAACGATTTCACATAAGCGTTTTTAACATGCAAATATGTTTTGTCGAGTATTTAACATGCAAATTAGTTGTCACCTTTGATGAGTTGTCACCTTGCTAACCAAGGAATTCGCATGGCAGCAGTTTCACGGCTAGATGAGTTAAAAATCATAGAAAATGATAAATGCTTTTAAGAAAAGGATAAATTTTCAAAAATAAAGGCGCCTTCTAGCATCCTCGAAGACCTCCCCGTTTGATCTGTTTGTACAATTAAAAAAATAGTGTTGGTTTAACATTTCAAGCTAAGCGTGACTTAATTTTAACAGAGTCGCTATTTTGGGGCCCCATTCAAACGAGAATGCAAGTTGATGCAAGTTTTGACTTGAAACTTGCGTCCTCGTTTGAACACCGCTCCAACTTTCAAAAACTTTCAAGGAAAATCAGTTAGCTGAAGGACAGCGAGAAAGCCATACTTCCCATAAAACCTGCATGTACATGACGTAAGTGTCCGTGATTGTCGAGAATTAGCTGTGTATTAAAGCAGTGATAATGGCGATGTCCGCTATAAAACAGCCGTTGCGGTTCCGTTATCGGGCGACAGATCTCATGTGGGGTTGAGTCAATGGACCCAACAGCACCCGGAAACTCTGGCCAGTTTCCCATCATATTCACCATTCTAAATTGTTAGCCCAGTTGATTTGGTTATGGAAATGTCTCCAGAGCTCAGGTAGGATCTTGTAAATCATCCGAACAATTGAGGCAGGATCAACATCAAACAATAACGCTAGTGTGTCAATGTGCGGGTATTTTCTAAGCCATATAAGTACCAGCAATATCTGATTAGTCAGATATTGGCGCCTTAATCTCATCCGCGGAACGCCATGTACGTTAAGTTGATTCAACGTCGGTGTTAAATCCCTCACCAACTGCAAAAATGATAATGGGGTTTCACCAGTATTTCTCCAGAAGTGCCATAACTGCCCACAGATAAGAGAGTATACGTCCCTTCCATTGTATGGGTGACCATGAAAGCCAGGAAACAATCGCTGGGCAAGAGGTAACTGCTGATAAGCCAAAAGCGGTTGTAATGCAACAAAAACTGCCCACAGATAAGAGAGTATACGTCCCTTCCATTGTATGGGTGACCATGAAAGCCAGGAAACAATCGCTGGGCAAGAGGTAACTGCTGATAAGCCAAAGGTGGTTGTAATGCAACAAAAAGAAGGCAAATAGCCAGTAAGTTCAAAAGAATCATCCTAAGTTGTACTAAATCCATAATTTTACACTCAACTAACAGCCAGTCTACATCCACCGCACGAACAGAATTAGGTCGACGTGTTACACGTTACAATTAGCAGAACTGTGAAATTCACAATTTGCATGAAATTCCATCAAACTTGTGTGCCCCAACTTCGCAGTTGCTGTTCAGCTTACGAAGGAGGTGTGCTAGTCTTCACAATCGAATCCTTTTTTCAATGAATATCAAGACTATACAACTATGTGGCGACCTTGAGAAGAAACGGATGGAACCTCTACTAACTCTACTAACAATGATGGAACTCAGGGGAACCAAGTTAAGCCTGGTAATTATTCATTTTGCAAGGATTTTGTTCAAAACAGATGCAAGTCGGTTCATGTTTTCAAAAGCTTATCATTTGCTTCTCTTTCAAATTCAATAGAATCGACCAAAGCAGGAAGAGTAAGGGCGAATGCCAGTGTAAGGGTAGAGCAGCTTGTGTCAGACAGCTGTAACATGGTGTGTGGAAAGGATTGGGGTGCTATTGTCAAAATGGCAAAGAAGCGAGTACTTGAGTATGGCCTGCCACCCAGAGTAATCAAGATTTACACTGAAAGTGAGGAGAGCAAGCTGATAACGAGGATAAAAAATATAATGAGACGAATGGTACCATCATCATCGTCATCACCATCTACATCAACAACAGTCTTATCAACAACAAAAACTCATGGCAACAAAATGCATTATGCAGTAAAGCGCACGCAGGCCCAAAGAAAACTTGAGTCAAAGCTGGCAACCTTCATAGCCTCCTCGTCAGAAGACGAAGAAGAACAGAAGCAAAAAAAGACAAAGACAGCTACAGAAGTGGCAAAAGAGGCCCAGGAGGCACACACAACCATGTGCAAGAAAGCAATGGAAACCCTCGAGAAAGTGAGCAACTTGCTAACGAAAGTCGACTGTCAAATAGACAAATCAGCTAAGCCTTAGAGTTAATTGTGAGTAGGATTTTCGCTAATGTTGTTAATGTTATTTTAAAACAACATGATAGCTATCCTAGCTATAATATTGTTCATGTATTCTAAGTATGTCGAAATAATCAATATAATTAATAAAAACCTTTGAACCATTAGCTGTTTACTGATTGTACATATATCCCTTCAGTGGGATAAAAGCGATATAACTCTGGCAAGAAGTACACAAAAATGTATTTTTAGCGGCTACGCAATTTTGAACTAAAAGATAGTTGACATATAGTATTGTAAAATTAAAATCTACTTGCTTTAATTTTTCCAACAAAAATCGGACCCCAGTCAATGAGCCATGAAGCTGCCAGCGCGCGCTTGCCTCAGTTATCGAGATGACAACTAATTTGCATGTTAAATACTCGACAAAACATATTTGCATGTTAAAAACGCTTATGTGAAATCGCTCTATTAAGTGAACAATGAATAATCATTCAAACTGAAAGACTTTTAAAGCAAACAGTAAATTATTTGTATTAATAAAGAATTTCAAACAGAACAGTAAATTATTTATACATATTTACTTTAAAACTTTCGAGACAATTTATTTACAAGTAAACAATAAGCTGTTTGTATTACTAAAGATATTTTCAAAGTTTTTTGCTACATTTTGTGTTTCTTTATTAATGTATGCCTCCATTAATACTTGCTCCAAGTCTTGTTTCAGTCGTTCATTTTTTTCCATTTTCCAATCTGGCTCCAGTTGTACATGGGTGAATAACGTTATCCACTGGATAAATCCTTATCCAACATATACATTTATTGCAAACCACATCACATTATCCACTGGATAAGGATTTATCCAACGGATAATGCTATCCTGGCTTCTTTTTTTGCATCCGGGATCGGATTTCATGTTTGGGCAATTACCATATAGCAAAACAAGTAGGGGAATGGGTACTAGTTTCTATAATTAGAGCAATCAAGAAATAAACCAAATAGCATGGAAGAACACAATAAAATATTCAAGATTCCGAATTTTCATTGTATTTGGACAGATATTTTTGTAGCAGTAGCCCTACAAAGATTCATAAAATTAGAAGGAAATATGGTTTGGGAGGACTTTAACATCCTGACCCAAACCATACATTTCTTTATTATTAAGCTGCTGAGATATGCTGATCTCAGTAAGCTCCAAAAACTTCAATGAAATTTAGAGTTTATCTTCAAAATAGGCACCCCAAGCAGTCTTCTTTTTAAGTATGCTTGTTAATCTTCTCTTTGTCAAAAAATCCTCAAATTTATCACCAGGAATATTTTTTTCTTTTTCACTGTGCATTGTCACCGTTGAGTGTTAGTTTTTATTACGTTGGTATTATTACGTCGTGACATGTTGTCATGTCATAATAATGTGTCATGTGGTACAAACCAATCAGAAAATCAGAATTTGTACAGTGCATGAAAATTGAATAATAACATCATTTAAAACCTGAAATGCATTATCCCGTACGAAACGAGCAGATCTGCAACAGATCTGCTGCAGATCTGTTTTGTCCAAAACAGATGCATTACAGCTTAGTTTTAAGTCTGCATGATCTGTTGTTAGTCTGTGCAGATGTTGATTAGATGTTTGTCTGCACTGATCATATGCAACAGACTACTTGCAGATCAGAAACAGATCTGTTCAACATCTGCAAAGTCTGCAATGAAGTGTTCAACAGAAATATGCGATTTAATATAACTTAATTACGACGTGTCTATGCTATATGGCCGGCAGCTGGTTTAGGTCCGTAAAAAAATTAATTAAATGACCGGCAGTTAAACTGGGATTTATTCAACAAAAAGGAACCTAAAGAATTCAAAGTACTCAACGATTCTGAAGGAACCCCGAATACTTTGATTTTAAAGTTTTGGTTTACTCTCAGCACAAACGAGTATACTAAAGAAATGAGTTCGTCATAGAGGCACCGTCAAAATTTTTCTCATTCGGAAATGCTGGTCAAGGTCTTGAAAAAAATAAATAGCCGGCAGTCTTCCCATCAAATTCAAAGTAAAAGTGCTAATAGAAGCGATTCCAGAGAGTTTACTTCAAGCGGTTACTTTGGATTCCCAGTTTAGCTTCCGCACAAACTCAGTCAAAGACTTAATTAGCTAAGACTTAGTGTGCGTACTGAGCTCTCTGGAATCGCTTTTGTCAGCACTTCTCACTATAACGATAGGCCACGAAAACTGAATCCGGCAGATCAGCCTCAAGTTTGCATCAGAAGACGTTTGTCATTTGAGAGAGAAACATGAGACCGGAACATAAAAGCGTCTGCCGTATAGAGGTAGGCTGTAATCTAATCTTATCTGATTTCAAGTGGCATGCAACAATAACAAAATTTACGTAAATTAAGAGAAAATGGATTGTTTATAGGGGTGACTATGTCATCTCCTAAGTTGGCTGGTCACTGAATGCAATATTTCACTCTTACTAGCTGTATCTTTTAAGTTATTCTTCTCAAAGCATGGCGTCTGGCTTTTCGTGAGTTGTATGACCTGATGACCTTAACATTCGTGATTATTTCTTTGGCTGTCAAAATTACAAGTAGGCTCAGATTTCAGCCGTCAGGGATTCGTGAGCCTAAATTACAAGTTGCTGATAGATAACTCGGAATTGTATGCCATTTTAATACGGAAATTACTGATTCACGAAACTAAATCTTGTCATGTTATATTATCTAACTGAGTATTTAACTGCATTAAATACAAAAGTTGCACGGAGCTCTGTCGTCTACTGAAATTATTTTAATGAGTAAAAGAAATCGTATATAGCTAACTCAATTAACGTTGTCGCTGAAAAAAGCCAAAGCCTAAAAGCTTTGAGAGCGGATCTAGATTTTTCCCATCGTGACATTATACAAGCAGAAACTCACTGTATTGCAAATTCTACAACTAGGACACATATTCCTTAATTTCTCAGATAGCCTACAGAGAAGTTTGTTAGTAAAGAAAAGATAGTTGAAAGGCTTTAGCCTTTAGGCGTTTTTCGGCAGGGACAACGTTAATTGAAATAGCTATATATAGCATACCTCAAGGCAAGACAGCCACGAACAGTGCACACTTGAAGTGAGAAGGGAAAGCCTGGGAACTAGGCTGGACTGATTTTAGTATTGTTCAAGTTTGTTGGGAAAAGTCACAACAAAAGCTACTTCTCCTCGATCTAGTTCTTTAAAGCTTAGATATATACATTTCGTGACAATACTGGATAGTGGAATTACTTTTACACTTGCCATTTCGACTGGAATTACATGTGTCAATTCCACTGAACATGAATTATCTGTCAACAGATTAACATCTTGCTTTTGAGAAAGCTCTTGAATCATGGCGTAATTAAATGTATGGCATGTGCAACTAAACATGCAGTTTACCCATTCCCATACATGCTGGCTTGTATTGAAAAAAGTAAAGTATTTGTCCAAACGCTATATTATTTTCACTATGTTGATACAAGACAGTATAACTATTCCTAACAGTCGCTTTCTTGTACAAACTGGAATGAAAAATCTATTTTTCTTTTTTTATTCGAGTAAATGCAAGGACAGTGTTTGATTCAGGATTGTGTCCTAGTTCGTTTGCAACTGCGGTGAATTCCTCCTGTGTAAGTTCTTTAGAATGACAAGCTCCAATCGCATATGCATTATGTAGGACTTGTGTTTGCTGACTGTTTTGTTGTGATCCAATCAGCCGCCAATAAAAATCTGAAGCACTTGAATTATGTTGAAGGGACTCCACCATTTGAGGTAAATTCTGAATAAAGGAAACCGCAGAGACAATCTGCGATGAAACATTTTGTGTGCCATGAATCATTTTTAAGATATATCCATTCTTGTCTTCAAAATGAAAACACAAATGGGTCCAGAGCGGTCCAAGCTCCCGCACTGCCTGGGGCAGGTGTAAAAGATGGTGGATATTGATACTCTGATAACGAGGTTCATATAAGTAAGAGACCATAAAGCAAAAGTACTCCAGAAGTCTTTCACAGTGTTTTAGTTGTTGCTCTGATATTGAGTCTTGTAAAAGAATGAACGAGGCTTGACTAAAAACAATAAAATGATAAAAATAGTTTTCATCTAAAATTCCAAACAACACTGGGATTCCATAATACAGTAGAAATGACCTCAGCTCAGAGGCCTTCCAATACTTTCTGTGGTTTTCGATTGATCTGGGTGTTCTTCCTATTTCGAAAGGAGGATGTAACTGAAGCAGCCTTTTGTCCGTTTGTGTTACTTTTTCTGCGACATTAAATGGTTTGCCTGAATGCTCTGGGGCAAACCAAAGGCCAAGCAAAGATTTCATAACTCCAAGGCACAGCCCATGCATGTAATCAATAGAAGTTCCTTTGATAATGTCATAACTAGACAGTCCAGCAAGCCACGATGGTCCCTTAATACCCTCTACAATCTCATTATTTTGAACTGCTCTCTCAGCATATTTTAGAGTTTCTAAATGAGTTCTTTGTGGACCAGTGGGATCTGTCCGACTAAAAGGAAATGCGTGGACATGTCCTCTTGCAGAAACTTTAACAGTTTCACCCTTTTGCTTGCATTTAAAACAACCATATTCGCCATTGTATTGCATCGTATTGCATACCAGACATTTTGCTGGCAGGTCGCATGTTCCGGCCAGCAAGATTACCTTGCTTACAAGCCTGCGACCTTTCACGTTTACGTTTACTCCATCTGTTTCTAGTTTTCTTAAAGATAAATGAAAAGGTTGTAAGAATGTTAACATGAAAGGTTTAGTATCTCCAAACCAGAGCCCAGCAAACAACATGTTTTCTCTTTTTGTGCGTTCAGCAAAAGGAAGTTCGTTTATAATGAAATATAATGGCCATATAGAATACTTGGAAGATTTAAAGACTGGAGCACCGTCTGTGTTCCACAACAAAGACAAGTTTTGTTGATAATCTAAGAGACCAGGATTGCAATGTCTTCTATATTCGGATCCATCGTAAATGTCTTCAAAGTTGTTATTATTATTTTTGGTCCTTTTGAAACGATAACTTAAGCTATCGTAGAAGCCATTTTTAGCAAACAAATTCTGAATTTGTGATGCAATAGGCATTTCTATAAAAAAGGAGCAAGAGTTTCTTTTTGAAAGATCTCGTGCACAAAGCGGATTTTGACAAATAGTTGTAGCCTTGTCATCGACTAGTAAGAAGCAGTAAGAGCAGTAACGATGGTACACCAAAGGATTTTTGATTGTTGCGAAAAATTTTCCAAACTGATGAAGGGATTTGCGGCATAAATTAGGAGTGATGCAATGCAAACTGATCAAAATAAGCAAATCATTCAGAGCACTTCCAGACAGGGCATGCCGTAGCGCAAAAGTAATGATCAGCAGCAAACTTTGGCATTGTGATAGAGTGGTTGTTGCTCTTCGTTTTGCTTCTCGATGTTTTCACTTTCAGCGTCTTCGAACAAGTTTTCAGTTGGAGTTAAAAACATTTCATCATAGTCCTCAGTAACATTTGAAAACAATTCCTCGGGCCATGGCGCGCTATCGATGAGATTTTCACCAATTTCAAATTCTGGAAGTTCGACATCAATTTCCTCTCTCCTTCTCTCAGGATCAACGGCATATTCATAATTCTCTAACAGATCAATATAGTCACAAACATCCGGTGACTTCGATGGAGTATGAGGGCTGAAACCAACTTCACTGATGAAAGTTTCATTTGTTTCATCAATTTCTGTTCCATCAGAGACTTGGGGGACACCATCTACTTCAAATGCTGAGTTAATATCGAGATTCCCTCCACTTGCAAGAACAAACCAGGTATTTCAAAAGGCTTACTAACATCGACGATTTCTTCATTGCGAGTACAGGATGAACACTCATTAGACCTGTTATCCATGGTAATAAACTATTACCTCTAATTTTAACTTCATCCAGCTCACCCAGTTAAGGTTTTTGCTTTAACTAGTGATGACTTGTAAAAAGCCTTATGTTGCGTGATAAATGCCTGTGCGTGTTGGTATGACGTGATCACGACATCCTTCGTTTATCATGAAATCAAATAGTATAGTCACGCATACAAAACAACTTCATTTGAAGTACCCATTGCAGTATAATTGATCGATGTATTGTAGATGAAAAAAGAATCATATCCTTATAAAGTCTATCATCTACCTCATTTTATTCTTTATATATACTAGCAGGATATTTTATATTAAAAACAAATTTAGCTTCTTGTCATATTTTGATGATATTGGAAACTAATCCTTCAAGCTGATCCAATAGGAAGACGGTAACAGCATTTAGAGAGGGCATGAGTACAAATATCACTTTCAAACTGAGATGTCAAACTTTTGCGCGCTATTTCAGAATTGGTTTTAGGCAACGCTACATGTAAGAGCTCTCAACAACATTTGTAAAATGGCCTCTAGCTATGCATTGGTTTTCTGGATCGAAGACGAGCAGTTTAGCGTTGTATGTGCAAGTAACATACATGGAAATGTTAAAGAGGGGGAAAAAGCCATGGTAGATTGGGAAGAGGGTAGGAGAGGTAAAAAGCCCGCTGCAGTCACAGCATATCCTGCCAAGATAATAATGATTGGAGGTAAGTGCATGTATATCGTCATGTTAAAACCTACCCTTTTCTGAATAACAATCAGACGTCCTGTCATTATAATTTTCAAATAACATCACATGCACCGACATAAGATACTACAAGAACTTCAGTGAATCCTTATTGATCTCTTGGAAGGACACATTACATATTAAACAAATACAATCTACAATATTCAGTGTTAAAAAGATTATTTAAATTATTTGTGTCAACTTGATATAACTGTGATTATTACAAAGTGCCTGAAACGGCAAACTCATTTTAGGCGGCAAATTAAATTTAGGCGCAAAAATCTGGAATGATGACTATGCAGCTATTGGATTTCAACAGTCAACAGCGCGGAAGTCTATTTGCTGGTGGCTTACAATGCCTCGTTTTAGCGCTAAAGGAGTGCAGTAAATATGATACAAAAGTTAATTAATGAATATATATATGTACTTGTTGTTCAGAAATTGTAAACATTTGAGTCTTCAAAACAGAGTAGTGATGTACGAAATTCCAAATATATATATTTCAGATAACGAAGAAGCACTTCAACTGGAGTGCATAAAGGCTGCTGAAAAAAAGGAGACCGAAGGCATGTCTAAAAAGCGACCTCGAAAAAAATCAAGAGCTGCTCTGGAGAGTGATGATCATGAAATGGATTTTATCTCAAAAAAACAAAAAGGTGATCATGATCAAGATACAACCACCATCAGCTTGAATAATAATGCCAACAAAGAGCAAGAGCTGCGACAATCACTACAAAAAAATCAAAATCAAGGATCACATCAACGACAAAAACAGAAGCAAGGACAGACCAAAAAAACAAATAAAAAACAACGAGAAGAACAGCAAGCAACACACAGTCAAGAGCAATCCCAATTACAACTGGCACAGCAACAGGTGTGCATGCAGCAGCAGCGAGATGAACATGAACAACAGCTCAATCAACAGCAGACACAACTGCAACTGTATGATCAACAGCAAGTGAAAGTTTGTCAAAACAAAAACAAGGTAACAAAAGAACCAAATAGCAGTATGCCAGTGCAAGAGAAGAAAAGACAGCAAAAAGGAAGCAAGAAGGAAGAAATGAAAAGTAAAAAGAACGCGAAAATTGAGGCAGGGAAAACTCAAGCAGCACTTTTCTTTAAGGAAAGGTTTACTCAAAATAGTAACGATGAAATAGAAGTTGACGATGTTCCTAGTTTTGCTACAACTCAACCAACTCAACAGGCTTTGTCAACATCACAAAGCCCCTCTTCATCTTTACACAATACCCATACTGACTCTCCTTTCCATATGAAAACATCATTGATTAACGACACAAACCTAGAAATAACTTACAAAAACGTCATAAGTCCAGCCAATAGTATGTCAACTAGCAGTACAGAAACTCCTCTTGGGGAGACCGGTTCACTGATAAGGTCCTTGTATGACTTTGATGAAGACAATGCAATTGCGCCAACCGACGAAATCGAGGATCCAGTAGTTCAAAGAATGGTACCGTGTGCACACTGTTCTGGAATGGTAAATGAGCTTAAAGAAGAAATTGCTGTACTTAAAAGAAGGCAGTTACCATGTAAGTTGCCCCTAGTACATTCATAGATTGATAATTACATATTGGTGGGCATTGTTCACACGCATCTTTGTAGACAAGTTTGTAAAGGCACTTGAAAGAAGTGAATGAAAATACCCGATATTTTCATTCACTTGCATGGGAATATTTCTTTTAAATTGACATTGACTATGACGTTCTATTATCCATGAATGTTCTTAATTCCTTGACTAAAGAGACGAACTACAATACATGCAAGGTTATCTTTTAATGCATATATGCATATCCTCTGGTGATTCGAATATAAATCCCTAAGTTGTAAAAACAATTACCGAGTTAACATGAATTTCCTTTTCAACAGTTCCTGTTAGTTCTCAAAACATAAAGTTTCTTGAGCAAATTCTGAATGCTTACAAGAGAAACGACAACCAGGTAGGTGATATCTTTTCACTTGAATGGTCTCCAATTATCATCAGTATCAATGTTTTTGATTAATACTGAAACCAGAATTTTCTTTAAAACTATAGTATGAAACATCATATGAAGGCTTTGATGAACCCGCATTACTTAAAAATGAGGAAGTTATATCAGAAAAGAACTTCAAATTAGTAAGTCCAACAAATTATTTACTAATTAGTTTTGAAAAATTATATTATTGTCTTACAGTTTGTAGTTTGGCAGAAAGTTTATAGCTTTCTGACATTTCCCTTGAATTTCAGGAAGACAACCATCAGATCATTGAAAACTCTTGCATCCCAGGCCCTGGAAAACAAGAACTTGTCCCAGGATCTGGTGTATATATACCATCAGCAAGGCTTCATTCCATCCACAGCCAATGTGGCCAGAATGCGAGGAAATTGTTTCTTCTTCTTATAGAAACGTTTTTTACCAATGAAACGCTGGCCACGAGTCTTGCCCACGGAACACGCCAGCAGGCGTCCAAAGGATCCTTGACGACAGCGTTGAATCAGGATATCGTGAAGACAGTGAAAGGTCAGTATATCTTCTACTGCTTGATATTATTAACCTTAAAATAAAGTCATTGCAGCTAGATTACACCCGTTCTACTTGAAGCGTGACCCGTGCGCTGATTTCGGACTTCAGACAGTTTTGTTTTACTCATCTGTTGATCAAATTGCGTTTCCTTATTACCGGCTGCGATTACATGGTAAACGATGAACGGAAAGTTTTTTTACCTCATCGGCTCCCGGCGTTGGATTGAAAGAAATATCTTATCTCCTTTTGGTCGACAAAACTAATTCTTAAAGCAATTATGAAAGACTATCAAATCGTTTGGTTGGCAAAACTTAAACAAAAAGTTGGAAGATTTGTGACGAAGGAACGAATCAACAGAAAAATATAATCTTTAAAAATCTAAGAACTTTAACAAAAAACAAACAATTGCAAACAAACAAAAAAAGACGTGATCGCAGCAGTTTATATAGTGAAAAGTTATACTGGTTGAAAATGCGTTTTGAATTTATTTCATTTTTGAAACAAGTGATAATAAAAAGGAATAATTTACGGTGACATCGCTGAATTAATATGGGATACCCCAGATACCTGTAGATAAACACGCCAATTAACCTTTGTTTTATAGTTTCATAACTAATTCAACATAGGTTTTGACGACCAAAAGGCGATCAGATATTTCTTTCAAATCCAACGGAGAGGTATAAAACTTGCCATTTGTCAATTTAATCTCATCGGGTAAGAAGGTAACAAATTAGCCAATTAAAACACAATTTGATTGACAGGTGACTAGAACCTATTAACACACGGGTCACGCTTCAATCGAATGCAAATGAATGTAGCACGTCAGAATGCAGCAATCAAAATTAAGCGAGCTTAAGAATTTGTCTGCATCATGGGCAAATAAACCGTTTTTTAAGTAATTAACAGTGTAATTAACTAAAACTGTTTCTGAACGATGTCTCTTTTCTTTTTCCAGCATATTCTGGGCGCTTTGCCGCCATAAACAACACCGAACTGCCTGTGTCAAGAATGAACAGGATTCTTACCAACAAAGTTGGCACGGCAAAAAGAAGAAAGATGAGAGAATTCCTGACAACATCAAAGATTAGTGCATAATATTTTAAAACATTTTATACAACGTATAGCTAAGGCCTAACCATATGACGTATTTTTCATGTACTCGATCGATTGCTGACATACAGGTCATACGCTAGCTGTTATACGGCTAAAGAACGGCAACCGTAATTCATACGGCGTACTTTTGTAGTGCCAATCCAGTTTTACAGTTAAATAACATTATAAATATTATTTTGCAAGGCATGCTAAGTTAGGTTAGGCGTCTTGGTTTTGATCAATTCACTCTCCTAGCTGAGAATGAGTGCAATCAAACAATATTCAGGGTTCCGTGTGGAAGAATCGAGTGCACGTACCGTTCTATAATTATCTGATTGCTAGAGCTGGATGTGTGCATATTTTGCATCACTCAACAATCATGTTCTAATGAAATGTTGATAAGAAACATTCTTCTCTAAATAAAAGAGATATGATTGGTGGAGCCAGGATATCGTTTTGAGATGTTTTATGTCTGCAGAAAGTCTGTAATTGACAGAGCTTCTGCAGATCAGTTTTGCAGACGTTATGCAGATATTCTGCAGATATTCTACAGATGATTCTGCAGATATTCTACAGATATTCTGCAGATATTCTACAGATATTCTACAGATAATCTACAGACATTCTTCAGATAATCTGTAGATAGTCTGTAGATTTTTAGAAGACAATTTGCAGATCTGCAACAGACTTACTGGCAGATCTGCAGCAGATTAAAAACAGATCTGCCAATTTCGTACGGGATATTATCAGGCTTTTTACTGTGTGTATTTTTTACAGGAAAAGTATGTACAAGATTTTATATTATGAATTATCATCATTTAACATAGAGGTAGTGAGTGTGAGTGCCAGCAGAAGAATAATCACTACGTGGATCTGCTGTAGAAAATTATTTATTTAATATTTTTAATTATTTATTTGCTCCACTGCCATCAGCTGCACAGATAACAGCTAAGATAAACCAAAAGTGCACTGAGGCATGAAGAAAAAAAGAGGTTGCTGGCTGCAGCTGAGTAGATGTGATATTGTCTATTTATTTTTTGTTTTAGCTTATTAGCATTTTTGATATTTTAATAGATTTTTGAATCATATGCTGACTATATTTTGCCTTGAATTTATAAACTTTTTTATAATCATATTTTGCAATTATTATATTATTATATAAAGCCTATTTGTTCTTTATAACTTAATTGCTCTTTTAGATTTTGACAAATATTAAACCAAACTTTCATACCAAAGTGTCACTGTCTCTGTGCAATTGATGATGAGGATATCCGAGCTGCAACTGCATGCTTGCAGCACTCATGTGGGTTATGTAGGGAAATCCACATTTATTCCATGTTATTAATGCAGGCTACATAAGGGGAAAATAGGGAATCCATATTTTTTTCCACATCACCAGTATTGTCATGTGTGCACGATAAATTAATAGTAATTCTATAATTCGTGGACTATCTGGATTTGAGAATAACTAAAAGTTTATTTCCATATATGGCAATTAACTGGAAATCAACCAAAAACATTTCCCCCCATATTTTGAAATTGTATTTAAGGACTTTCGCGGGCATTGTTCACGCACACTTTTACTGCGCATGCTAGTGCACGCTACCTTGATAAATCCAAGATGGCAGCCTAAAAGAATTTTTTTCTGTAATGACTTTTTCGGGTTTTTTTTTAATGGAAATTATTTAAATATAAGAAAAGTAGTAAAAACAAGTAATTTTACAGAGGAAAAAAAATCGTTCAGGTTGAAAAACTGCAGAAAAAAGGATGGAAAAGATTCTACTGGATCTAGTCTCCTCTCGGTATTCAAGATGGTGGCCAAATTTTCGAACTTTGCAGCTCTTACGGCTCAATATCTCGGAAACAAATACAGTGACCCACACTTTTTATTTCAACGTTTGACAAAGAATTACATAGGCTGTTAATATTCTAAATTTGAGAAAAATATAATGGTTAAATCATATTAAAATAAAAGTTTGAGCGAAGTCGCAGCAAAAGGGTCGCTCATGACTGCCAATTCAAATAAAAAACAGCAGCTATTTGTTAAGTATTTACAAATATTTTCACATAATATTATTCCATGGATTAGAGTGGTTTTCATAAACCTGTGAAATAAAAGTTAATTATTAGCTAGTAATAGCCAGATTCAAACAATAGAAAACAAAGGAATTAGTGACTAATAGTACTAAATACACTAAAATGTATTTCACAGGTTTATGAAAATCACTCTATTGAGTGGTCGTGTAAATAAACATTGAGCAATCCTATAGATTGGCACGCAAGTGATGTTCTACGAGAAAGTGGATGCACTTTGATATCACGTCACTCCTCAACGAGAACGGTGACCCCCATTTTTTATTTGCTCTTTGAACTTCTATGATGACATTATCTCACCATGCAGTATGAAGGAAAAAACATGGGAAACTTTTTTTCCGTGAACGTCCTTAAGTGTATCTTATGCAAAATATGGGTTTAGCCTGGCCATGCATTTTCCATACAACACCAATTCCATATCTTGTTCCAGTTTTGCTCCATACATTGGCACATATCAAAATTTCCGTAAGAGCTGGTGTCATGTTTATTGTGATCTTTCATGTCATGGGTTTATTATTTCTTGATTGCATTAATTTTAGGAACTAGTACCAAGACTGCTACTAATTTTGTTACGAGCTAATGAGCTAATGACTGTTATGGGAAATTTCATTGTACAAGCTTTTGCCAACAAATGCATATCTTCTAATCAGAGAGTGCTTTTCCTGTGGTAAACTGCCAAATATAATTTAAGTTTAGTACAAAAACTTTGAAAAACTGGTTCTAACTGCACGTGTAAACTTTCTTGTTTGCTCAGCTACAGCACAGACATAGCGATGGACTCACAACTGAACAAACTTTTTCTAATCCCAAAGATACTAGCATAAAGAAAATGATGTCAAAAAGTATCTTACTTCAGGAACCTAGTGAATGAAAGGACGCAAAGAAAGAAGGCCCTGACCACAGGCATTTGGCAAATCAAACCAAAACTAATAAAGAAAATAATCGAACAGCACTAAAATCGTCTCGTTTATTTTGTACCCCTAAAAAATACCATCTTTTCTGAAAAACCTTGGATTTTCTCTGACGACCCCTAAAAAATACCAAATCGGCGATTTCAGCCCCTAAAAAATACGACGATCATCCCTAGCACACCAATATAGGGAGTAACCCCCCCGGGGGTTTGTGGTTCCTCTGTAATCTGATTGGCCGTTAAACCGTGATTATCAACAATGTTTAAATTTGTCTTCTGAAATTCTCTCTTTTCCTGAAACTTCACAATTTTGTGTTCAAATTGATAAATTAATATTTATGCATTTGTGCTGTGTATTTACTCTCAATACTTCCAAAAATTGAGGTTTTGGGGCCTCTAAAGTTCGGGGGTCATAAACACTTGTGGGGTAAGTGTTAGGGATTTGAAAAGACAAATTGAGATGAAGGGACTTAATTTCTGCCAAGTTCACTCCAATTCAGTGAAGTGGAACAGCTTCCGTTAGAACTTACAGATGGCATTTGTGCTTATAGAGGGTTATAGAACTGACAACATTGTAGTAATCAGTAATTTTAGTAATTGACCCTTTAATGAAATTGAATTGAACTTGTCACTTGTTTGCCTAATGATCTTCCAATGTTAGCATTGTGCATACTTAATTATCTGCTGCTGATTGACAGCCTGTGGTTTTGATCCATGATGAAACGGAAGAGGAAAACAATTGGACTGAGACCAGTTAGTCAAATTTATAAATTATATTACTTATTTTATTAAATATTGTTGTTTTCCGATAAATCAGAGATATTGAAGTTGATTATTATTTCTAATGTTATCTCACAAACAGGATGTAAATCAATGCTTGATTTTTCACGCCAAGTAAAAGGAAAGCAAGCAAAGTTCACTGACATTTGCAAAGAAGATTTAGATATATCAATCACTATCCGTAATTTCTGAAGAGAATACTCTGAAACAGGTGTTATATTTACTGTCAACAAAGTTTGTTCAATAAATAATAATGACAAGAATGATGGCAACAGATAATAAAAACAATTATATTCACTAGTCATCCCGCTTCAAAACTTTATTTTCTCTGTCCCTATATAGGTCGCAGATAAGGCAAAAAATGAGGTACAACAAAAGCTTGGCTCCCAACTTGGTAAATCTATTGTATCTAGCTATATTGAAAGCACTTCTCTTAGCAAGGAAAAGCACTGTGTGCCTTCTAGTTGCAATGCTGTATAAATGAATTTGCAAATCGAAAAAAAATCTCAAGAGACAACTGTTTAAATCAAGTAAAAAGTGAAGCACATGTTACAGATGTTCTAAAGAACGAATTATTATCGTGAGCCTTAGGAAATGTGAAAACGATTGCCCGAGTCACTTGTGGAATGATTGAAATACTTAGAGGAGATGAAAGTGAATTGCAGCATACCCCTTTGCGGCATTGTAAAAGAATACTAAATGTTATTCAAATGGAGACTGACTTTGCAGTGAAATCTTCTACGGCAATTACTTGCCTCTTGCAAGATAGGCTGAAAGAAGAGCATTGCTTGAAGTCGGAATTCACAATTAAATACATAATTGATGAACTTATATCTTTATTGGCTACGTTAGACGGGAATAGGAAAATATCAGAATTAGCATTAGAATTTGCAGCAGTAATGGAAAATCCACAAAATTTTATCATCCATAATAAAAGATATCCTTAAGAATGACAATGAAAAGAGAACAGGCTGTTGTTGGGATGCCGAAACAAATTTTTCTTTGCTGTCATACTTGACTGTGGTGGACCAGCGCTAGCGAAGGTTGTAAAAGAAAAGCTTGGTGGTGGTCCATGTATATATACCACGTACCGGTCACAGGCAGCCCAGCCACTTCTCCTGACAATGGATGTTTATTTTAATAATTTATTTAAAAGACAAAAAATGCACGCGTTTGTTTTAATTTGCTTGGCGCGTGCGCTTGTTATGCATGGGTTTCCTGTGGTAAATATCGCGTGCTTGTTGTGAATGGGTTTCCTGTGGCTATCCCGCGGGACAAGAAGGTATGAAACACGGGTCACGTGATGGACGGATGTGTGCCCCAGGTTGATGGGACACATTTCCGTGAAGTGCTCGGGATTTTTCACTCGAAGTATCGTAAAGTAAGTCGAACAGTCTCCGAAAGGAAGTTTGACATGTGACGTGCTTGACGTGAGCTCTTGCGTTTTTGACGTAACCTCAAACATGTCAAAAGCTCAAAAATCTGTCAAGTTTAGTTGCGTTGTATAAACAAATTTATTTTTGTTTATAAATTCTGCTTAACTATAAGAAAAAGACATGTCAACAAGCTGTAGTGGAGATATTGAAGAAGTTAGTCGTTGTATATGGTAAGTTTGGTTTGGACCTTGTACTAGTAAGCTTACATGGACATAAGCTATGCCTTAACTTACTTAATTTCGGCTTGTAGGTTATGGAAAACTTATAGAAGATGTGAAGGAAAATCCGTTTCAATAGAGGATATAAAGAAAGATTCAACAACTGTTTTAACTACAACTGGTATAAGCTTAATTGATGATGAACGCAAGCTAGGACGTATCGTGAAGTGGACATTCCCGTACACGGAAAGAGTTAAAAAAACCCTAACCACTGAATCTGGAATGAGAAGATATTGGGTTTACAAGAATATTGAAAGAGTAAAGGAACCATCCTCATTGATATGGGTTGAAATAGTAGATGTTTATACACCGCCGAAGCCAGATAAGTCGATCATGTCATGGACAGTAAACAAGAAGTTGGATAATGCAATTCAATGGATGATAATATCAACTGATGACCTTTGCAATGGTAAACAAATGGTGAGGGAACTGTGTTTATGCAATGATCTTTCCTTTTATTTCCTTGTTATGGGGGAAAAGGTTTTCAAGTTGAACGAGCAAGAACTTACCAAAGAATTCCTTGACAATGTATTTGAATTTTGTGCAATGGTTCCGCTGTGCAAAGGCTTTGAAGTCGAAATTGAAGCGCTTGTAAAAGACAAACAGGGAGATGTCATTGGTGTGACGGAGCAGTGGGAGATAGTCGACCAACTTGGAACGAAGACTCTATCTCTCCGGCATCGATCTGTCAAGTGTTCAATGATATGCAAGGAACACGAGTCAAAGTGTCGAAATTGTGAACATGTACATAGCAATTGTCATCGAAAATTGAAGAAGAAGGAAAGCAGTGCAGACGAAGAACAGTCAAATAAAAAGGTTTTCATACATGATCTCAGAAGAGTTAACAAGCAGACTGCAGGCAGAACAGACACGTGCAAGTAATGCTGAGAAAAAAGCAGCAAGAGCAATGGCATCAAAAAACAAAATTAAAGAAGAAATGGATGAGCTTACAAAAGAAGATCACAATGACTTCAAGAAGATGTTTGAAAGAATGGATGGGAGTAAAATTCCAGAAGAAATGGAAATGTTCTGGGAAGCACAAAAGGAAGTACTTGGAAAAACTGATGCCAAAGGAAACAGATGGCATCCAAAGTAAGTGATCAATAATGGAATATAATTTAACCCCAAACCCAAATATTATTTCATGTTGGGAATAAAGAAAAAAATGATTAAAAAAATAGGAAATAATTAGTCTAAATTGTAGTGAGAACATTGTGATCATAATGAATAAAGTATATGTTTTTTCTCAGCAAATAGAATGATATATATCTTTAAGCTTTCAGACACTCGTCTTCTTCAGAGATAAAAGAATAATTACAAATAATTTGTAATTATTCTTTTGAATAGACTGACAATTATTGTCAGTCCATATAAACTACAAACTTAATTCACAATTAAAATTTATAATAAAGCCAATGAAAACATATATACAATAGAAATACAGTGTACCTACATATTAAGATAAATAATATATAATTTATTATAATTGTAAATAGTTATAATTTACATGTTAGTATATGAATTGATCATATTTTGATCATATTTTGCTTCTTCATTTCAAAGGATTATAAGTCTTTGTCTGTCTGTGTGGACCAAAAGCCCTGATGCTTATGAGCAACTGAAACAAAGTGGTATGTTCAGGTTACCCTCAGGGAGGCTGCTATCTCTATACAAGAATTCAGTCAATCAGAGTGCAGGGTTACACACCCAAGTATTGGATTGGCTAGCAAAAGAGGCTGATAATAGTGGCCTTGATGACTATGGTAGAGAAGGAGGTTTAATATTGGATGAGATGTCTATCCAGGTTAGTGGATGCCTTTGCTATAGATTTGACTATCATCTTAAAAGTTTTAACCCTGCACATGTATAGATAATCAATTTCTTCTATAAAGTGAAGTTTATAAGATTGTATTTTCATTGTTCCAGGAAGATCTGTCATTGAAAACAGAGAATGGTGTGAAACGATTAGTAGGACTGGTGGATTTAGGTAAAGAGCATGACTTTATGAGAGCTATGACCACAGGTATGAATTTAATTTATATAATAATAATAATGCTTTATTTATCAAAACTCATAGTCTTTAATGTACGTATATGAAATATTATAAGGCCTGAGAGTTAGAATCGAAGAGCAGGATGCGAAATCTGTAATAAATTACTTTTCTAGGTGAAGAGAGAGCAGAATTAGCAACACATGTTTGCCAGTTTGTGTTCCTTGGCAACACTGGTTTTCGTTTCCCCTTTGCGCACTGGCCAACAAAAGAAATAGACAGTGCAATGCTGTACCGTCTTTTCTGGAATGCAGTGGAGGAGTTGCTGCTCAGAGGAATAAAGATTGTGTACTGTTGCTGTGATGGTGGTGAAGCGAACCGTAATTTCATTAAGATTCACTTTGATGGAAAAGATCCAGTAAAGGAGAATTTTACTATTAGGAACCCATACACTTTGGAGCCTATGATCTTTCTTCTAGATTTCTCGGTAAGAATTGTTGGCTCAATTTCAAATTTTTATTGAAATTTTCACATACAAAAGTTCCAGTAAATTGTAGCTCATAAACATGTTCCTAAAAAGGCTTTGTCATGAAAAAACTTACTCAAAATCCTGATCAGGATCTTGTAGGGACTTAAACATTAGGATTCTGTAGGATCCTATTCATAAATGGGATATTATATGGTACTACAAGATCTTACAGGACCCTGAGTAAGATTTTTACCAGGATGTGGCCTGAGAATGGTACCCCCCCCCCCCCCCCCGATGGAATTCCCTGTTACCTGTATCCTGATAAGGGTATCCCTTTTGGGGTGCAGAATGCAAATTAAGTATATAACAGATATATCATTGTCTTAGTAAGGGTTTATTGTGTAAACAACACAATCACAAAAGCTGTAACTATTCATTTTTTATATATAGCATAATGTAAAGAAGCTGCGTAACAACCTTTCCAAGAGCAAAGTTGGTGGAACACGAAATCTTCAATTGGGTGATCATCCTATAACATGGAAGCAGTGGATAGATGCATTCAATTGGGACCAGAAGACCAATTCATTGCCCTTCCATCATCGTTTGACTGTAAAACATTTCCAGCTGGGGTATTCATCAAAGATGAGAAACCATCTTGCTGAGCAAGTATTGAATAAAGACATGCTGGAATTGATGAAGGTAGGCATAGAAGTACTCCAATGGATGTAAAAGAGTAATGTCATGTATTATAATGTCCCTTTCTTTGTATTAATATTCAGGCTTACAAAGATGAATTGAGTGTAAAGGCTGGGAAAACAGTATGTGACCTTGACAAAGCCATTGAGTTCCTTGAGATGACGAGTACACTCATCAAAAACTTTACAAGCCACCAGTACTACACGAGTATGGCTGACAGTCGTCTGGTCGAAAATGACAAGTGTTTGCAGTGGCTACAGGATTGGCAATCTGAAGTGAAAGGAAGGAAAGATCTTAAGGCAGCTGAGAGAAATAAGCTATTTCTGTCAGACAAGACAATGAATGATGTCACTTCTTGTATTCTAGGTTTTAAAGCTTTGTGTAGCTTTTCATTTCAGGCACATCCTGGATGTAATGTCTCAGCATACCGTGTAAACAGTGATCTTGTGGAGAACATCTTTTGCCAGCAACGTGGTCGAAATGGTCAAAATGACAATCCAACCTATGCCCAGTATGGACCCTCGATCAATAGTATTCTTTTGGGACAGTCTACATCAACAAAGAAAAGTAACACTGGAAAAGTGGACAGATATGCATTTTACAAGCCACAGAAGTTACCAGTGCAACGAAAAGACACAAAGAAAGAGCCAGCAGCTGACAATATCAGAACAGATTCTGATGTGCCCACCAACAACGCAGATAAGTTATGTATTGATAATACATTATGTGTGAGTGAAATAAACAAAGAATCTGGACCCTGTCTGACAGAGTTCTTATTTCCTGCTTCCATTTCACAATCTACCTTAGGAGGTAGGAATGGTAGTAATGCATGTACTTTAATTGCCATTTATGTTTGTAATCATTTTGTGAAACATGGCTTACCAACAATTTCTAGTGATATACTCCCAACAGAATGGAGCTCAATGCTAGTCAACTGCATCTCTGCTGGAAATTCTCTCTACACACTGAACCAATGTGGAAATGTCTTACTGGATGTGGGGGATGCATACCAAAAATTCTCAGATGAACTTCAACTGGAATCATATGATGAAAATGTATGCAATTGCACTAATGAAGACGTGTCTCCTGTCATCGGTATGCTGTCTCGATGTGCAAGTGAACAAGAAAGCAAAGGATGTCTATTGATAACACAAGGATATTCCGTTGCTGTACTGAGCTCTGATACTGGAGAATTAGTACTTGTTGATAGTCATTCACATGGTCCCTTTGGAGCTTTGATTTGTCGGTCTGCAAATGATGCAAGTGCCTTGGTGAAATGGTATCAAAAATCCTTTCAAAAATTTTATGGCAAGCCTTTTGGAAATATATGTACAGTGACTTACTTGAC
This sequence comes from Telmatactis stephensoni, assembly GCA_029948255.1. NCBI lineage: Eukaryota > Metazoa > Cnidaria > Anthozoa > Actiniaria > Isophelliidae > Telmatactis > Telmatactis stephensoni. The sequence continues at coordinate 922,321 of JALIZF010001900.1, read as the reverse complement.
ATTTTCATGAATATTTATGTGATATAAAATTGTGATGTTTGCAGTGAATGATTACAATTAAAGTCAAATGTTAATTGTGACTTTTATTATTGATGATAGAGATAAGATAGTACAGTTTGTTATTGGATGACAATCATGTGTATCCTGTATGATGTGTAGGGTCCTGTGTGGTCCCAGGCCTGTGTGGCCTTAAGCCTGAGTGGCTTGGAGCCTTTGTGGCCCAGAGACCTGTGTGGTCCTCATTGTACCTACTTAATTGCCTCTATCTTTGGATCACAATTTGATTATTTACAGATATTATTTTTGTTTTTTTAAGGACGTGGCGATTCGAAATTGTGTGACTCAGATTGCCTGTTTGGCCCTCATTGTACATGCTTCCCCCATCTATATATGCCAGTGTAAGTTTATATATGTAAATTCTGAAAATGTACAGTATATGTTGACATAATTATAAAGTTGTTTTTTTTTTCATTATTTTAGGGAGTGCAAGGGATGAGTCAGAATTATACAGCATAAAAAGTAATGGATATTCCAGACGTGTAATTATAGAGCTATTAACAAATATATAATTGTATGTAATCAAAACATTACAATAGTTTCTTGATTTAGTGCTATTATTGTACTCTATTGAGTTCTGCATTGCCACAAGTTCAATATTCACATAATTACAGAAGTGTAAATAAAAATACTTTTACAAAAAAACGCTTAGAGACTTCATGCGTTATTTTGTTGTTTACTAGCTATTAGTTTGTATGTTGAATAGTATTTAGACCTGATAAAATATGAGTTTCGAGACAAATTATCAGGTTGAATTTCACAATAAAGTATCCTTCATTTGAACCAATTTTTCAGGGCTGTAGCAGGCCCATTTTTTTGCTTTTTTTTGGGGGGGGGGGGTAAAATACTACTCTAAGTGGATTTGTTTGGAAGTATGCTTGAACTAATATTGCGTAAGTAATCAAAACCGCCCAGTTACAAGTTTTAAAAGTTGCCTAATTAGTGGTTTTCGTATACGTGGAACTGACAGTAACAGGGGCGGACCCAGAAATTTTGAAGGGGGCCGGGGGCACCTTGCAGATTCTTGTGTCTGACAGCTGGAAAAGTAAAAAAAGAAAAACTATAAAAATTACTCTCGTCGCCCCTGTGTAACGTGCCTTTTTCTGCTGGAACTCGATCAGACAATTTCAAGTTATTAACGCACGCGTCAACAATGCAAAGCCTCGGTCCAAACCCGCCTAATTATCCTGTGTAGTACAGTTACGGACATTCGGGCGATAGAAACTGAGCGTAAAACATTAGTAATGTCTGCACTGTAACTGTGCACTGACAGTTACGGTTTGTCTTCTACTTATAACCGAAATAGTTATCAATAATTACCTGCATCCGCATGTATCGTTTGTCTTTAGGGGTTTCGGTTTATGTTGTGTTTGCGACTCATACAATTGCGTGACAAATCAGTGTGACGTTTATGAATAGCATCGCTGTTACATTAGAAATGTCTCCTGTGGCAAAGAAAGATATAAATTTATGACTATCTGCTGTTTAACTAATTTATTTCGAGACATTTTAACAAAATCGTCACGTTTTACAACATACGATGCACGTAGTGTCTATGTTTTTTTAATGTTATGTTGCGTTACAAAGCAATCTGGTGTCACGTATTTATTGGCGCGAAAATTTGGACGCGCGCGCGTTTTGCTTCGCAAAAAGCTTTGTTACATTTTAATTGTATCGGACTAGACTTGTAGTGCGCTCTCTTGAGGTAGGTCAACATGACTTTTTATTCTTGTTAATGTTCATTTGGCCTAAGTGAACATGAATTAATTAGGAAAAATTGATTGTGTGATTTGTGTATTTGAAACAGTCTCTGATTTGATTATAATTATGTTCATAAAAATATTTTTTGGTGTCATTCTACCTTGCTCAACTCAATGACCAGCGTATGAATGAAAAAACAAAGTTACTTCAAATCTTCGCCTTGAAAGCAGACGTGTCTCATTTAAAGACCGTCTTTTGAGATGGATGTTTAGATGTAGTTTTCATTGAGAAGACAGAAAACGTCTTTTTTACTTGATAAAAGTGAGCGGACGTAAAGTAAAAAATTGAAATTCTTGTTTACTCGTGTTTTAACTTACTTAACTTACTACTTTCTTCACAATCCGCATGTCGATTTGTAAATCAAAATCCAATTTTTTGTTTTAAAATCAAATTTTAATTATGGTTTATGTTGTGTTTGTAATTTTTGTATCAGATTCTGAGATGTTGAAGTTTAGTAAAAACGAGTTTGTTTTTCTTTAAAACTACCCTATTTCATTTAGTAATTCATTCATTCTTTGAACAGCTCCACCTAGGCATGCCCCAATATTTGGGTTTGGGGCAGAAGGTAAGTGTTAGTAATTATGTACTATATCTGTTTCTTTTCAAACTAATTTGATTTGTGATTCAATTTATTCTTTAAACAGCTGCTCATTATGTGCCAGTATATGGCCAACAAAGTAAGTGATTCTGACATAAAAATGTAAACAAACCATTCAAGCTGTTTTCCCCTATTTGGACCAATACAGTCTTCATAGGACGTAGTTAGGTTCTTTTTACAAGCTTATTATTTGTTAATCATTTTATCTCCACAGTGCTACCACCTAGACAACTGTTGGTGCCACCAAGTAAGTGCATAATTTGTGATTTTAATTAAACACTGTTGAAATTTTCCAAATCACTTATTTCCACATCCCACTAGTTACACTTTCCAAATGGTGCACATACCCATATTAGAGAAAATGTTTGAAAATTTCTGTATCCACCATGCCTGTAATTTTAATCATTTCACTTACTAATACTTATTCATAATTTAGCACTTCCATACCATGGCCAACAGTTGCCAAATGGCCATAATCCCAACTGTAAGTATAAAAAATATTTATTAATGGCATAACCAAAGTACAATTATTAAAACTATTTCTTTATTTACTATTAAGGCCATTTGATCACTACTGGGCATTTTGACTACACTAAATAAAATATAAAAAATGGAAAAGAAGATAACAAACATATTAATATAAAATAGAATAATCGTCCAAAATGTGGAACACTTTCATAAATGTATGTGAGGTTGCTATGATCATAAATATGCTACTAAATATTGTATCATAATTACTAATTTTTACATGATTTGTTGCAGTCCAGCATTGGAGACCTAATGACAGGGAAGAAAGATGTAAGTATATTAACCCCTTACATTACACACAAAAAATCATGTTGTACTAATGAAATGTACACTTTACATAAGTATCATTAGTTAACAAGTTTTACATGGTTTGTTGCAGTCCATTCTTCAAACGGAAATGGCTGTAAGTATAACCCCTTACGTTATTACACTATACAAAAAAAGTCATGTCGTACTAATGAAAAATTATGTACACTTTACAAATACAAGACATTGTAATATATTTGCACAAAAGTATAATATTTGGACATTGCAATACATGATATACTTATGTAATGTTCACAATCTTTTTATATCCAACAGACAAAGGAAAAGAAAGAAGAAGATTCAGTAAGCACAAAACTTGTTACCACACATTTGTCTCATAAACAATATTTTAATAATGTTTTCCCCTTCAGGTGGAGTAATGAGTTGCCTATACTTATAAAAATGCCTATATCTATAAAAACTTATATTGATCCCATAAACTGGTTGGGCTTTACAGGGAACCCTTTGACAACTAGTTACAACGACCAGATAAAAATATAGTTTTCCCATTTATAAATACAAGGAAAGCCCTAGACGATATTAAACAATACAATGTTTTATTTAGGAAGACGCAAGTGCTATGTGTGTGGGGGGCGTGGGCATACTGCCCACGTCTGCCCCTCACCAGACGAGGCTATGGAGAAGGGTAAGAAAGAAAGTATTATAACATCAAACACTTTGATTGTGTAAACAATGACAGACTGTTATTAATTTAATTGCAGGGTTGGAGCCTTGTCAAAACTGCGGTGGTGCAGGGCACACCGCAGTTTGCTGCCCTGTGGCAGCAAATGGCGAAACAAAAGCATTAAAGAGTAAACAAACATTTTCTGTTAAAACTTTGTTTTGATTCTGCTGCTAACGTTTTTTTAATAACTATTCTTTTCATTTTTTTTCAGTGGCAGCCCTGGTGAATCGATTGACAGACACAAGCACTCGCCACATCATAAACATCAACCTTTAGATTTTAAAGGTTGATGTTTATGGTGTGGCATCCCACAATAAAAACCTGCATATAAGAACACCAACAATTTCTAAAAGTACTGCTAACAGAAATTCAACCTCTATTATCTCAATTTACATCTACAAGGATTCTCATTTTGGAAAATTGGATTTTACGCCCAAATTCCAAATCAATTATTTTATACCCAATTACAAACAATCAATTTTGTCTCAGCGATACGACAAGCATTCCATGATGCCTTATTTTTCCTGAGTACCCCTGTGTCACCCTATCCCTTCCGGGAATATATAGGTTCTTATATGCAGGATTTTATTGTAGAGCGATAACACTTAAACCGTGAAATAACTTAGTAACTAAATAGAGACAAATAGTTGCAAAACCCTTTGTTTTCTATTGTTTCATTAGTACTATTTGTACTTTTTAGTTAGTACTTGTTTCACGGTTTTAGTGCTATCGCTCTATTTGTGTGTTAGGGGACACTCGTGTAGAGACTTTTACTTGATCTTGTTTAATTCAGCTCAACTTTCAACTCAACACTTTTACTCTTCTAACTAACTACAGCCAAGAATCCAAGAATGAACACACAATAACAACTACAGGGACTTACAGAACCAGTAGAGCTTGACTGAGTTTTCCCAGAGACAGCGCGGCTTGTAGTCGGTATTCCAAACTAGGCCAGTTTTCTGTACTTGGAGTCCACTCAGTTCAGCCCACTGTGTTGCTGTAGTCCCTCTGCAGGCGAGTAGGAGTGTGTTCTTGAGGTCGTCTCGAGTATATCGTTAGAAAACTAGGTAGTCCTATTTATACTGCTTAATAAATATTTAACTTAGTTCAGTAACCTGTTAAAGATGAGATAATGTAAAGTTAAGGAATGCGTAAAACGGGTACAAGTAACTTTTAGCACTTCTGGATCAAAAGTCACAACAGTTATGACTAGCATTACTAAAATATTCATAACTTGTAACAGGTGTTTTTAAGGTTGAACAAATAATCAGTAAAACATCAAAAATCTGCTCTGTAACATGTGTTTTTAGTTAATCTAACTATTTCACAGTCCGGTGAAAGTCACTCTATGTCCTTCGTTACCTCATATATAATTTATGCTATTCGCCACGTTATACACCTAATCCCGGCAAAAATCATTGTCGCAACGAGTACACTCCAAGACTACAAAGGATTTCGGCAATTTTTCTTTTGATTAATCTATTCACAAATTGTCTTTTCGCCCTCGTGTGTTGTGTCCTTGGCGAGCATTTTAAGCATTCCAGGAAGCGTTATCAGCATTATTAAGTCTTTTGCATTTTGTTGTTTATGCAACCAAAATTAAGCTATGTTTACATTAATTACTAGAAAACTAACAAAATCCTTTGCAGTCTTCGAGTGTACACTGTGGACTTAATGCGACAACGTTTTTTGGATTAAGTGTATGATATAGACCACTTTCATAATTCGTTTTTTTCCAGTAGAGAAAATGAGGGCCCTGTGCAAGAAATCATCAATGCTATGTGAGAAATTACTTCAAGACAAATATTTTCAGAAAATGTTATCACTTTTACTTCAATATCAAAAAAGTTATGCGCTGTCAAAAATAGAGAGTTTGTATGTAATTTTGACCAAAAGCCTTGGTAGCCTCGTTTTGGTGCATTTTCAGAATTTTAAATCCCCATATCTTGTCAAGAATTCAATGTTTTGTTTTGAAAATTGCAAAAATTATCAACATCAACAATCGTAATAATTTCAAATTGATACAGTTCCAGAAATAGTAATTTTTCACTATTTATGCTAATTGGCAGCGGCCATTATGAAAGTCGTGTATAACAGCTATGATAAATATAAATATGCATATGTACATGCATTCTTTCCACTTGAGTGCATTACATGAGACACAAAGTATCAGTATGTGGTACATTTTGTAAGTATATGTATATTCAGTGTTTACCATTGGTAAGCTTATATTCATTGCAACTGGGTTATTTTCAAAGTTTCTGTTCTCATATACTGATATACTGATCTCATATACTGCAATTAAGGTGCCCAGTGCTATTTCTGAATGTGCTCTATTCGTCAACTAAACATTTTCAATTCCTGTATTTTTTTTTTTCGTACCCTACCTGGAAATGAAGAATGTTTGAAATTGAAGAAGATAAAGGCTTTTGAAAAGTCACACTTTTTACACTGAAGTTCAGCGATACAATTCTTGATAGATTTCTGGGCTGAGTGCAGCGAGTTCTGTGGTGTGATCCATCAAGGATTTTCAAAATCATATGATTGCCAAATTTATGAGCTCCTTTTCTCAAACTGGGATATAAAAAATACAGAAATCGAAAAAAGTTTAGTTGACGAAAAACATGAATAGAAACTGTCACCAACGTACTCATGGAGGTCCCGGAGTACAGAGTCTCAGTAAGTTGTTTTAAAAAACTTAAGTGATTTTATTAAAAATCAAATCATGAATCTCTGTTTGGTTGTTTGCTTTTAAGCTTTAACTTTTTATACAGGTTTGTAGTAGACCTAAGGAAACGGCTTTATCTTTAGAATAAAACATACTCAGCTGCAAATAAAACCATCACTAATCGGTTTTCCTGATGCAGCTAAGAAGTATTTATTTTAGTCTTCATGTGATTTTTACAAATATGGCAAATTTATCCAAAAATCACAGTCAAACATAACCATTTCAGTAATACTTGCATTTCCTTTGACAATGTAAGACCATGCTTTTAACACTCTAAAAACAAAAGAACTGTAATTAGATAAACAAGAAGGTTTTCATAATTATGTACAAAATGAAACATGATTTAGAAAAAATGGTTTGGAAAATGTTATATTTTTGTCTGACAAACTTCTTGCAATTTCATGTATATGTTCAGTTCCATATTTCCCTCAACCAAACTGTTCCATAATATCATCTTTATCAACAAGGTTGCAACCACAAACAATATTAAATGGGAGCATATATATTATATACATGTACAATAGCTACACTAATACATACCTTTGAAGATATGTCCACAAGTCAATGTGAATAGTGCACATTGGAATATCTGAAATTGCAAATTGCAAATATTAGTCAGCTACTGTATCATACAGCTCTTGTCCAGATTTGTAAAGACCACACAGGCCTACAGGTCACACAGACCAACAGGTCACACAGACCGATTAATAGAGACCTTTAGATTCGACGACGACTACGAGTACGAGTACGAGTTTTCCTGATATAGCCTTAATGCGCATGCTCAGCGGCCGTGACATGGTAACGCTATCTTATTGTTGGGAAAATTCTCGTCGCCGTCGCGTTGTCAAGTACGAGTTTGGCAAGAAATCTCGTAGTGTGGAGTACGAGTTATCTGGTAAGTGTAAAATTCATCTTTGTTGTTTCTTAGATGTCTGAAATATTGTGGAAAACGCATGTTAGACCTCAGACAAATAGATAAGCTTCAAAGTTGTTGGTTGAAAACTCTAAACAGCAATATTTTTACCCTTATTTGTAGGTCAGTCTTTTCGGCTAAATACATCTAAACAGGAATCGTTCTACGCTTTTTAATTTTTGACTTCAGTCTCGAATTTTTCAACTTTCTTCTTTTTAAGAAAATAATAATATTTGGTGTGTTATTCGTTTAACTTATCAAATATCTGATATTAAGTTTCTTGTACATGTAGTTGACCTTTTAGCATCCTGTTAAGGAGGAATTTTCATGTCATGTACTATGCCAAATAAGTTTGTATGCAAAAAAAGTCAGTATGCAATCTCACTGTGCTACTGGATTAATCAGCAAATGTATACTCCTAAAGTGTGCACATACAGTACCCTGGTCCCAGAGGCTTTCTTTATCTCTAGCCGATTTATTCTATGATTTTTGCGACTTTACGAGATGTTCACGTTTTACGTTCTGACTCGTAAAACGTAAAAATCTCGTAAAGTCGCAAAAATCGTAAAATAAATCAATTAAAAAATAAATAAAGCCTCTGGCACCAGGCTACATACACAGAGGAAAATAATGGGGATGATCATATATTTATTCTCATATATATACAGAGATGGAGGTGAAGAAAAACGAGAAAGAAGTGGATAAAAATAATAAACTATTTACATGGAAGGAAGAGTCACAAAAAATATTGTTGCTGAAAGAAGTCATTATTGAAGAACCATACATTTTCAAAGAAGGGAGTAAAGAAAGAGGTGCTGCATGGACATCTATTGCAAAGCGGCTGGAGAAAGCAGGATTAAAAGTAACACAAAGGTCTGTGAGGGATAAATTTTCAAAGCTGCTGAAAGATTTCCAAACCAGAGAGAAGGAAGAACAAAAGGCCAGTGGGGTGGAGGTGGAATTTGGAGAAGTGGAGCAACTCCTTACTGACATAACAGAAAGAATGGAAGAAGAAAGTGAGAAACGAGTAAAGAAAGACAAAACTGAGAAAGAATGTGCAGAGGAAATGAGAAGGAAAGCAACAGAGTCCCTTTCCAAGACAAGAAAAAGGAGTGCTGGTGAAAATAGGTACATATAAATATTCTCTTATTGATTTACAATTAAATTTTTAACTTATGTATATGCTAATTTGAGCACTAGCTTTAAAGTTTTTCAAGTATGCAGTAGAGTGGTTTTCATAAATAAAGTGTACAAAAGAATTAGGGTGAGGTAGGGCTTAATTAGCTGTGTTTCATGGGTTTATGAAATCCACTCTAGCTGTATAGCAATCAGAGTATAATGTGTTTATTTTAGTCTCAGTAAAGTCTAGCTCTATCAAGTGTTATAAATGTTTTGCACCATCACGTGATGGAAGCAGGAGGCAGGAGGCAGGAACAATAGAGTCTTGACTAATTGGGTTTACATGACAAAGAGTTCAGTTTCCCAGGGGAAAAGACTATTGTTGTACCTCCTGTCATGGCTGCCATCACGTGATGGTGCAAATTTAGCCTCTATAGAGTCAAAAAAGTGAAAAAGCTGTTGAACACTCAAAAAGCCATATTAATCACTTGACTATGTTACAAGTGAATTTAGATTTACCTCAGTTGGTGAATTTTGACATTTTAGAGCCTTTCATCCACCCCTCCCTTCTGCTTTCCTTGCTGTTAAACTCCTCACAGTTCCTTCTGTACATACACAAATGGCAACCAAATTGAATGTTCATAATTATAAAATTGAAACCAAATCCTAGTAGTAACACTACGTATTGTGCTGTATTGCAGCAGTTCCATTTCAGATACAGAAGAGAATGAAATTGCTGAGCCCCCAAAGAAAAAAAAGAGTCGTAACTCCATGCATATGGGCATCAATGAAATCATTAAAGAGTCACTTGAAGTCAAGAAGAAAGAAAGAGAAGAAGAGCAACATCTGAGAGCAATGGAGCTTGAGTTTAGAAAAGTTGAACAAGAACAGCAAAAGGGGTTGATGCAGTGTGTGATCCAGCAACAACAAATGGTCATGCAGCAGCAGCAAGCCATGAATATGGCTGTGATAAACACATTAAACGAAATGCTGAAAACAATGAAAAAATGACATTTTATATTTGAGTAACAGTATTTTGCTAAACGTTAATATTGTCAGAAAGTATAAACTATATTTTACATATTTATATTTATACAAGATTTGTGACAATTTTTGAAAACTAATATATATTTTTAAATAATTTATGATAAATTATAAATTTCATACATGTATTCCTTGATGAATCTTGTCAACCTGAAGGCAACCAGGTTGGTTTTAGGCATGATATTTTCAGTAATAATACTTATATTGTAATAAAGTTGCCTCAAATTTGGAAGTATTCCTGGATGGTTGGAGGCTGTACACTAAAAAATGAACTGGTCATTGATCCATACAAACAAGTGTGGGCATTCCTTAAGAGAGCACATACAGAATACATATTACCTATTGGGCTGAGACCTATCTTAAGATTTTTTTTATAATCAAGAAAAGCAAAATATGAAATAATGTCACCAAAAACCCACTCTACACTTGTTCGGACAGCACTCATTGAAGCATTGAATGCCTGTTCATTTTGGCTGAGAACAGCAGACTTGTAGGGGGCTTGAAGATGGACTCTGAGAGGGTAGGCAGGATCACCATAAATACAAAGTGGTTGACCAAGTGGGGTGTATGAGTGTTGGTGCAGCTGGTCAAGCAGACCAGACATTCTGAGCATTCCAGAATCATGACGTTTTCCTTCTGCCATAATGGAAAATTAAATAATTATTGATAATGCAGAAACACTAGTTTAATGCTGTGCTTTAATTGAAACAGTTTTTCGTTTGAACATTTTCAGAACCCAAGTACTAGTATGCAGATTGTTAACTGCAATATTGACAAGCTTTAATGTGAGAAGTAAAAATGAAAAAAAGTTTGAATATGTTCAAACCAAAAACAAATTTACTATGAACTTAATAATCTATAAACAAACTCATCATTGTCTACAAATTTTCTACAAGTTTTGCAATGGACACTTACCAACTGGACCAAAAAGATTTGCAATTAAACCATTTGGTGTAACCACAGACTGGAATTTGATAGCATGCACTCTTTTATGGCCATTGTAGACCACTTTCTGATTTTCATCAGGACGGCAGATTGGACGCACTGTTCCATCAATAAAGCCCCAGCAGTTATCAAGAGCAGCCCCCTTCTGGTAAACAGCATTAGCAAAATTCTCCAGACATTGTGGCTGTAACCATGGCTGGTCCAAATCTCTTAAAAGATGACCATGTCTTTGATGTATATAATCTGTAACCTATTATTCCAATATCATGAAGTCAATGCTATTATGAAATATTTTGGCTGTTTTTTGAGAAAGCCATGGCTTTGTCCTCTGATATAAACATAACCTACACTATATAGTCAGTCATATAAGGAACTGGGCATATGGTATGTTTATTATTTTATTTTGATGTGTGTATGTAGTTTAAAATAAGCATAATATAGCTTTGATTCCCATTCACTTGTGTTGCATTTTTTCGGCTCCTAAAGGAACCCTTTTCATGTCATTAATTCATACATATTTTTATTTAGCATCACGATTTATAAAGCTATTTACAAATATTGCATTGAAGACATTAAACAAGCTTTTAGATGCAAGCCATCTAAAATAACCTGTGCGGCTAGCCAAGGTAGATGGCTCACCCTCCATTTGATGATGAGTATCTATAGCATTCCTCTTTCCAGTTGTAGGTTACATGTAAACAACTGCATGCAATTTGCATACTGACTAATTTTGAGAACTGGTTCATTAGGATAGCTATATAATTCGTGTTTTTCTCTCAGGAATATCAAAGCTGGTAATGAAAAAGAGAGAGGCAGACAGAGAAAAAGAGCAACACTGGGTCGTAAATAAAATCAAGCAGAAATTGTACGTCGCTTTTCTCAGCTGCACTGTTTGCTTGCATTACTCTTGAAACTTTCGTATTACCTGTGCAAAAATGTCCTTTCTTCAAACTCTTTGAAGCGTGGCATGACCATAATATGATCAAAGGAAATTAAAATTAATTTTAGCAATATTTACCTCGGTTAAAATCAAACTCATTTCAGGAACTGAGCGACCAAATCGCGGTATCATGTCACTCAATCGACATGGATAAGCGAACCTCTTCAGCAACATGAGCAGACCTTCAAAACCAGATGCCACAGTACCATTTGGACATTTAAACACATCTGGAATCCTCAAGGCTTCCATCAGTAATGGAAGTTCAGAAGGGGCAAATCTAAATTCGGCTTTTATTTCTGCCTCAGTCATGTCTTGTATTTGTTCTTCAATACGATCGTGCTTCCAGTACGGGTAAGGTGGGTTTTTTCTCGTCAGATCGACAAAAATTGCCACGAATTCATCTTCATTAAGCAAATCTTCTACATAAAGCATTGCTGTAGCTTCCAGGATTGTTTTCTTCGAAAACATTATGAATTGTCATGGAAATAACGCGGAAAAACATCTGAAGTCCCCAGAACTCGTATTTGTTTACAATCTAAACGTTACCATTTGACAGCAGACGACGAGTACGACAGCACCCGTACCCAAGCTCCGCGCGCTCCAAATTCATACTCGTACTCGTAGTCGTCGTCGAATCTAAAGGTCTCTAATAGGTCACACAGACCTACATGTCACACAGACATGGCCCACACAGGCATACTTACACAAATAATTTAAGAACTGCACATTCAATTCTATAAGAATCATAAAATCTAAAAATATGATTGCACAATGTTTGGTCAATAATTTAACTTAACTTGACTTTTTAAGCAATTAAGTTAAAATGAAGCCAAATGTGTATTTAATATCCACTACAGACTGTATCTTATTGACAACAACAACAATGTGCATTCAAATGCAATAAGACTACAAATGCCACTATTGCTGAGTTTCATCCATTCCTTCAGGAATCAAAAGACAATGAAGTGGTAGCCATGTTGGATGAACAAACAACAGATACTTATGAGAAATCTTTTGTTGAAGTTCATCCAAGATGGCTGCCGTGACCTCATATGCAACCAAGCAAATATCATAAAAATGTTTAACAACTTAATTAAACCAACTTCAAAATGATGACTTATGAAACACACTTGGATCTACAAACTGTGCTGCTGCTTTAATTGATTCCACTAGAACTGCATTGAGTCTGCTTTTGGTCCACCTAACATAATAGTGCAAACCATATGCATGAAATATAACTTCAATCTCTTTTTTGGTGTAGGTGTTCTCAAATATATCTCCTCTCCTTGTAACCATCACCAACAGCTTATTGTGAGAGTCTTGTTTTCTTTCACTTGAATCTTATTTAATGCTTTCAAGGGTAATCTATGTAAGGTAACAAACAGTATATTTATTAATTATTTCCATTTTGAACTCACTGGTGATTTCTGCAATCTAATTGATTAAAAAGTGTGCAATTAATTCCTAAATTGCATCCTTTTGCTTCATTAATCACATCCTTTTTTCCAACCAATCACAAAACAGTGTCTTTTATTATCAGCCAATCATATACAAGATCCAAAAAAGCCATTTGATTGCTGTCAAGCTGTGGGATTTTTTTCCTTGAACCTGTTTTCACATTTTTGTTGAAGAAGTAGAACAAAAAAGGTGAGATTTCAAAATGATATAATTAAGTGGTAATTTAACTTCGTGTCCTCCAATTTTGGGCCAGAAATCATACTTGTGATTATCAAACTGCATTCCCGCTACATGGTCGTGCAGTTTTGTAATCACTCATATCATTTCGGCCCAAATTACACTCCACTCAGTTTAATTACCATTATTAATACAACATTTTTTTGCATATACCCACATATCTGCTGTCATGCCAGTAATGAACTAATACATAATAATAGTAATAATCATAATATGGATATATAATGACATCCTTACCTTTTCATTTTGCCTTTCCTTTGTAATTTTTTTCTCTTGAACTCTTTTCCTGTGTGCCTCTGTTTTCGTTACATTGTAATCTCTTCTATAGTCTCTTATGTATTGACCAGCACCCATGTGGAAGTACTTCTCTACTACCTTACTATACAACACATCAGCTTCGTCCTGCTTTTGTTCTTCTGCCACAAGGTCAAATAAGTTGATCCATTTCCGCTTTAAGGACGTTCGCAGGCATTGTTCACGCGCACTTTAACTGCGCACGCTAGCGCGCGCTACCTCGACTAAATCCAAGATGGCGGCCTAAAAGAATTTTTTTCGGTAATGACTATTTCAATTTTTTTTAAATGAAAATTATTTAAAAAAATAAAAAAAGTTAAAAAAAGGAATTTTACTGAGGAAAAAAAATCGTTCAGGTTGAAAAACTGCAGAAAAAAGGATGGAAAAGATTCTACTGGACCCAGTCTCCTCTCGGTATTCAAGATGGCGTCCAAATTTGCAAACTTTGCGGCTCGTACGGCTCAATATCTCGGAAACGAATACGGTGACCCCCACTTTTTATTTCAATGTTTGACAAAGAATTACATAGGCTGTTAATATTCTAAATTTGAGAAAAATATTATGGTAAAATCATAATAAAAACACGGATTTCCGTGACAAGTTTGAGCGAAGTCGCGGCAAAAGCGTCGCTCATGACTGTCAATTCGAATTAAAAACAACAGCTATTTTTTAAGTATTTACAAATATTTTCACACAATATTATTCCATGGATTATTGAGTGGTCGTGTAAATAAACATTGAGCAATCCATTTAGTTTTTCTACAAAAAAATGACTTCTATGCTCGACTCATATAGATTGGCGCGCAAGCGATCTTCTACGAGAAAGTGGGTGCACTTTGATGTCGCCTCACTCCTCAACGAGCACGGTGACCCCCATTTTTTATTTGCTCTTTGAACTTCTATGATGACATTATCTCACCATGCGAAGTATGAAGGAAAAAACATGGTAAACGTTTTTTCCCGCGAACGTCCTTAAGTTGCAATTGTGTTTCACACCATCTATACCAAGGTGAAGCATATTTCCCTTGAGTGAATTCAAATTCTCATGGCACAATGTGTTGATTCGCTTTTGCTCCAGTTCCATGAAAAATTCAAATGTTTTGTCGTTGACATACACCAGAGCATTACTTCGATACTGCTTGACATCCGTGACTGTCAGAGTGTCTTTGTAGGCCGATGTCTCGTGTATATTAGCACTTTGAAGCAATAAAGACTCCAGCATGTTGATCCACATGTATCTCCTTCTCATTTCTTGTCTTACACGTGTATTACTGGAAGTTGAGTTTGTTGTGATGTATTTCTTGAAGAAATATATCAATTTCACAATGGTCCATCCTCCAACATACCTCACTTTTCCTTTTCCTTCTTTGCTCATATCCCAGACATTTCTCTCCTTTGCCATAATGCCACCTTTTTCAAACTTTAAATTGTAAAAGTGACCAATGACATCTGATGTAACTGCTTTCACAAGTTTGGTCAGGACACAGGTGTGTTCAGTCTTGAGATCTTTTTCATGGACATTCATCATTGCAGCAAACTCTTTTAAAGTATTGTCACTACAGCACAACAACATTTCTGCTGACATGAGACTTTTAAAGTCAAATTTCACTGCTATATCATTTCTCTTTTTTGTCAACTTTTGATGCAAGACCTTCCAGAGGCGGTTCCATTGAATACTTGCAAACAGTTTGACACGAGGTAAATATTCTTGCTGTTGCAGTAAATGAATGACATCCAAAATCTGTGCACTTAATGTGCTTGAAACATTCTTCACATTTTCCTTCAGCTGCTCCAACAGTGCATGTGGAGATACATCATCTGAGCAAGAAATGTCTTCCGACATCTGTGAAACAATGTCATTTAATACAGTCTCTAAATCCATCACATTCTGCTGCTCATTTTCTTCATCAGTATAATATGAACTACAGAGATTGTCTATCTCTTGCAATCCATTTTCATCCAGCTCAAAGTCATCTGGAAAATGATGTATTTCATCATCGTGTCCATTAATTCCATCTAAACACAATGTCTTCTGTGTGCAGCACTGAAGTGAAGACAGATGCACATCATCACAACAGCTGTTAGCATAAAAGTTCTCTACCTTGGTTGAAGAACTGATTAACTTGTATTCATTGAAGTTTAAAATTGACAATCCTTGTATAGAAGACACACGAGAACAGGCAACATACAATTGTCCTGGTACAAAATCCTTTCCAGAATGAACACATACAGCATTCAAGGTCTGTCCTTGACTCTTGTGCACCGTGATTCCCCATGCTAGCTTCAAAGGGAATTGCGTTCTGTGTCCAATGATCTCACTGCTTCCACGTTTATATGCAAACCAGGTGATTCTTGTGACATTAACCTCAATTCCAACTTGATAAAAGTTTACAGTTGGTCCATCGTCACTCAAGCATGTGATCCGTCCCCTTGTTCCATTTTTCAGCTGTCCAGATATATTGTACAATAGCATGACTTCAGCTCCCTCTTTGAGGGCCAACGTTTCTTCTGCTACTGTAACTTTTCTTAGTACATCATCCGGCAGCGTATCCTCTGCTTTGTATATTCTCATCTCTCCTGGAAGCTTTTCAAGTTCCTCCATGTTGTAATAATTTGCATCGAAATTATTGCAAAAGATGTGTGGAATGAATGGCACATCAAAATCATTCCTATTCAGTGTTTTCCTCGACAACTGGTTCTTGATGAAGCTTATTGTTTCCTGTGAGCAATTACCATTAGCCAACTCTCCAAGTATCTCTCGGTCGCGTCCTGTCGATATACATTTTGCAATAGTACAGTGTGGGGGAATACATCTCTCCACAAGTGACTTTCAAAACAGTACTTTGCATCATCCATGTCGTTTCTCACAGGAGGTAACTGGTAAAAATCACCAACTACCACAACTTGCATTCCTCCGAAGACAAGATTGTTCCCTCTTGCTCTTTGTGCAAGTCTTCATGCTACATTGAGATATCTCATCTATTACGAGGAAATCCGTCGAGCGCCATCTTTTCAAGCACTCTGCGTTGCTGGTGACCGATAAAACCAAGGCATCCATGTTCAATCTTGAGTTTCGAAGTCCGGCAAACGAGTGTAAAGTCATAGACTGATTATACAGAGTACAGGCCATTCCTGTAGTGCAAGTGACAACCATGTTTTTCTGCTTTTCCATCAACTTTACGAGGTACTTTACGATAAAAGTTTTCCCCATTCCAGCTTTGCCACTGATGAAAACGTTGTGTCCACACATTACACGGTCCACCACTCTCCTTTGTTCGGCATTTAAAGTATATTCGGCCATTCTTTTGATATAAAATTGAAGATAAACTTGTTTGAAGCTCAGGTTGAAATCACTCTTGATCGACGTATGGCTTCTGTCGACTTGTACGTCCAAACGTCAACGCATATGCGTAAATTCTGAAAACTTTTTTAGATTTCGGAAAACTCTTGTGTACTCACGATAGCTATCCGATGTCCCTCGACAACTCAACGAGTGAAAAATCCCGAGCGCTTCACGGAAATGTGTCCCATCAACCTGGGACACACATACGTCCATCGCGAGTCAAAGCTTCCAAGATGTAATTCTCGTCAAATAACAAACTTTGAATGCTCAATTTTTTAAGTTGTTTGGACATAAATACTTTGTTTACATATTCGAAGAAAAACCGATATTTTCTTTCTCAGCTGGTGAAATACAAGCGAAAATGTATTTTGTCACGTGACCGTGTTTCATACCTTCTCACAAACTAGCTTGGTCCCGCGGGATCGCCACAGGAAACCCATTCACAACAAGCACACGCTCGTCCCGTGGGATATCAGGAGGATATTACCACAGGAAACCCATGCATAACAAGAGCACACGCGCCAAGCAAATTAAAACAAGCGCGCGCACATTTTTTTGTCCTTTTAGCGTATCAATAAAATAGTAAATATATCATTAAAATAAACTTCGTCAGGAGAAGTGGCTGGGCTGCCTGTGTACCGGTCTGCCCGTTGTCGATATACTATACCTACAACATTAGAGGAAAAAGAGCTTTGAACTGGGGGCAAAGTTTTCTAAAGATATAGGCTATACTGGGCCATTTGTTTTAGCAATTATATATGAATGCAACTGTTATCTTAAATGTGAAAAGAAATAAACTCATGTTTGAACATATGTTGATCAATAAATTGAATGTGTGATGGATTGAGCAAGAAACATTGTACCTGACGAACCCCAAAAATCAATTCTATTGTTAGACTTCTCAAATCATGAATAAATCATTAGTATAAAAGAAAGTAAAATCAAAATTGTGACTGTTGGGCCTGATCAATCACTTGCACAAGTTAATCAACTTTTGCTTTCAAATTATGCAAATTTCCACTGGGGTATTTTTTCAACCCACTTCTCGTTGATTTAATAAACTGATAAAACACTTGTACTTGCCTGTGTTTGCTCTATATTACATCAAAAATGTGCCTATTTATTTGGGAGTTGATATGGTACCTATTTATTTGGGAGTTGATATGTCAACATATAATTATTTTTAGATGGATTTCAAGACTGACTTGAAATTGGCCTTGATGAGCTGTTCACACACCAAATAATCTCAAGTCAGACTGAAGTCTGACTTGAGGTCTTAGTGTGAACCCAACCAGTATTAAATGATTCATCAGAATTTGATAATCAAGAGATATACTTTTTCAGCAATTTTTTCGCGTTTTAAAGATTAAGAGGTCACACTATTGGAATGTGAGTGTACTTACCATTATTTTTCAGTTTAAACCTTTAACACCTCTTTTTTTCCCTCTATCTTTCAGTTGACATCACCTTGACAACAGAATGTCAAGAACTCATTGTGATTGCATCCAAAAGAGACCTTAAACTATATAAAGAGAGATTGTCAGTTGGAAGTGATTGCGAAGAAATCGGTATTGGTTCTTTGCAGCAGTCAAATGTTATGTAAAATCGTTAAAAAAGGAAGTGAATAATAAACATTCTTTTGGCACTGTTACACAGTCCATTTTGTGAAGTTGCTTTGCATCATAGGAGGTAATGCCAGGCATGGCCAGTGGCAAGATTGCAAAGTATTATGGGAGGACATGCCAGGCATGTCCAGCATCAACAATTTTGCAAAGTATCATTAGACGGCAAGGGGTTTTATACATCGTGCAATACAATTTCAAAAGCAGTCTCTAGGCCAGCGGGCATGACAGTCCAAATTTAATGCCCTCAGGGCAGGGGGAAATGTACTATCAAAACAGGTAGAGTTTCAATTCAATCGCTGAAATTTCAAACTTTTTTTTCAAAATTTTCACGTGAGGAGAGTCGGCTAGCATGTGGTTTCATCACGATGCAGTGATGGCTTTTAGTACGAGAGGGCGATATGAAAAAGGAAAGCCAGTTTGCCAAGAAATAAGAGGGCAGATCATTGATTGTATTTTAGAGAATGGTGGTGATCGTTTTTCAGGTTACTTTCCAGGTGAATGGAAACAAGTAGGGCAAAAGTTTGCCATGGAAGGCTCAACTGTCAAGAGGATTTGGGAGAAGTTTGTCACAACGGGTTCTACTAGTATGGTGGCCGAGGGCTGCCACATCAATTTTTGTTCTATTAATGCAATTTTTTCATTTTTTGTATTTTTGTATTTATTTTCAGTTTTATTTTATTTTTTATACTATTTTCACTTTCAGCATTAAATTGCAATTGTTTTAGTTGCTATTTTCAACTGAAATTGAAATTAAAATAGAAACAAAAGCAAATCAAATTTGAAATGCAACTTGATTTCAAATAATTCAAATAAAATCAACTGAAAGTTAAAATGAATTTTCATCATGGCCGAGAGCTGCCACCGCTGTAAAAAATTTGAAAAGTAAAAGTAAAATGCACCATAGGCCGAGAGCTGCCACTATAATAATGCATTGCGCGCTCAAACACCCAGCATGCTTTGCGGCTGTTCTTGTGCTCACGGCTTCACATGCACATGTACTGAACGCATTGGTAAATTTGGAAAATATCTATAACGATCTTAATATGGCAGATTGGAGACAATATGCAAATAAACAAAAAGAAAAGCGTGCAGAAAAGCGTAAAATTACTGGAAGGAAAGACAAGAACGATGTTGGTTCAGAGAGAACTGTCCAGAGGATGAGTTCGGATGTCAGCGGCAAGCAGCAGAAGTACTCGCGGATGGGCCCCAGAGAGTACATCTTGTTTGATTGTGAAGACCTCACAATCGACAATATCAAATCCGCTTGTCAGAAGCATTTTGGAAAACGCATAGAAAAGGACATGGTCTGCGACGTTTTGGCTGGGGAGCGTGGTCCGTCATGCTACAAAATGTCACAGATTTCCGACCTAAAAGTATTCTATGTATGCTTCATCACCAAAAACGCTGTAGCCACGATCGAGGAAGATGAAGATATTAACGAAACAAATACAGAACTTGTAAGTCTAAAGCTTATTAAGTTTTATCATATGATTATTGATTTATTAAGCTTACCTAGTAAATTTCTGCTTTCAAACAAAACTTAAGCTTATTTGCACATGTGAACTGTTTACGAGGACGCCAACAAAACTTTCCTTTTGTTCGCACTGTGATAAGCAACTTGCAGTGTGCATGCCTTGAAGTGGTCGTGAAGTTTTCTAGAAGTTAGACTAAAAACTGTCACGCTTTGCTGCGCCGCGACCGTGGTCATGCCGCGAGCTTCCTACAGCCCGCTACAGTCATACGAAGTCCAGTCTACTCTAACTTAAGGACGTTCGCGGGAAAAAAAGTTTACCATGTTTTTTCCTTCATACTTCGCATGGTGAGATAATGTCATCATAGAAGTTCAAAGAGCAAATAAAAAATGGGGGTCACCGTGCTCGTTGAAGAGTGAGGTGACATCAAAGTGCACCCACTTTCTCGCCATTCTATACGAGTCGAGCATTGAAGTCATTTTTTTGTAGAAAAACTAAATGGATTGCTCAATGTTTATTTACACGACCACTCAATAATCCATGGAATAATATTATGTGAAAATATTTGTAAATACTGAAAAAATAGCTGTTGTTTTTAATTCAAATTGACAGTCATGAGCGACGCTTTTGCCGTGACTTAGCTCAAAGTTGTCACGAAAATCCGTGTTTCTAATATGATTTTACCATAATATTTTTCTCAAATTTAGAATATTAACAGCCTATGTAATTCTTTGTCAAACATTGAAATAAAAAGTGGGGGTCACCGTATTCGTTTCCGAAATATTGAGCCGTAAAGTTCAAAATCGATTCAAAAATTGGCTGCAATCTTGAATACCGAGAGGAGACTGGGCCCAGTAGAATCTTTTCCATCCTTTTTTTCTGCAGTTTTTCAACCTGAACGATTTTTTTTCCTCGGTAAAATTACTTTTTTTTACTTTTTTTTACTTTTTTGAATACTTTCCATTAAAAAAATATCGAAAAAGTCGTTACGGCAAAAAAAATTCTTTTAGGCCGCCATCTTGGATTTATCGAGGTAGCGCACGCTAGCGTGCGCAGTAAAAGTGTGTGTGAACAATGCCCGCTAACGTCCTTAAGCTTACATTTACTTCACAAATTTCTCCTCTACAACAAAATACAACAACAATAGAGACTATATTCAGTTTGTGTTGTGTTTCTTTGAGCAGTCATCATTAAAGGGGTTTTATACCTCTTGATCGGGAGGTCATTTGACTCGACGCCTTGAACTCGGAGGAAATAGGCTTCTATTCGGGCATCAAATTGCCCCAGGGGGTACTCCCTACATTGGTATGCTAGGGATGATCGTCATATTTTTTAGGGGTTGAAATCGTCGATTTTGTATTTTTAGGGATCGTCAGAGAAAATCTAAGGCTCTTCAGATTTTTATCGGTATTTTTGCAGTTTTGAATTCTGGAAGCAAAAAACACGGCTACAGATAGAGACACTACTAAGAACTTGAACTGGTTTTAGATAAATAAATCAAGTAAAAATAAAATTGATTTCAACTTCATGGAAAAAAATTTGTGCTTATCAAGAAGCGTTTTCATATTTGTAGTTGATCAGTTTTGTGATAGTTGATTGGAGCACGATAGCAAGGTTTAGAGAGAATATTTAGACCACATCATGACCAAATGGTTTGCTACAAAACTACAATCATATTTCTTTATTGATGATTTGGGTGTGGTTATCAAATGGAAACATGGAGTAACTAGTTTATAAATCATTCTGTCTGTATGCAATGTTTGATGGATAAGGCTTGTAATCCTTCTCTCTCCCCTTTTGCCCTGGGGCCCCGAGGATGAGTGACAACAAGTCTCCTTACATTTCCAAGACCTTCCTCAGAATCCTTGCCGAATTGAGTAACACTGTTGTTTGAAGTTTTTCTGGTTTGATAGAAACATTTATTTCTTTGAGTCTTTGGTTAAGAGTTTTTGGAATTATACCTTAAGACCCAATAACTATTGGAACAACTGATACTTTCATGTCTCATAATGTTTGTAGTTGTTTTCTTAGATCTTGATATTTTTCAATCTTTTCTCTTTCCATTTAAGAATACGATAGTCAGCAGGTACTGCAAGATCAATAATTTGACAGGTCTTCTCGTTTTTGTTTATGACTATCATATCACTGAAGTCCTTGTGCTTCTATGATGTGATCTGTCAGCATATTAAATTATTATTATCAATTTTATATATATATAAAATTCAAGACTGTTTTGAATCTGCAATTGTTGAAAATGCAACAATTATACACATATAATGAACCCTAAAGATTTCAAATTAGATGGTCACCATCAATAATTGTTCACAGACTGTAACCATAACACATTGGTTTGTTCCTCCAGATGATTGCAGCTCTTAATTATTGGTTGTTTTTTTTTGGGGGGGGGGGGGTTGGCTCGGGTGAAATGGGGACTTCTAATATATAATACAGCTGTTAATTGCTCCATGAGATACTTCAATCCTCCATTTGAAAATCAATGAAGAAATAATTATACATGTATGTAGTTTTGCAGAAAATCATTTTGTTGATTGTGGTTGTAATTTTGTCTTAATCTCACAATCAGGCTCCAAAGCCACAGCAATAATACAAGCACCATGTATATCAGAGTCATTAGTAAATGCAGATGTAAGTAGCAACAATTGATTGTGTTTCAGATGTGACAGTTCTGATAAAAATCTGTTTGTTGCTTACAAATTATGGAATGAAAATCATAAGCATTTATTGAGGCCTATGTACATCTTAAAACTGCCTGCATACTTTGTTGTACTTTAAGGTATTGAAACTTAATGTATCATCTTGTAATCGTGTCTGTATTTTATCCTGAAATACATGACTTGTATGAACTTTTCTGCATTACTTTGCATTGTGTTTATAAAGTAACATAAACTTTAGCCCAATTTTATACAACTTAGTACAAAAGAATATATTTTGTGTCTTCTACAATGTCAAAGTAAGAGCCACCATTAGGGCATGAGTTCACCCTGCTTACAGGGTCTAGTTATTTATTACTGTTCATTTGCAAAACCTTCAAAAGTTTAGCAATAGTAATTGTTAATTTAAAGATTCAAAATTCACAAATTATTCACTATAACTGCTTATGGCACCTTCTGGCATTAGCTGTAAGATTAGTTTAGAAAATGAGCTGTGCAATTTATTCAACTCAGGTATACTTGATGCAGTGCTAACCTAGTTCTCACAATATGAATATGAATGAACGCTTGGCATCAGACAACATTGTATTTTGAATTAATCATGCTTTCAGTCATTAAGGTATAATGTATCCATATAATGATAATATACTTATAATCCTTTTTTTTAATAGAAAAATAAAAATCCTGGTGAAAATCCCAAGCATGTATCACTTCCAATCCCCACAAAACCAAGCATACCTAAAGCATATTCAAAAAGTTTATCTGCCGTTGAAATGTTTAAACTTGGCAAAGTGATCAACACAAGTACATCCACCATCATTGAAGTACACCGATTTGACATGGAGCACATGGTATTCCATGCCAACAGAAGCCAAGTTCATGATTGATTACGATGCATTTGCATCTGGTGGTTTCCGGAAGGCATTTAAAGCTACAAGTTTAAACCCTGGTTTCAATCAAGGTACTTGGGTTGTCAAGAAATACCTGCCTACTGCCCTTGATGATATTGCTACATTAAACCAAACACCAGAGCAGCACACTAAAAAGGTAGTACAACTGCATCATCTGGCTAGAAATTTTGCTTTGCAACTGATAGAAAAGGTGAAGGTAGAGAACCTCAACTATGGGGAAACCTTTGAATATGGTGTTATTTATATGGGTAAAACTGACACTGGAGACTATGTTACCCTAGAACAATTTATTGAGGGAGATTTTATGAAGTACATCAATAACAATGGTGAAATTTGTGCAGAAAAAAGTACTGCTGCATGTGAGAAGGCAGAATCACTTGTACATTTCAGCTATGAGAAATCACAAGGAAAGCTTATGTTAGTTGATATACAGGGAGCAGGATTTTCATTGTATGATCCTGAAATTGCCTCACTTGAGTTGCTAGATGATAAAGGAGAAGCGTGGTTTTGTACTGGTAATTTGGCCTCAACAGCTATTAATTTCTTTGATGTCCATAAGTGTAATAATTTTTGCAATCTTTTAGGGTTAAAGTTACGACCAAAGTAATTCATTTTAATATTGGCATTTAGCTACTACCGGTACTACGTGTAACATTAACTAAAAGTGGAGTACTATAGTTAACAATATTTTGAAAGGCAAGCCCTAAAAAGAATTTTATACACGTTCATTCAACCTGCTATGTTGAAAAGAGTTGAAATAGATTAATTGAAGCACATGGTGTTCTTGGCTCAAATTGTTTGTTGTGTTTGCAACATAAGGCCAGAGTGAACATGTTCTCTTTTGTCCATATAGCATTATAGCATTAACTAGCATATGAAGAGAAAGCATAAAATATTCTGTCAATCACTAGTAAACTGGCTACATGAATTTCAATGGCGATGAATGTTTTTTCATTCAATTGTCAACTGTTTGCATCTCTATTGTAATAACATAGTTATAACTGGAACATATGAACGAGAAAAAGTATAAAAATGTTCTGTCAATCACATATTAACTGGTTGCATCTCTTTAAGGTCAAGCATATTGCAAAACTTGTTGCATTGGTGTTCAGCCTGAAACTTACTTATTGCTTGTGTGGACAGGTTACCGCAACAGAAAAATATGGATTTATCACTCTCATCCAACAGATAGATGTGGCAATTTCTGGATCATAGAGTTGATGATCTACACCTTGAATGTCCACAACCACAAGTTGCTGTCTTCTACCTTCAAGGTGAAATCACTGTCACCAAACACTTCCCCAGTATTGTTGACATGTTTCTGGAATTCCCCTTCCGAGTAGTTTTCAACTGTCACAAACTCTCCATAAAGGCATCCAAAGTAAACCTTGGTATAGCCAAGTACAGGACGATATTCCACTGGTGCTTCATTTGCCAATGTTAGGGCAAAGTTCCTCGCTAAAGCATTCATCTGCACCATTTTACGTGTGTGTTCCTCAATTGAAGTAAATGACTTCTCAATTTCCTTCACCTGTCCTTCCTTGAACTTTTTTAACACATATTTTCCAGGACACAGGCCTGACAGAGGGGTAGCCATGTATCCATCCCTGAATGAGCCACTGGCAAATTTTTCTTTAGAAAGGGAAAGCGTGACTTCAAAGGGCTTAGCCCATGACTTTTCAGCAATATTGTATTCCTCATGCTGGACTGTAACTATTTCCTCAGTGGGCTGAATAAGTTTGCCAAGCTGAAGCATAGCACTTAAAGGCACCGAGGCTGCCACTTTGGTAGACATTGAAGGGGCTGTTTTCTTAGGTGATGTTTGCGATTTCCACTGTTGCTTAGTAGTGATCTCTGGCTTTACATTGCATAATAGGCTCTCATCACTTCCCTCGACGAAACAAACATGTATCACCTTCCAGTTCGTTATCTGCATTGTTTCTGTCCAAGATGGCCCTCTCTCGCCAGCCAGTACATTGCAGTAAATCCCATCTCCCATGTTGAAGTGGCACTTGCAAGCCTCCTTAATATTCTGGATCATTGGTTCCAGGCCAAGAGGAACACTTACCAATGCTCCTATCCTTGCATATTCTTGATATCTACCTTCAACATGCGACGGCAGTCTTTACACGTAATGTACTCCATGTCTGAGTTGGAGGGTGTTTCACGCTGGGCACAAAGGACCCCAAAATTGCCAGGGTTAATTTCACATTTCTAACCTTTATATCTTAAGGTGAGTCAATAGTTCCAAATGGCCGAATCGGTCATATCGGTTTTTGGCTCGTAATTTTGACTCCCTTTGAGCAATGACCGTCAAACGTCACCAAAATCTAAAACAGTCATTTAGCTATATGATATACACTGATCGCGTTTTATGTCAGTAATTTGTGATATATACAGCATTAAATGAATGAGCTGTTGTCACAAAAACTCGATTTTGTGGAAAATCTAGCCGTTTTATTTCACTGAAAAATTTAGAATCCTTTTAGCTAAACATAACAGACAACTCGGCCACGTTTTAAGAAATTCGTCGGAACTGAAGTCTCGCAACAGAAGCGAACAGAAAAGGCACCTAAATTCTATATTGTCATCATCTTGAATGTTGTGAACAAAATAGTCGCTCCCTAAACATGCTTTAAAGCTGCGGTTTTAGGCTAAAGCTGGCGGCAATTCATTATACTTTCGACTGTCATACGCGATTGTCGACCAGACTGACCGTTTTAAATTATTTTAAAGTTCTTGCTATTTTTAATAGCCTCTAATAGCTTTTAATAGAATTCGAGTGACGTCACTTTTATGACGTCATCGTGAATTAAAAATCCTTTATAACTCAGCAACGAATTGTCGCATCGAGATAAAAATTGCACCAAATTTTAGAGAATCATATTCGCTATCACAATGTGCACTTTTGAGAAACTCTTGAAGTTATGTATTTTTTCTCACGGAATGTAACAATTTGCTATGATGTCATAATGACCACAATGGTAACTATTTGCATGGAAAAATAAAACGCTACATGTAGTAAACCACCTCCGAAAATTTTGTCCCAATTGATGAAAAACTGTTTAAGATATGAAGGTTAGAGTAAAAATGTGAAATTAACCCCGGCAATTTTGGGGTCCTTTGTGCCCAGCGTGTTTCTTCTTTTCTTCTCTTTTTAGAAACCTTCTCCTTAAACTTTGCAAAGTCCTCCTTGTGGGCTTTTTTTTTACATTGTAAAAGGTTTCTTGTACGATTCTTGTAAAATATAGCCAAAAAGTCCACACAAAAAAATTTCTAGTCCTTCACGTGTTTGAACGGAACTTATGACAAATCTCGCTCCCAAGGAGTTTTGGGTATTTTTCAAGATGGCGCCAATGCGTGCATGGAATTGTGGGCTATGGAACTCATAGGCTATGGTACCAGTTCAGTTTTATTTTTTATTTCAATTTCAATTTTCAATCAAGTTATTCATTTTAGAAAACTAATTTATTGTACATATATAAAACAAAACTGATACAAAACAAAACCAAATTAAAGAAAACTGATTCTTTTCTCTTAAAGAATTAAATTAAAATTGTTAACTGAATAAAATTAAAAGAAATTAGAAAGAAATAAAACAAGGAAAAAAAGAAATAATCGACAAAAGTGTCTCAAACTGCTATAGCACTCATAGGCCACCATACACTATACACCTAAGGATAAGAAAGTTAAATTTAGAACTTTAAGGTATCAGGGTACCCCTAGCGACTGGTGTGCATTCAACTCTATATTGTGCCAAAACTTTTAGTCTAAACCCCATTAAAGTATACATTTTTAGAAAGCTGAATAAATGTAAAAACTATTTCTATTATTTTTTATCGTAAAATAATTTTTTCCTTTTAGGTTAGAGCGAATTATTCAAATTTTCACCAAGGTGTCTTCCCGGAGTTCCCGGTCAATCAATATTGATCCGAAAACAATGTTTACTATCTTTCTGAGATCATGAGATATCACTTGTCAAAAGCGTGTCTCAGATTTTTGATTAGTTGCCCCGTTCTTCTGTTATACGTTCCTAAAGTTACAACACCGCCAAAATAGCTGTATCCGATACAAAACAGACGATAACTTTGGAATGGAGCAAAAAATCGAAAATCGGAGACACATTTTTAAAGAACAACTATCAAAGACGACCTCTGCCAAATTTCAGATGAATCCATTAAAACCAGGAACTCAAAATACACGGCTAATTGAACGTAAATTCACTTCTGAGAAAAACGCAAAAATGTGTTTTGGAGCCAAGAAGCGGGTTTGTTGATACAAGGGGATTATAACACATAATAATCTTGCCCGATGACTGCTGAAATAAAGGGCAACCAAAATCTTGTGACGTTTCCCACACAAATGGCGGAAAGTCAAGGCAATTTGATCCCATTGAACTTTGGCTCTTGCTGAATCTTTTTACAAAGGTTTCGATAGTTAAGACAAATATATTCTTCACCGACAAGCTCTCTTGATGACAGGTCAATTGACAAGTGATGTCAACAGATAATTGACAGGGATTAAGCTGGAAAAAACTTTTTCATTTATAACTTGCTATTAATAATCACTAGTGAAATAATTTTTTCACTAAATCATAGCTTATTGTGTATTCTATCAGAAAATGTAAAAAAGTAAAAATCGACCCTTTTGAGAAACTTTGGGGTACCCTGATACCTTAAGGGAAAAAATTATGTCCTTAAGTTTAGCCATCCCTGCCTGTAAACTGTATGTTAGGAAAGCTTTGTAGGCCATTAACCAGATTTCACGTTCCTCCTCATCCTTTTCGCCCATTTACCCAAGTCTTCAATAGGAAATTACATACTGGCGGTTCTTGAACGATTGAAAGGAATGCCTTCCGTGGCACTCATAGCAACACCAAATAGACGAGATCATGAGGTTTCAAACAGTATCAGTTTCATGTCAACCAGAGCAACTAGAAAATCAAGATAATTGACACATTTGACGTCATAACGTGATGAGCATGGTCAATTGACATTCAAAGCTCATATTTGTTCATGTTACAAGGAGAGCTTTCAAATGATCTCATTTTTGAGTGGATCGGACGTACAATTTGAAAAAGTTAAGTCTAACCCTACCCACAGTAGGGTTGGAAGTCGAATATATTGCTTGCTCGAGTTTAGGATTGTGATGTCAGACTAATTTTTTAGATAGAGTATAGACATGTAGTCAGTGTATATATAGTAGATACAGTAGATATTGTACGATAGTATAGACATGTAGTCAGTGTAGATATAGTAGATACAGTAGATATTGTAGATAGGTGTACCTAGAGAGTAGATAGAGTATAGACATGTAATCAGTGTAGATATTGTAGATAGGTGTACCTATGGAGTAGGAACAAGAGATATAGTACATACAGTAGATATTGTAGATATGTGTTCCTAGAGTAGATACAGTAGCGTACCTATAGTATATAGTGTATATAGAAAAGATAAAGATGACTATATGGTATTCCACCATGAATTGCTAACCGAAGTCGCGCATTCAACACTTCAGGTTCAACATGGCAACTAGTTGTGAAGGTCAATCTCAAACCGAAAAAAGAATTAAGAAATTCCCTGTTTCAATTGTGGAGTTAATCGATTTGGCAGTCTGTTCCTTTGCTGGTGTTACAAGGTTGACATCAAAGGATAAAGTATGAGGAAGTCTCGTTGTTGAAGGAGTTTGTACAATGTTTTTTAAAATGTTGAACATTGCAAAGGCTTCCACAAGGAAGGACTTCGCCGAAACATTTAATGGGTGCTGTGTGGAAAAAACCTGGAAAGTTGAGACTCATCTGCTCAAGATTAAAGAAAGCAAAAAGCAAAACTCTGGTCACAGAAGGAGACACAGACGTTCCCTCCATTTTGATAGAAAAAATCCAAAGATTTGACGAGGCGAGAGACAGGGTGCTGACAAAAAAACATATGTGTTGTTGGAGGTGCCAAAAAGATACCAGTTTTGTTTATCGAAGAAAATGCACAGGGATATTGTCCCTTTCCGTTCAGAGTATGTTTCCTTGTTTATGCACTACTTATTATACGTTGTTCCACCGTTGGTCTTTGAATTTGGTCTTTGACCGTTGTTATTTTTTTTTGTTACACGTAAACAAGTTCTCCGTGTTGACAGTGATGCAACTTTTAGCTATTCTTTTGTATTTATCTATCTAATCTATCTATCTACACATGGTGGTCAGATATTCTTAAAACATTGGCTTTCTACAGGCCTGTTTCATGAGGCGAACCTCACTCTTCAGGAGTTTATTAAGACTAACACTGTATTTACATAGGTATTTATGTGTGCAGCGATGCGGTTCACAGATATATTTCAAATCCTGATGCATCGTGATTTGAATAACACAGGAGCCAGAGCACGATAGTTGCCGCATACCCATAGCCCTTGTTACTTTTGGCCTGCCTTCAATCATGTCGAGCATGTGCAGTAACATAGTTTAACAATGTTCGAGTGAGTGACACATTTGCATATTTCGACCCCTCATTATAAAAATAAAAATAAAAATAAAAATAATCAAGGCAACAACATAGTACACTCTAGATGTAAAATGCATGACACTACATCATGTTTCTGGAAGTGACCCTCTAGAAATCGAGTCCAAGATCAATACAGACCTAAATAGAGTACTGGTTCACTTGATTTACTACTAACAAATTAAATCTTAACATTGGTAAGAGCGAATTTATGCTGATCACTAATGCTCAGCATCATAATGATCCCAGTTTGAAAGTAACTGTTAAAATCGGAAATTCTGAACTTGAGCAAGTGTCAGTAACAAAGTATCTTGAAATTGATGACAAACTGTCATGGATAAATCATATTGACAAAGTCTGTAAGAAAGCTTCGGCAGGCATGATTAGGAGAGTGAGACCGTATGTTAATATTGAGACATTGAACATAGTTTATAAATCTCTAGTACAATGTCACTTTGACTAATGCAGCCCTGTTTGGGATTATGTCAGTAAAACATTATCAGGCAAATTGCAGAAATTGCAGAAGAGAGCTGCCAGAGCTATTAGTTATGGACAATCTGTCAGCTCAAAGACGAACATATTTAGAGATACCAAGCAAAAACCTTCCTGTTTTTCAAAAAGATGACAAATCCGTCCGTTCGTCCGTCAGTCCGTGTACATCACAATGCTGATTGGCCGATTGCTTTTTGGTGCCAACTTGACGCGTGCCTACATTTTGATAGCTGAACAGTTTCCTTGCAGTTTTAACTTAAACTTAAAAATATTATTCTGGAAACCTCGTAAAAATTTAGCGATTTTAATGGACATTAATCTGTGACAATTTTGAAATGTTAAGTCGAAAAAATCGTACATTTCAAGTGTTTTTCGGGCCCACTGTCATTTAAAAAACTTCTTGAAAGACAAAGGACACAGAAAACGTTTTCAAAGCTGGACAAAGGTAAAAAGGAAATCTGTGAGTTTGGTTGTTGAAGGAAAAAGAAGGGTGAAAGATATACAGAATTTTATAGAAAAGTTTGATTTACCTTAGTTTTGGTCCTTGCTTCTAAATCAAGGCAAGACATGTCGCGAATCGACAAGTTCTGATTTGTCACATGCATGACCAAAAGTAAAGGAGTTCTCTACAAAGATTAAAGGTGGGATTCAGCCATATAAAATTAAAAATTATTATAAAATTATCTATTTAGTTTAAGTACTTTTTGTAGGCTTAGTTAAGTGGGATAAAATTATTACATATCATTAACAGTCTAATTCAGGGCTGTGATACCGATAACTTGGAGTGAAGGGGATTTAACATTGAATTTATCTAGTTGTTATTGTTTTTGTAGTAGTAGTAGTTGTTGTGTTGTTAATCTATTTAACCCTTCAAATAGAAATTAGGGTAATATGCATAACCGAACCTAAATTTTCAGGGACTTGGTGGGAGCATTTTGTTCTTCTTCTTCTCCTTTTCATGACAGACAATGAAAGGTTTTAAACCATTTTGGACTTAATAGTGGTTATGCTTGTTGTTTTGTGTTGCCACCAGATACTCCATGAAGAGAATCGAACCAGCCATGAAGTGTTGCATCAAAAGATTATCACAATTTTATATGCTGTTGGCACTCTACGAGGGGCAACCGTTATCTCTTCACAAAGACTGACCATTGATCGACTATTGCAATGTCATTACTTATGTAATAACTGTGATGGGAG
This sequence comes from Telmatactis stephensoni, assembly GCA_029948255.1. Taxonomy (NCBI): domain Eukaryota; kingdom Metazoa; phylum Cnidaria; class Anthozoa; order Actiniaria; family Isophelliidae; genus Telmatactis; species Telmatactis stephensoni. The sequence goes on along the minus strand of JALIZF010001900.1, from coordinate 890,505 downwards.
TTAACTAGTTGCACATTCTAACCAGCATAGTGCACGCACAGCAAGTGGATGAGGTCAACAAAATTCTGTAATTTAGAATGTGACTTGTACAATTAAATAGCTTGCACCACTGTCTTTTGTAATTCCTAGCCCTTATGATGGATAATTTATTCAAAAGCCTGGTAGTTGATACTACTATCTAAATGGTGATACCATGATACCTACGTACCAAGGCAATCAAACTAGTTTGATTCAGTCACTGAAGGATGGACGTTAACATGAATATTGCTGAGGTATTAGGCTACAAATTTGATTGCGAGGAAACTTGAAAGCATCGTTCTCAATAACTGCAGAGCTGTAATGCTGGTAATGCAAACCTGGACAACAACACTCTGCCAATGGCAAAGATAAAAAAAGTAGTAGAAGAAAGACCAAAGCACAACTGAGGAAAATAGACCCCATTACAACCACCCTCAGATGAGCTTGAAATGCTATACGGAAAAAAAAACATGTCTACTGAGCCAAGGGTGTCCTATCATGATAGGACTACAGAATTCAACAAAAAAACTTTACAAAGAACAGAATAACTACTTAAACTTACTGAATGAGGTCTGTCCAAGGACCATCCGTAACAAGACAACTTATAACATTCAGGATGTATCTGGTTTGCGAAAAGTCCAAGTTTGCAAGAAGGTCAAAACATTTGGTATTGGAATCAAATGAATCACTGTACTGTTAAACAAAAACCAAGCCCTGCACTGGTGACGTGGAACAAGACCAGGGTCGATTCAACAGAAATCAATGGAAGATTTCGTTGGCATTGAAAACCGAGGTAAAATAAGGTAGCTTTTCACTAAGAAGTTGATGGTGCAGAGACCGGGGGTAGGGGGACACCAAGGTATTTTTTATGGGGATGCTCCACCCACAATTGTAGCCCCTTTAATATACCAAATTTCAGACTATCTTAATTTTTTTAATTAAACAATTATTTGTGAAAAGTTAAAAGATACTCCATGACAGGAAACAGAACGAATGTGCACAACGAAAAGCGTCAGCGAAGTGTGTCTTTCCTTTTATTGACAACGGCAAATCAGTCCAAACCAGATTATGAGAGTCAAGGTTTGAAAAATCCAAACTGAATTAGTTCCATGTTATGTGTTTTTCTCAGGTTGTCAAACACATCCACAGCTATTAACAAGATTCATCACACTATGCGAGGGAAAAGTCGAGATGCACAGTTTCTTGAAAGTAACGATTGCACAATTATGGCACGACATCCTTGAAAGTAAAGACCTTGCATGATGATTTACCGCTTTCTTACTGTACTTTTAGGATTTTTCATAATTTAAGTCATCTTTTAAAAGGCTTATGTAGATACATGTGGTAAATGTGACAGCTTAGAAATTGTGATTACGTATTCCCACATTGAAAAGGAAATCACTAATGCTAAACAATAAAAGATTCACATTGAGCAAGCAGGGGAGGGGTATGACTGCCTGCACTTTGACCTTTCAAAAAGACAAAAAAAACAGAAGATGGCTTCCCCTCTGTAGCATCCCTTCCTTGGATAAAGTGGAGATTTTAAACCCTTTTTTATAGACATTAAGCTTTTTACACTGTATATGTATATATATTTTTAGCACGGCATGTCTGAAAAACAGTTTAACTGAGCCGTTTACCGTGGTTAAATTTAAAAAATGCCACAAAAATAAGAATGTAGTTATTTTGTGAAAGGAAAGGGGGTTCCCAAAAATTTGGATGTGTGCACGCCAGTTTTAATCCAGCCCTCATCTAGCTAGTTAGTTCATTACAGGAAAAAAATGTCCTTTTTTTCGGATGAGCAATACGACCAATTTTTTAAATACAACCTATTTTTCAGTGGGAATCAAAATGACTAAAATCTACATACTTTTTCGATCAAAACATTGACAACTATACCTTAGGGCAGCGCATAGCTATATGAGAAAATCATTGATAATGCAATTTCAGAAGTAGTGCAAGCTTTGGGGAATTTCCAAATGGTCCTTCATATGCACTTAGGGTTAGTTACTTAATCGGAGTTTGAAAGTATCAGTGCACTCGTTTTCTTCAGGATATCTAAGGCTTTCTTTAACATCTTTCCCCATACATCGCTTGTGCGTGCTAAACTGATGAATTCTCGGAAACTCTGGAAAGATGCATCATATTTTGTTTGAGAGCCTTGCGCATATGATGGCTTGTTATTAAAAATGTTCGGCACGAACATCGCACAGACGTCAACACCAAGTTTCACTCTCTTAGTATTATGGTCTCTTGCTATAACTTCTACAGCAGAAGACGACACCTCCTCCATCGGCAGATATATGCAAATATATGTCTAATTTATACTTGATTGATAATCATTCTCTACTAATGTTCACACATTATCACTATATGTCCGATCATGAGGGGGGCCAGAAAAGTAGCAAATTGACACAGGGAAACCATATTTCATTCAGATTGTTCAAGTTTGTAAGAGTTATTCTTTTAGTCAAAATATTCCATTGTTTCATTCTACCAATGCGTCTTTCTACATGAATACACAACCCAGTAAAGCAACTGACTATATCAGATCAGGTATGGGAAACTGCTTTTTTCGTCCATGAGAGAATGTGGTAAAACTAGTTGAATGCCATGCTTACTTAATGCTGAATTCCTTGTCCAACCTCTGCCATTACTGTATCCCACTTCTAAAGTTTTCATTTTTACATTGTAACAAAACAGACAAAAAAAATTGATCTACAAAAGGATTAAGGACGTCCGCGGGAAAAAACCATGTTTACCATGTTTTTTCCTTCATACTTCACATGGTGAGATGTCATCATAGAAGTTCAAAGAGCAAATAAAAAATGGGGGTCACCGTTCTCGTTGAGGAGTGAGGTGACATCAAAGTGCGCCAACTTTCTCGTAGAAGATCGCTTGTGCGCCAATCTATACAAGTCAAGCATAGAAGTCATTTTTTGGTAGAAAAACTAAATGGATTGCTCAATGTTTATTTGCACGACCACTCAAATAATCCATGGAATAATATTATGTGAAAATATTTGTAAATACTGTTTCGCAAATAGCTTTTTTTTTAAATTCGAATTGGCAGTCATGAGCGACGCTTTTGCTGCGACTTCGCTCAAACTTGTCACGGAAATCGGTGTTTTTATTATCATTTTACCATAATATTTTTCTCAAATTTAGAATATTAACAGCCTATGTAATTATTTGTCAAACATTGAAATCAAAAGTGGGGGTCACCATATTCATTTCCAAGATATTGAGCCGTAAGAGCCGCAAAGTTTGAAAATTTGGCCGCCATCTTGAATACCGAGAGGAGACTGGGTCCAGTAGAATCTTTTCCATCCTTTTTTCTGCAGTTTTTCAACCTGAACGATTTTTTTTCCTCAGTAAAATTCCTTTTTTAAACTTTTTTTTCTTTTTTTAAATAATTTCCATTTAAAAAAAATTGGAAAAGTCATTACCGAAAAAAATTCTTTTAGGCCGCCATCTTGGATGTAGTTGAGGTAGCGCGCGCTAGCGTGAACAATGCCCTCGAACGTCCTTAAGGAGAAATATTGTTTGAATGACAAGTTTTAAAATTTCAATCAAATGATCTATCAATTTCTCATTATTCATTTATTCTTTTTGGTCAAGTTATATGCACAAATATATTCAAAACAGAACAAGCAAAACTTCTTAGTAAAAGTGAAAAAACGGCATGCACAATTTTAAATTACAAGGTGGGCGCTAGACATTTTAATCTTGTAATCATCATTAACACATATCAATATAGAACTCTGCTATTGCAACAATGAAGATCATACATAACTTATGTAATTATTATTTTTCATTGTTTTAGCGAAATTACAAAAAGAATGATAAAAATTATTATTTGGATGACTTTAATATTTCATTCAAACATCACATAAAATCTTGCATAAAATTATCCTTTTTCAAGTCGAGCTATACACAAAAAATATTTTCAAAACTGAACTACCAAGGCATCTTGGTGTAAGTGAAACTTGGTGTGCACAAGATTTTGATATGCACTTATTAAAGATACGATATAAGATAGTGCCCGCTAAATATTGTGACAGTAAAAAAATTGCATAAAAAACTGAGGATTAAGAACCTCCTGGGTGAAAATTCACAAATTAAGCACCATACATACATATCATACCCTTATCTGTTATGTTAGGGGGTCGACTTATCACCATGGAGATTCAGTTCCCCCCTGTCAATGCCCATTTTTGCTTTGTTGTTGTTTTTGCAAAGAAAGTTATAAATAAATAAATAAACAAACAAACGAACAAATAAGTTTAAAGAATGCTTTTTTTTCTTTTTCTTTTCCTTTTTTTAACTACAGAATGCTTTTACTGCTTAAATAAAAATGTTGCTACTAAAAGACATTCATTTCAGCTACTCAGTTCTGGTTACTTTATCTGTTTACAAAGGTTAATGACGTCAACGCTTAACACTCCACAGTGCAAGAAAAAAAGTTGTGAAAAAAGGGAATATCACTCATCATTTTCAGTGGCTTATGTACAGTTTGATAGTGATTAATTACATATCATACCATTATCTGCTATTTTAGGGGGTTGACTTATCATATGGGGATTCAGTTCCACCCTGTCAATACCCATGTTTTTGCTTTTTTGTTGTTGTTTTTGCAAATAAAGTTATAAATAAATAAATTAATTAATTAACAAACAAACAAACAAATAAAACCATAAGTACAAAAATACAAAAGTTTAAAAAATGCTTTCCTTTCTTTTTTAGTGATTTGCTGGTGCAAAAAAGGTGTTTTTAGCTATTAGACTTGAAATTCCTTCCAGAAAGACACACATACAGCATTTGTGACAGGTTTAGAAATATTGAGAGTGCAACTAAGAGATTTGGAAAAATAAAAACACCTAACCAATGAATCAAGAAGTTAAGAGAAGCCAAAATGTCAAATTTGGAACTACACCAAGGTATTCATGGACATGATGAAGTCCTACAAAGCTTTCTTGTTGAATGCAATCAAAAAGAAAGGCTGGCTAAGTGACTGTGACAAAATATTACGACTAAGGTATGCACGTCATATGAACCACCAACTCCAGTTGCAGCACAATTTTATTTCTACATAAGGCATTTAGCATTTTACTTTGACTGAGTTTCGTTTGTCCACAAATACAACCCAATCCTTGAGGCTATGCACCCTAGACCTCGTTACGTATTTGGCGTAGAAGAGGTGGGGGGCTACATATGACTGCAATCTCCCCGATTAGTAGGGCACCTGTGCCCGGCGATAAGAACAGAGACATTAATAAAGTTATTATTATTATTATAAAAGGTTGCAAAGATTTCCCAGGTGGTCGCCACTTACATGTCATGGCAGCCGTAGCATATAAAAAAGGTGTTGTGCTCTGCGAGCCATATGAGAAATTTAATGGCGAATTTTTTGCTTCATTTATACGTCAACACTTTAATATCACATTCCCTAATGCTGGCCCTAAAGTAGCTGGTAAGAGGCTGTTTATTATGGACAATGACCTGAGCCAAACAAGCAGTCCTGCTCTGTTGGCCTTGCACGAGATAGAGGCAGATCTATTTCGCCTTCCAAGCAGATTTCCCCGATTAGTAGGGCACCTGTGCCCAGCTAGGAGACAGAGACTTTAAAGGAACAGTTAACACCCAAAATGGAGAATTTTCCGTCAAACTCTAGCTATTTAGGAACACAATTTTACCATTTTAACGACTGACCAGTCCTTTCGCGTCCCTGTAAAAAAATTATAAACATCTCACTTCGACCGCTACGAAAGACGCCATGTCTGCGCCCGCGATGAACTACCGCTTTAGCTCCTGACGTCACAACGTCAAATGGGTCAGAAGTCCATTTGGTTCGTAGTAGTTTTTTTGCTAGCATTTTTCTAGCGCATTTTTCTAGCAAAATGGTGCACTGTTGTGTTCCAGGATGCACAAATTATTCATCGAAAACTACGAACATAAGCTATCATAAAATTCCAACGGATCCGCATCTAAAAAAATCATGGATTGCTCGAATAAGACGAGAAAATCTACCGCCTCTCAAGAATTGTTATGTCTGCAGCACACATTTTGAGACAGAATGTTTTGAGGTCAACCTGATGGAAAATTTAACCGGACAACGAAGGAAAAGGGAATTAAAGCCTCATTCTGTACCAAGCATATTTAATTTCTCTACATCAACTGCATCAGAGAAAAGAAGACTTTCTACAGAGAACCGTGTAAAGCGACAAAAACACAAAGAGGTAAGACCTGCTCTGGTCGTAGTACTCGTAGTACTTAAAAAAAACATCTGGCGGCTGATATATCGAAAGATAATGTCCGAGGATTAGAGATGGTCCGAAAAATTAACATTTGGCTGAGAAGCGAAGCTTCGAGATATTAAAATTTATTCCGATAAATTTTCTGCTTTATCTTTGAAAGAAAAACAAGCGCTGGGAAAATACACATTTTATCTGTCTCCGATTGGTTGTTTGGCGCCTGGTAAGCTCAGCCGTTGTCATGACTAAGAGACGGAACATTAGATTTTTTAGAGGGGGGAGCTGGAAAACTGAGAAAGCTTGTTTGTGTTTTTGAAATGTTATTCTTTCCACCTTGATTGGCTTTAGACTCCCCAGTTATACCATTGACTTTTACTTTAACTGTAAGACGTCACCTAATTAGTTAATTCAACAGTTTTCATTTTGCCCTTATATTGCCCAAATTTATGCCTTACATGCTTCTATTTCTTACAATTTTTTTTACTGAGGGTATCAAGAGGATGGTTGGCGTAATTTACTAAATTTATGTCTTCTTTTATGTACCTGGAAGTGCCGTAATATCGTTTCCCTGTAATATTTATTTTTTTCTTAAGACTTTAGATGACCTCTTGGCCCCAAGTACCAGTGAGATGGAAAATTATGATGTTTTGGGTGATGTGGAAATCAAAACACCAGTACCTGAAGAAATCAACAGTCAAGTTGACATAGGAATACAATGTTCACTTGATATCAACTGTACCATAACAAGAACTGTGTCAACCCAAACCGATTTTGAAAGTGGTTCAGAAAGGGTAGCTGATGCTAGTGTACAAGTTGATGAAGCGATGTACAACAAACTACACAACTGGGAGTCTATTCATGATCATACATACCATCATCCCATCCTAAATGTATCTCCAGAGAAATCTGAACAGAGTGTGTCACCCCAAAAGTCCATCAAAAGTATAGCTTCCATCTCTTCAAGTCCACTGTTCTCAAGTGATTAGGATGATGTTGATGATGATTACATCGCCAGTGCATCCCAAGATACTGGGACATCAACTGACACTGAATCAGAAGAAGTATTAGATTATGAGAAGTATGTGGCAGAGCCCAAATATTTAGTCTTTGAATCCTGTCTGAAAGAGATGTTCAAGTTCTGCATGTGCTGTGGTTCAGTTGTTTCTAATCTCAAGATCATACATACTGGCTGTCTAATCACTGTTAAAACTACTTGTTTGGAGAACCATGATGTCAACTGGAACTCCCAGCCAATCATCAACCGCACACCTGTTGGAACTCTTCTTCTCTGTTCTTCAATCCTATTTACTGGTAACACTTTCTCCAGGATTCAGGACTTTGCCTCTTGTCTGGGTCTACAATTGTTTAGTAAGCAAGTTTTTTACAGAAATCAAAATAAATATCTCTTTCCTATTATCAACGAAGCATGGGAGAGGGAGAGGAGGAGTGCTGTAGAAGAGTTGTCCAACAAAGAGATTGTCAAATTGAATGGTGATGGGAGAAGTGATAGCCCTGGCCATAATGCAAAATATGGCACCTATACAATCATGGACAGTGAGAGTGGTAAAATAGTTTCATTTAATCTAGTTCAGGTCACAGAAGTTTCCTCTTCAAATGCCATGGAGAAAGAGGGTTTTGTTCGATGCTTAAATAGCTTGGAGGATGACGACATCTCCATTTCCACAATAACAACTGACAGGCACACATCAATCGCAAGTACTATGCAAAAGGATTACAGCCATATTACTCACCAATATGACATTTGGCATCTATCAAAGTCCATTGTAAAAAAGCTGAGCAAGAAAGCCAAGTTGAAGAAGAACCAAGACCTAAACCACTGGATACAGTCAATTTCTAATCACCTTTGGTGGAGTGCAGCAACTTGTAATGGTGATGTGGTTTTGTTGAGAGAAAAGTGGATGTCCATCCTTCATCACGTACAGAATAAACACTCCTGGAAGGATGCCACAATCTTCAAAAGGTGTGCACATCCCCGCCTAAGCCGTAGAGAGGTTCGTCAGAAGTGTTGGCTTAAGCCAGGATCTTCAGCAGCAGTGGCTCTAGAGGAAGTGGTCCTTGCACCTAGGCTTCTAAATGACCTGGCAAGGCTGACCGAGTTCTGTCATACAGGTGGCCTTGAAGTCTACCATTCGATGCTACTTAAGTACTGCCCAAAGCGCCAACATTTCTCATATCAAGGTATGGTAGCCAGAACACAGTTGGCTGCCCTTGACAACAACCACAACACAGGTGTGTTTTAATTCTTTAATTACTATTTACTATTTTCCCCTACAGGACCATAAGGTCTGCTCTTTCCTTATAAAAATTATTTTTTGCTCTGTATTAATTGTACCTTGTTCCAATTTGATCACATTTTTATCCACCCTATTTACTAAATGGTGCCCAATTACTTTAAGAGTACTTATTGTAGTTCCTTTTTTCATTTTTCAATGAAATTGAATGCATTATACATTAACTGTTTAGGAAGAAATCAAGCCGTTATTAAAGAAGGAGAACGAAGTGGAGAGGCAAGATACCGCCAGTGCTTCCCCAAAATGCATAAACGGTGGGTAGTAAAGCCTGTAAAGGAGAAGAAAACTTATGGGTTCCTGCCTGACCTACAGAAGAGGGTTTTGGAAATGTGTGGTGGAACAGGTGATATTCCTGATCCAGTCCCTGATGTGCCAGCTAATATTGCAAGTGAACCTGCTCCTGATAAACAGGAATTAATTGAAAGACACAGATCAAGGTTCAACAGATAATAAACAGTGAAGGATATAATAAAGTATTTATCAATATTATTCCATTTGGTGGAGGGTTCAGTACATTTTGAGGGAATAGGAATAAAGCACATATTCTCCTGTTTGACCAGGCTGGGAATAGCAAAGTCTTTTCTTCCTCTGAAATTAGATGCTATCTGGTTCAAAAATCTTTTGCAATGGGCATTGCTCTCAATAATGACTAAAAATATTTTAACCATCAATTAAGTATATTTTGGATGGTAGGAGGGCTCATAATGATTTTCTAAAGAAATTATGTTACATTCTGTAGCTTTGGGAATCAACTGCATAATATTTTGTTTTGTATATACTCTGTTTGAAGACACTAATATGTATTTGTCCATGTGTATCTATTTCAAATGCCATTGCAAGGGCGGATCCAGGGAGGGGCAAAGGGGGGCTGTAGCCCCCTCCTTTTTTCACCAAAAAATTCAAATAATAGCATAAATCAAAAATAAAAATTCATTTAAATTGATAAATACTGTAGAACAAACAAATATTCGGTGTAATATGCTTTTAAAAGCATAATAGACAGTATTTCAAACATTTTCTAATATTATTGATAAAATTTAGCCCCCCCCCATATATTTTTTGCTGGATCCGCCCTTGCATTGTTTTAGATTGACTAGTCTTTGCCTTATGTAAAAAATAACAGACTTGTCAATACAAAACAATAGTTTATTGTTAAAATTTAGTAAAGTTCAGTATATTTCTCTTTTTTCACTGTGTTACAGATTTCCTTTTATTGGTTATTGTATTCTTCCAATTGGTCAGTTACTTCAATTTCTAGTCATCTGCATAATCGAACCCTTCAAAAACAAAGTCTTCCTCTAACCCTGGGGGAGGGAAATCTTGTCTAATGCACATAACAGCACATGAAGGTAGAACTACTCTGACTTCTTTGCCAAGAAACCCCCAACACCATCTTGCTAGTTGGCGATATGCAATGTGCCGGCACTGCTGGTGCTCAGGTCCTTCATAAGAGTCTTTGTATTGTTGCTTATACTGCATTCAGGCAGTATACAATACATATTTATTTATGCAAAAACAGGTAAAAACCCAGGATGTTGAGTTATGCAGGTAGGGGGCTCTGTTGCATCCCCATCTAAAACAACTTTCTGGCATTTATCCACAACCTTCTTTACTTCTTGAAAGCAAATACACTCGTCAATTCTATCCATTATTTGGCAATTTCCACAAGTGCACCTTCAAAATAATAAAATAGAGTGCACACCATTAATCCTTGAAACAGCTATTAACTATTTAGCACTTCATGATATCCAGTTATCAAGTATATTAGGTTATTAACAAACCAAAATTCACTGAGGCCAAGGTATGAACAATACACACACATGCACACACAAACAAGAAAAAAACCCATCTACATGCTGCTATTGTTGCCACTGAAAAGCTCCAATGATTAGTTTGTACAAAAAATTAGTGCAAATAGACAATACATTGTTTTATGGTATGGCTGGAATGCACTCTAGCAAAGGTTAGTTTATTTCTTAAAATGCTGGAGATCCTAGTTTTATCTGTTGAAAGGGAAATGACTAAAATATTATTATGCAACTTGTAATTTGTAATGGTTTGTTATAAGCAATAATTTAGTCCTGAAAAACCTCTTTAGAATGCATGGACCAATAAACTACTGTATTATACAATGAGTTTAGGTGCACAGCCTGCAGATAGCTTAACTAGTCGAGGAAGGCTGTACAGAAACTTTATATATTAAGCTTACTTTTGCACATTACTTAACCATTATTGACATGTATTATAACAGTATAAATATTAACCGAAATATACATGTATAAACTTACATATTAGTACAAGCTTGTAAAACATTCAGTATGTTACTTGTCTTCTAAGTCCAAGTAAGCTTAAATGTGATCAATCTAAGAATAAGTCTTATTTGACCAAATACGAAAACGAAAAGCATACAAAAAACATTAGACTGACAAATGATGTTTTTAGTTAATTTTTACTCCTGAAGGAGCACTTTGCCGGCAAATGGAGTGCTTACGAGCTGACAGTATAATAAGTTGCCATAAACTTACCAGCTACAACTCTGAAGGCGATCTTGGTCTTGTTCCTCATTACTTTCGCTACTTGAATTTTCACTGTCCTCTGAATTTGACGCTAACTCAATCTCTGGTTCAAACTGATATGGTTGAATAGCAATTTCCTCAAAATTCCCCAACGATTCTTGAGAGAAAACTTCACTAGAGCTGTCAGAATCCCCAGAACTTGAACTTGGGTTGTCAGACATGATTTTCAAATGAGACAAAGGGCAAAAAAATTGCTAATAAACTAGAGAATAATAGTAGAACGGCTTTCAGATGCTCTATCACATTGACGTTGTGACGTCACAGATCATCTTCTTGCGCCCGCGATGAAATGGCAACATGGCGTCTTCCATGGCGATTTACGCAAGATGTTTGAATTTATTTTCAAGGGATACAGAAGGACAGTCAGTCATAAAAGTGCTATAATTGCGTCACAAATTGATATAGTTTGACTAAAAAATGGTGTTAACTGTTCCTTTAACGCCGACCAGCAAGCTACACAAGAAAAAATTAATTAAACAATGGCTCAGAGATCAATTCAAAAACCTCCCTCAAGAATGGCAAGTAGTTGAGGTACTTATTTCATCAAATTGAACTAGTCTATTAGTCGAACGGGCAGAACTAGATATTCCACACTGCTTTCATCATTGCTATTTTTTAGATGGATTGATTTGTACTTTTGCTTTTCTCGTCTTTCTATTTGTGATTTAGGTTAAGTTCAACGTTGGAAACGAGGAAGTTCTCTTCGACTTTGACACCACCAACTCAAGTATTAAAACTGTTGATAAGGAAACTATCCGTAGAGCTTTGAAGGTAATGGAAATAAAACACACGATAATGAGAGCAAAAATGAAAAATGACGATCATCATTTTATAAAAATTAGGTATGGAATTTTGTAATGGCAGGACAAAAGAGGCCACAAAGTTATACTTTTGCACAGCCTCAACAGCCATTGTGTTTGACAAAAATCTTCAACTTTAGTTGAAGTACTGATGCAGGAGGCTTTATTTCAAATAACCTGATCTCTATCTCAGTTTGGGAAGTGATATATGTGGGACTTATCAAGTATTAGCTAGGACTTTCAGCAATTTGGCACATGCTTATAAATCAACTTCACCAGTAATCAAATTGACTTGATCACAAATAACAATGTTTATGTTAGGCAAAAGATGAAGGTGACATTGCTGACTTGGCATACCATGAACTGAAACTCATTACAAATTCTGGGCTACCATCTTTATGCAGCTTAAGGAAAGAAAGAAAAGAGTTGAATACTATCCTAGAAATTAAAGAATTCAAAGTAAGTTATACATCAAACAAACTTTATCTATTCTGTAAGGATAATCATAATAAGTTTTTCTTATATTAGTAGATTGCTTATAAATGATATGTATATATATACAAACACACACACACACACTCCATTGCAGAAAGGTTGTAGTGTACATTAATTCTATGCAAATTATAAAAATATCTAATGGGATGAACCCAAAGTACTGCTTTAAGTGGCATTGCTTGCATGCAATGATAAATCTCTTGCAGGAATCAAAAAATGATATTTTGCATGGGTGTTGTATCAGCACTTACAAATTGCATCTCATTAAATATACTGAATGAATCACATATTTGTATAAATGTATGCTACAACCTTTATGCAATATTGAGTGTTATTATATTTATATACTAGAATAAAATTACAAATAGTTTATATAGAATACAATTAACTAAATGAGAGTAAATTATAGTTAATTAACCTATATGTAAATGTTAAAACAGGAACCCACACTGAAAGGATGCTCCAGATCAATAAAAGAAATTTTGGAGTACTTGGTTGAAGAAAAAGAGTTTTTTGAAGCAATTCAAAGCACTCAAAATAACCAGATCAGTCTCCGTTTCTCTGGGGATGGGAGGAGAACGACAAGACTTTTGGGCAGTACTATGACAACCTTCGCTATGCCATCTGAAAACTTGATAACAAGAAGTCCAGAGAAGGAATATTGTGTCTCAATTTATAATGGTAGGCATTTTTTCATTTGTGGTAGCTTAATTCATAACAGGAGAGTACATAGAGCTAGTATAGTTAATAGCAGAATTTAATTTAGATTAAAATTTGTTAGGTAAAGAGGACTATGACATACTGGCAGATGAATCAATGAAAAGTATATACAGGGAAATGGCAAGTTTAGGTGAAGCAGGAGTGACTCTGAAGAATACACATTATATGATAGACTGGTAAATTTTTAATATTTAATTAATAAATTTAATAGGTCACTAGTTGACTAGCCAGCTAATTACAGCTGTGTATTTTTACAAGTCATGCTGTATTTTGGCGAGCCTTTAGGTGATGAGTAAAAATTCACAGCTGTATTAGCTGGCTAGTCTCATATTGTCGTGACCCTACGTCACATGCCCATATTTGTCAATATGTTAATAAGGTTCTTGGCGCCTTTTCTTGTAACCGCCATTTTGTCTTGTTTATGTGAACTCGTTGCTAGTCAATAAATTCAGTTTAGCGAACCCGAAACCACAACATGGCGTCAGAGTGGCTCGAAAAATCAAGATAAAGAGTTCACCTCTCAAGAATCTACGTTTCGAGTACCAAATACCAGGTCGGTATAATATTTTTCGTCTTCAACGCAAGTCAGGACAAACTAAACAACGCACGACGAAGCAATGGCCGAACTCACTGGTCTTCCAAGTCCTCGTATGGACTGGTACGCCTCAGATGTCCCTCAAGCTCTAAAAAAATTTAAAGCGACATGTGAGTTATATTTTTCTGGGCCCCTGAAGGGCAAAACCGAGGAAGAGCAAATTAGTTATCTCCAAATCTGGTCTGGTGAAGAAGGGATTGAACTGGTCTCCACTTGGTCTCTCATGAGTGACGAGAAGAAGAAGTTTTAAAAGCACCTACTGGAAAAAATTCGAAGAATACGTGGCCCCTAAAAGCAATTTCCGCCTTGCAAGATACAAGCTACGAACCCTAAGACAAGAGCAGGATGAAATGGTAGACTCATTCATAAAAAAGGTCAGAGTACTGGTTAATGAATGCAAATATACCAATGAAGACGAACATATCATTGATGCTTTGATCTTTGGGTCTAGCCGCCCACGTGTACAAGCTAAATTGCTTGAATATGATGCTTCCTTAACTCTCACTAAAGCTATTGACATAGCCAGGACTGAGGAAGCAACTAGTTCTCAGCTCCAAGATATCAACAGAGGCATAAATACTACAGTTGTGCATGCCTTAGGTCAGAACATGCACTCAAAACCACTGAAAGCTCAGTTACAAAATAATAAACAGCTATGTGGGAACTGTGGCACAGCCCATGATAGATCTCAAAAATCCTCTTGCCCTGCTTACGGCACACAATGCAACCAATGTGGAAAGCCCAACCACTGGGGAAAGGTTTGCCGCTCGAAAAAGCCCCCAAGGCCCCCAAAAGGAAGGAATGATCCACAACCTAGCCAAAATGAGCCAAAAAAGCAAATACACACCCTAGAAACTGACAACCTCAGTGCTGAAACAGCCCCTGAAATGCCTCAACTGTATTTTCATTCTCTGTCCATAGACAATATGTCACAAAGTAACAGTGAAGCAGTACTTGAAATGCAGGTTGATGCTGAGCTGGGTGAAGCCACACTTTTGTGTAAAATAGACACCGGTGCAGAAGGAAATGTCATCCCAGCAAGCACCTACAAGATGTTACACCCATCGACTCCTTGCGACCCCACTGGCAAACCCCTTGGTCTAACTCCATCATCAACAAGAATTACAGCATATGGTGGAAATTCCATACAGCACTTTGGTATGTGTACACTCACCTTATCACACAATGGCCAATCCAGCCCTCAGCCATTCCATGTAGTCAACACCGCTGGACCAACCATCTTAGGTCTACCAACATGCACCGACATGAAGTTAGTCACTCTCAACTACAGCCTCCACGTGGAACAAGGCCAACCAAGCGAGACAGAGCAGACACAGAGCCCTGCCAGTGACCAAGAAGCCAAGACGGCGCTACTTCAACAGTATGCTGATTGCTTTCAAGGCATAGGATGTTTTAACGGAGAATACCACATAACACTGGATCCCAATGTACCTCCTGCAGTACACCCCCCATGGAGGGTCCCAGAAGCCCTACGGGAACCCCTGCGCAAGGAACTTGAATCCCTTGTCAAACAGGGAATCATTGCTAAAGTGGATGAGCCCACTGACTGGGTTAACTCCCTCGTTTGCACTACTAAAAAGGATGGTTCTCTACGCTTGTGTCTCGACCCAAAGGACTTAAACAAAGCCATCAAACGCCCACACCATTACACACCGACACTTGATGAAGTGCTCTCAAAGCTGAGTGGATCTAATTATTATTCCATAGTAGATGCCTGCAGCGGATACTGGAATATAAAGCTCGACTATGAAAGTTCAATCTACACCACCTTCAACTCGCCTCATGGCAGGTACAGGTTTCCGAGACTACCATTCGGCCTCATCTGTGCCCAAGACATCTTCCAGAAAAAGGTTGACGAGACCTTCGGTGACCTCCCAGGAGTGACTGGTATCGCTGATGACATTGTTGTCTATGGAAGCGACCGCAGTAAACACGACGACAACCTCAAGTAATGGAATGTGCTCGTGAGACTGGTCTCAAGTTCAACCCTGACAAATGCAGGATTGGTTGCACTGAGCTTCCGTTCTTTGGACACATCATCAGTGCGGATGGCCTTAAGCTTGACCCAAGCAAGGTTGAATCCATCAAAAACATGGACCCTTCAGCAAGTCTCGCAGACCTTCAAACCTTCCTTGGCATGACACAGTACCTCTGTTGTTTCATATCAAACTTAGCTTCCAATCCAATCCTTCCAAACCAAGCTGCAATCCTATGGGACCTGACCAAGAAGAGTAGCACCTTCAAATGGTGTCCAGAACACCAGTCTGCAGTAGATGAGATCAAGACAATGATTGCATCACCTAACTCACTCCAGTACTTTGACAGCAGTAAGCCAGTTACCATCCAAGTGGATGCATCTCAGCGAGGTCTTGGTGCAACCCTCCTTCAGGATAAGGGCCCTGTAGAGTACAGAAGCAAGCTCCTAACAGAAACTGAGAGCAGATATTCTAACATAGAGAGAGAGATGCTTGCAGTTGTGCACAGCCTTGAAAAGTTCCATTACTACGCATATGGTCGGCCCGTAATCGTCGAAACTGATCACAAACCTTTAGCAGCCATCTTCAAGAAACACCTGGCAAGTGCCCCACCCCGCATCGCAAGAATGATGCTGCGAATACAGAAGTATGATGTTCAAATTAAGTATGTCCCTGGAAGAGACATTCCCTTAGCTGATGCACTGTCACGATTGAACCCTTTGCAAGGTGACACATCTGGTCTTGATGTAACAATACACGAGCTCCACATGCACCTAAATGCAAGTCCAACCAGAGTAAAACAGATTCAAGATGAAACAGCAAAAGATCTGACACTACAGACACTTCGTCAAGTCATCACCGAAGGCTGGCCAGAAAAGAGAGCAGAATGTCCCCCTCACCTGTATCCTTACTGGAACTATCGTGATGAGCTCACAGTCACAGATGGAGTAATTTTAAAAGGCACACGTATCGTCGTCCCAAAGACCTTGCAACAAGAGGTTCTCCAGCAACTCCATTATGCCCACCAAGGTGCAGAAAAATGCAAGCTCAGAGCTAAGGGATCAGTGTTCTGGTCAAACATCAATGCAGACATTGAAGACATGGTAAAGAGCTGTCCACCTTGCCAACACAACCAGAACATGAACACTAAAGAACCTCTCATGCCCCACGATATTCCGCAAAGGCCATGGCACACTTTGGGATCAGACTTATTCTTCTGGAACAACTCCTCATACTTACTCGTCTGTGACTACTTCAGCAAGTTTCCAGTAGTTCGCAAGCTGACTAACATACAGTCTACCACTGTTATTGCAGACCTAAAGGCCATATTTGAAGAACACTCATTCATGTCACCACAAGTCCTTATTACAAACAAGCAAATGTTTTCATAGAGAGGAACGTTGGAATTGTCAAAAACCTCCTGCAGAAATGCAGAGAATCTGGAGCAGACCCACATCTAGCAATGCTATGTTTGAAAACCACTCCACTGGATCACAACCTCCCATCACCTGCAGAGCTGTTGAACTCTAGAGTATACCAGTCAAACCTCCCAGCCGTGTCCAAGCCTGCTCTATTCAGTGCCCCAGTCCATGATGCAAACATCAAGCTACAAGAAAGGCAGGATAACCAAAAGGGATACTATGACAAGACCTCCAAGACTTTGCCTCCTCTTTGTCCACATGATTCAGTCCGAGTTCTTGACCCCCAAAGTCACAAATGGGAACCAGGCATAGTACAAGCTCCATCACCAACCCCCCGCTCATATGTTGTTAACATGAGTTATGGTGGTACCCTCATCAGGAATCGTAGACACATACGTCCTACTGGAGAGAAGCTCCATATCAGCAATGGTAACCAAGTTTCAGCAGTGTCTCCACCAACTGGATACCAACAGGCAGATCAGGAAAAGCCACCTTGCATCAAGGATGAAGAATCCCCTTCACTGAACACCATGCCACCCATGGATACCCAACCTACACCTGTACTTCGCCGCTCCAGTCGCACAGTCAAGCCTCCTGACAAGTTGAACTTATAAGTGACTATTAAGTGACTCTAGTTAAGATGTTAATTTAACCAGATATGTATTTTGCAGTATGCTGCACCAAGACATTACATTTACCTTGATTATGTTAGTATCAATAGAGACATTGACATTAGTTTTATCATTTGCACTTCGTGCTTTGTTGCAGAAGAGAGGGGATGTCGTGACCCGACGTCACATGCCCATATTTGTCAATATGTTAATTAGGTTCTTGGCGCCTTTTCTTGTAACCGCCATTTTGTCTTGTTTATGTGAACTCGTTGCTAGTCAATAAATTCAGTTTAGCGAACCCGAAACCACAACACATATTTTTCACATTCTTGTGCATACTGCATGTGTTCTTTTGAGAATTGTATAATAGAATATTGATATTGTTATTGTCATTATGGTGCACAATCACAATTGATGTAATTATATTAAGTATTGAAAACAACATATTTGAAAAATGCTTGCACTAAATCCATGAAAAGTAGTTAACTGCATGTTGTACATGTTAAAAAAGCACCCTATGTACCACATGTAATCAAATATAAAAAAGGATCAAAAATATTATAACTTTACTACAGTCAACACTTACCGTTAGACTGTTTTATTTGGTTATTTCATGGACATGCACAGATGAAAACAATTTTTGCACTAATAAGAAATAATTTTAATACAAAGATAACACTGCTCTTGACTAATTTTTTTTGAAAAATGTACTTGAAGTATTACATACATACATATTTTATTTGTTTTAGCAGGTTAAGAGAAAGAAAATAAATAAATATTACAAATAGATGAATATATAATTTTAAAAAAATTTACGCAGCTATAAAGCTGATGTGGACCTGCTATGACATATACATAATATTATATTAGTTACAAGACTGAAAGAAAAGAAAATGATGATAACTCTTTTGAGCATTTCTTTAGTATTAATTTGAAGGAATTTTTTCCGATGTTTGAGATATGTGTTAATTAATGTACTTTTCATTACTGCTAAATAGGCTACTTTGTGCTGACTGGAAATTTATGTCCATTCTCATGGGCATAAATAGTGCTAGCTCAAACTATTTCTGCCTCTGGTGTGAATGTTGTAAAGCTGAGCTCAGAAATTTCACCAGTAAGTATCAATAAAGGCAACTAAAAAAGGAAAACCTTTGAATAAAAAGCTTATTCATCTTAACCTACCTTCTATCATAAATAATTGCTCTGTATCAACTTAATGAACATGTTAACACTTACTAGTCCTAGACTGGCCAATAACGAGATCATTGCAAAGATCACACTCACTGGTAGGTTCAGAAGAAACGTATGGTGTCAAGCATGTACCACTAGTACCCATAGAATTCAATCATGTAGTGCCAGACACTTTACATTTAAAGCTTCGTATACGAGGAAAGCTATTAAACCAGGTACTCATTCTGTAAGTTTTACATGTCAAAATTCATCAATCAATGAAATTAAATGACTTTGTATAATTGCATTCATGATTATAGGTGGCCTGCTGGGCAATTGAACAGAAGAAAAAGAGAGAAATGGAAAATACAATTCGAGAAATAGGTATTAATAAAGATGCCCTTTTAACATGATGAAACAAGGACCTCTTGCAGCTTTTAGAGTAATTTCTAAGTATCCTGTATGCTGTTTTCTTCAAAGAACTGCACATTTTTTCTTATACTATTAATAATGTGATCTGAAATGATATAATGTAATTTTGAATGTAGGTGTGTCATTTTCATTCTATGACGTTCAGGATGATTCAGGGAAAACTACAACTAAGTGGACTTCACTAGACTGTAAGTTGTATTTGAACAACAAATTGTTTATTAAGTTTTATTTTACATACATATACACCTAATTGCCAAAATGTTGTCATAAAAAGGGAAAAAAACTTTAGAAATTCATCAGCAAGAAAGGAACAAATTAAAAGACAAAAGATCACTCAACATGAACTCTTTCTTTTTGTCTTTTAATTTATTTCTTCCTGAAACTTAAAGTTACTGATTGAAGTTCTTTTTTCATGTGCAATGTTCTTGCAATTAGGTGTGTGTACAGGTAACTATCATATGATTATAAGTGCAATGAATGATTAACGCCACTCAAGATGTTTGAAAGTTCAAACAATTACTTGCAAGTGTTAATTTCATATGATTACTTATTGATCATACGACTACAAAGATTTGGGAGTCACGTGATCATGAGTATTGCATGTGTCAAGGTTACATTTCAACTGTCACATTTTTGGTGATGGACTTGATGAATGATTCTTTGCTTTATATATAATTATGATTAATAATTGAAAAAATTTTAGTTGCTCTGGAAACATTAATGTTGCACTCTATGAAGTGCAAATCAATGATTAACTTTGCACTCCCCAAGAGGGATAGGTCAATCAGAATCAAGTAATTTTTGTAGTCACATGATTGAGAAAATCTTATAGTGCATTCTAGTTTTTTTCAATAGAACAAAAACTGTAATGCAACTTTTGTCAGAATTATCAGATTACTATATAGTCTCAAGTCTCAAGCTATTTTTTCCCATGCATGTGGCTTTTTAGAATATAATTTATTACAAAATGTATAATTCTAAAATTAGTCATTGAGAGAAAATAGCTTGAGACTACAAAGTTGTACTTTATACTTGGTAACTGTATATAAAAAGAAACTATTTTTCTGTATACACAAGCATCATTGTGCTTATATATATTTCATGAAATATTATTTTTTTATCATGGCATAGGTGATGACCTTGAAAAAGTGATCAAAACCTTGGACCTTACCTCTTTTCTATCAAACATGTCAGACAAGTCGAAGACAAGCTTGGACTGTCTGACAAAGCCACAACTTGTCTTGGCTTGCAAACACTACAACCTGAGAGCAACTGGGACAAAGGAAGTGCTTCGTGTCAATTTAAATCATAATTTTAAAGTGCATAATACGTTTTCAGGTAAGTAATAGTTGTATTTTGAATGCCTTTAAAATAATTAATTCGACCTAGCCTGATTGTTCATTAGTTATTAATTGATCGTCTTGTGTGACACGTGTTCTTGTGACGTTTTGGTGGCCTCAAATCACCGTTATTAGTCTGTATGAACTAGTTTAGTGTATACTGATTATTTAGTCGTTTATAGTCTCTGAATTTTAGCATGTCTCAACGTCAATTGCGTTCCACGTCAAGAGTGAATTACGCGGCAATGGCCGAGGGGAGAGACAATGATGAAGAAGAAATCTTCCATGAGAGTTTCTCGGAGCTACCCAGCCTGCATGACACGCACGAAGATCTGGTGGCGTCGCTTCGTGAAGAGCTTGACCTTGCAAAGAAGGAAAATGATCGCCTGGAGAGGGAAGACGAGGTAGAGTCTCTTCGACGGGAGCTTGAAACTCTCAAATTAAAAAATCAGCAATTAAAGAACAAGCACACGAAGTCCAAGGAAGGGGGCGTTCCCGTTGTGGACCGCGTGCGATCGGACACACAAGTCTCTAAAGCAGTCGAAAAGACATTACATCAGTTGGCCTTGTCCGACTCTAGTGGGGAAGAATCGGAAGACGACGTGTTCTCTGGTTCTGGAAAGGAGAAGCGAGGTAAGAAGGCTCGTTCGGGGAAAACAGCCAAAATTTCAAATAGAGTTGTTTACCCCCAGATATGGCTGCATAGCGAGCTTAGCCTCTCATATGTGAGCAAGAATTTAGACTATGATGATCTTACTTTACCAGAATTTGTGGCTGGATACACGGCTATTTTGTCTAACCGATCCATTTCGTCACTCGAGAAAGACGCGCGGATCGAACACCTAAACGCACTTATGTATTTGGCCACTCAGTTTCCATGGCGCATTGTGCGTTCATATCACGCGGCCGTTTTAAGTGAGATTGAGCGTGGCCGTTCCAAATGGGGAGATAACTTTACTGCGATAGAGAACCGCTTTATGCATGATGCTCATGTACAACAATACAGTGCTACCACAAAGCCGAAAGAATCGAGTGTGCGGGGTACCAATTTTTGCAAAGATTACCAATCAGGGAAATGTGCGCAAAAGGCTGATCATTATGGGCTTATCAGGAATGAGCGAAAGTGGCTGCAGCACATATGTGGGTCATGTTGGACCAAGCAAAAGGCCGTCGCTCGACATCCTGAGACGGCCCCGGAATGCCCTAACAAGGCGTCATCAGCAAAACCAGAGTGACTAGATGAGGACTTACGTGATTGTCGTTTACTGTATGATGTGCATAATTGGAACTCTGATATAATGGATAGTCTTTCAATTCGTGAGTTTTGTGACAATGTGTTCGCGTATCCTAAAGCGACGGCGCACAAACAAGTTTCGGTTCATGACAATGTGTTGTTCGATGCAGTGGCGCATGAACCTCCGTTTTCTACATTAACTTGGATTGATTTGCATGAACGAGTCATGTTGTCAAGACAACCTAATTTTCTGTCATGTTGACTTCGAGTCCCGTCAAGATTAAATATCGATGAATGGCGGGTTTCCTTATTAAATTATCATGATAACATTGTGTGTGATTTCCTCGAGTTCGGTTGGCCTTTGGACTACACGAAGCATGAATTTCCAGTTAGTAAGCCAAGAAACCATCAGGGCGCCACTACCTTTCCATGTGCTATCAATACGTACTTGCAACTCGAAAGGTCGTACGGGGCCGTGATTGGACCGTTCTCGGAGAATCCCTTTTCTAGTCGTATTGCCATATCTCCTTTAAACTCGGTACCTAAGAGTAATCCTGATGAACGAAGAGTAATTTTAGACTTGAGTTGGCCCGCTGGAACTGCGGTTAATGATGGTATTTCGTCGGAAGTTTATTTAGATGAAGAGATCAGGCTAACATATCCTACAGTTGACAGTATTGCCGAGGCTATAGTTAAGTATGGTCCAGGATGTTTAATCTTTAAAAGAGATTTAAAGAGAGCGTATAGGCAATTCCCCGTCGACCCACGAGATTATGTTTTACTGGGGTACGCATGGGAAAACATGTTATATTTTGACGTGGTGTTACCAATGGGTTTAAGAATGGCTGCGATGGCTTGTCAACGTGTGACCTCAGCTATTAGTTACATGTGCCAGATGGCAGGCTATGATGTGTTGAATTACTTGGATGATTTTATGGGAGTTTCTCCTAAAAGTAACGCTACAGATAGTTATGACTTTTGTGGTCAGACACTGTGCCGATTGGGACTCGAAGAATCTGTAGATAAAGCTTGTCCTCCTTCGACCAAAGCCATTTGTTTAGGGGTTGAATCTGATACTGTGAATATGACCATGTGTAACGGGAGAAAATTAAGTCAAATTTCACCTAGGCAAAATATGTGTTATTACTTACTGAATTGGCAAAACTAGAAATATTGGCAAATAGATTATTCATTGGGTGGCAGGTGTTCTATAGCCACATAACAAGCAGGTTAAAGTTCGCGTGATACACCTGTTGCAAGTCATTAATATTCTAGCACTGATAGCCATAACTGTTTTGACTTTTGACTTAGTGTTATGACCAGTGCTAGAGGTGACTTGTACAAGTTTCACGCATTCCTTAACCTTCTCGTATTAACCAATAATTCTCCCTTTACGTTATCTCATCTTTAGAGATTTACACTAAGTGAAACATGATTTGCTAGACAATGTTATGCTTTGTGATTTCTTGTTAATAATTGATTGAGAAAGTGATGAGTATGAAATATAAAATATTAATGAAACAGTATAAATACAATTGTAAAATTTAGTTAAGTTAGGAGACTCGCAGCCCAGCGCTGGAAGTTAAGTTAACAAGATTAAAGAAAATTAACAGTCATCTCCGTGCCTCGTTACTCCAAGTCTCGTACTTCTCGTAAGGGTATTTGTACGGGCCCTAGCCGAGTGTAGTGGTTCTACCATATCGTATTGCTAATTACCCCAAGTTAGTACAGTGATTGTACAACAGCGAATAGAGAAACAAGATCTCTATAAAGAAGCAAAATTCTTACCGTAACACATGTCTGTGACTAGTGATCGCCTGAATGAACTTGATTCGCTGTTGGATACTTGGCTAGAGAAGCGTTCAACAACAAAGAAACAATTGCAATCTTTAATCGGAAAATTATCATTTGTAACTAAATGCGTGAGGCAAAGTCGTCTTTTCTTGACGCGTTTGCTCGACTTATTGAGGCAGGCCCACCGCAATCATCATCACATTCGACTCACCTCTGAATTTCGAAAAGATGTACAATGGTGGAAGCGATTTCTACGTGTTTACAATGGTGTTTCGCTCATCAGTTGAAGTTCAGTGGTCTGTCCCAGACATGGAATTCTCCACAGATGCTTGCTTAACTCGATGTGGAGGACTTTCCTCGTCAGAGTATTTTCATTCAGAGTTTCCTGACTCTGTTCTACTTGAGTTTCCGCATATTCATCACTGTGAACGTTTAGCTATCATTATTGCAGTTCGTCTGTGGTGTCATGCATGGGGCGGAAAAAGACACCAAGTATATTGTGACAATGTTGCTGTGGTACAGGCGCTCAATTCAGGACGAGTTAAGGACCCGTTGTTGGCCAGAGAGCTACGCGAGTTATGGTTTTATTTGTCCGTAAGCGAATGCGAATTGAGGGCTGTTCATCTTTCCAGTTCAGCTAATCGAGTAGCTGATATACTTTCCCGGTGGCACTTGGATGAAGAACACTCTTACCAGCAGTTTCATTTGATGGCAGAACACGCACAGCTGCAAGAACGAACTGTGTCTCCTGACTGTTATACTCTTAATGATCTTGTTTGAATTCTCCATTGCAGATGTGGACTTGCTTGAGTTGCGTCGACAATTGAAAGTTACACGACGAGCAGCCTACGCAGAATGAACTCATCGAAATCATTTGACTCAGTGGAGAACATATTTGACTTTTTGTTATTATTTCAAGTTTGATGCTCTTCCAGCATCGCTAGACACTGTTTGTTTGTATTGCCAATATCTTAGCCAGTTTCTCACACCAGGGTCAGTTAAAAATTACCTAAGTGGGGTGAAGGCTTTCCATATTGTCGGAGGTTTTGCCTTTCAGCACACTAAATCTCCTGAGCTTCGTCTCACTCTCCGGGGTATAGATCGATTAGCACAGCATTGTCCGCTCAAAGCTCCCCCTGTGACCCCTGCGATTTTATCTCAGCTTATTTCATATAGTGATCTTTCTAAGATAGATCAAAGATGTAGTTTTTATAACTTCCTTCCTCTTTGCCTTTTTTCTGTTTGCTCGCGTCTCTAATATAGTGCCGCACTCAGTGAAGTCGTTTGATCAGAGAAAGAATTTATGCAGAGGGGATATTGTGTTTACGGAATACGGTCTGTCAGTTACCTTTCGGTGGACTAAGACGATTCAGTTCGGTCAGCGAAAGTTAACAATTCCGTTATTAGCCATGTCAGGGAGTCCCTTATGTCCAGTGCAGGCATATCGTCAAATGTGTCAGTTAGTCCCAGCTGCGAGCAATTCCCCAGCCTTTGTTATCCCGGGAAGGACAGGGGTATCATATGTTACCAAGCCTCAGTTTGTTCAAGCATTTAGGGCAAGCTAGCTGCGGCAGGAATTACGGATTCTCAATTATACAGAGGTCATTCTTTTCGCAGGGGGGGCACTTCGTGGGCCTTTAATGTAGGGGTTCCAGGAGAGCTGATTCAGATTTTCGGCGACTGGTCTTCAGACGCTTATAAAGGATACTTAGATTTGTCATTAGATTCTAAGCTTCTGTTGGCTGAGCGTATGAAAGCCTCTTTACAAACTTATATTTAACTTTTCTTTTCTTCTATCATTGCCTTTCAGCCGAGGAGCTCAGTTTTGGGGGGCTGTTTTGGTGGCTAGAGAGGTTTATTTTGTGGTATGTCTTTGATATTTTCTGTACTTTTCACGAATAAATCTCTCTCTGTGCCCAAAACTGAGTTGCTCGTCTTGATATAATTCTTAATGTCTTCAATGCCTCTGTGCATGCTAAGGGGGAATAGCGTTAAGGAGAATTGTTGTATTTTGAATGAATTTAAAATAATTAATTCGACTCAGACTGGCCTCCCCACATATATTTTTGGGTTGACAACTTTCATCCTGTGTATTTTTTGGGGTCAAGAGACCTGCCACATATTTTTTTAGGTTGTATAAAGAAACCCCCAGTTTTTTGGTTTTTCACATTTCCAAGTTCTATTTTTGTTTTGATCTGTGTATCAGAAAGTTGTTTGTTTGAATTTTTTCTGCAAGGCTCAGGAAGGCTTTGGCAAGTCATCATTCATACAGCACACTTAAATTGAGTCCTTTAAATGAAGGCAGTATGCAATATGAACCTTAATGAAGCACATATGTGTACACATGCACACACACACACACACACACACACACACACACACTGTCATTCCCCCCCAAGTATATCGCCTGGGATTTATTATCAAGAGCTGCTCAAGATATTGAGCTCAAAAATTCAGGAAATGCTCTTAACATGTGTATAACATTTTAATGTTTGAAAACGTCAATTTATTAGATCATGTGACCACTCCTGCAAATCTATTCTTGCTAATAAAGGTAGCCCTCTATATTTTTATATATTAGTTATCATCAGTTCAATCAAGTGCAAAGTCCATGTTAGAGGTTGTAAAACTAATGCAAGTGTGTTATATATTGACCATCCTGCGGTTGTTATTGTGCGCGCATGCGCGTTTTGACCATGTGCTTTTGGCGGTCAGCCATGTTGGAATAAACGAGTTACAGACCAGCAAATTAGTCTCTTTCTACTGTTTACTTCTGGTTTTACATTACAACAACTGGCGACGAGGATAAAAATCAAGTGTTCTTCAAGTGTTCAAATGGCACAATCACAAATTGGCTTGATAGAGCCGTTTGACGGCGACGACTTTTCTGACTACAGTGAAAGACTGGACTCGTATTTACTCGCGAACAAGATCGGTATTGTGGATTCAGACGCCAACGAAGCTACAAAGAAAGCTGCGGATCAGCAAAAAGTAGCTGCAGCTATATCACTTATAGGAAAGTCAGCCTATAAAGTGTTGAAAGATCTCTGTTTACCAGATAAACCTACGGACAAAACCTACATACAGCTCAAGGAAATCCTACAAAGTTACTACAAACCCAAAGTACTTGAAGTCGCTGAATCTTACCGCTTCCACCACACAATCCAAAGTGAGAACGAAAGTGTTATTGAATACGCGAACAAGCTGAAACGCTTGGCCGTACATTGCAATTTTGGGCCATTTCTGACCAGAGCTTTGAGGGACCAATTTGTGGGGGGAGTGAGAAGTCGAGCTACCAAGAAAAAATTACTGGCCGAAGACAGAACATTTGAGCAAGCTTTAAAAGTCGCTCAGGCCGACGAGTTAGCCGAGAAAGAATCAAAACGACTTGTGGAAGTTATGGATATTCCTACAAACCCACATATACACGCTGTAGCTGCCCATAAAGATAAGTCTAAACCTGTTGCTACGCCATCCACTGCTGGAGGAAAAAAATGCTACCGATGTGATTCAACTCAACACCTAGCTGATAAATGCATTCATGCTAATTCTACTTGTAATTATTGTCATAAGACAGGACACTTGGCTAAAGTGTGTTTTAAAAGAAAGAGAGAAAGTGGTCCTAATGCCCAGACCAATCTTGTTATAACTACACCTACAAATGAAGTGGAGGACATGTTTAGTCCTGCCCAGACCAGTCGTGTTACAGCGACACCTACAAATGAAGTGAAGGAGGACGTGTTTAATACGGATACTGTTTACATGCGAAGTGTTGATTCATCTACAAATTCCCCTTTGTACAAATTTACAACTACAATTGAAGATAAGGATGTTGTTATGGAAATAGACACTGGCAGTGCTGTGACACTGTTAAGTTCAAGTGACTTTAAGAGGTTAGGGGCAGTACAAGTACCCTTAAACCTGCTACACTCATTCTTAAAAGCTACACTGGAGACACCATAAAATGCCTTGGAGAGAAAGAGATGTGTGTGAGAGTGGGGGATAAAGTGCATGATCTTACTATCAGAGTTGTTGACGGACCTTCTTTGTTAGGAAGGGACTTGATGAATAAGTTTACTCTACCCTGGCACCATATATTCAGCATGGTATCTACAACTTCAGATGATATAATTCAACAGTACCCTGAACTATTTGACAATAGTACAGTAGGAAAACTCAAGGATGTGCAAGTGTCTTTTAAAGTAAATGATGATAATCCTGTATTTGTGAAGCCCAGGGTAGTACCCTTCGCTGTTCGTAGTCAGTATGAGGCGGCCTTAGAGAAGCTTGAAGCAGAGGATATTATTGAAAAGGTTGAACATTCTGACTGGGCCTCTCCAACGGTTCCTGTTGTGAAGCCTGATGGTGGCATGAGGATATGTGGTGACTACTCTGTCACCATAAATAAGCATTCTGTTTTAGAACAGTACCCCGTACCTACCCTTGAAGAGTTACTTAGTAAGCTGTCTGGCGGAAGTAAATACACCAAACTGGATCTCTCCCAAGCATACCACCAATTAGAGTTGACGCCTGAAAGCAGGAAATATACTACTATAAATACCCACAAAGGACTGTACCAATACAAACGCCTTACTTACGGTATTAACAGTGCAGTCTCTATTTTCCAGCGAACAATAGAGAATGCCCTTCAGGACTTGCCTGGATGTTGTGTCTACATTGATGACATACTAATTACTGGAGAAACGGATGAAATACACTTGAAAAACCTACATGGAGTACTTCAACGATTACAGGAACTAGGTCTAAAGCTTAAGAAGGACAAGTTCAATTTCATGATGGATGAAATTGTGTACCTGGGGTTTGCCATCACTGCTGCAGGGGTTGCGCCAACTAAGGAGAAAGTTCAGGCCATAAAGGATGCTGCCCCTCCTACTAATGTTGCTGAATTACAGTCCTTTATTGGCTCTGCTAATTTCCTTCGTAAATTTGTTCCAGATTTTGCTGAAATCCTGTCCCCTCTGTACCAACTACTTAAAAAGGAGACCACCTGGAGATGGGGGAAGAGGGAGCAGGATGCATTTACAAACATTAAGTCTGCTATGTGTTCAGATACTGTTTTGCGGCATTATGATCCGGCTGCAGAATTAGTTCTTCAATGTGATGCTTCTTCTGTGGGGCTCGGGGCAGCCTTACTACAGCCGGGCCCAGATGGTGTGTTACAACCAGTAGCTTATGCTTCTAGGACATTGAACAGTGCTGAACAAAATTACTCCAAGATTGAGCGGGAATCCTTAGCTATTGTGTTTGGTATTATAAAGTTTCGCCAATATCTACTGGGCCGGCATTTTAAACTGCTGACTGATCACAAGCCCCTTATTACACTTCTCGGAGAGCACAAGCCGGTACCACAACTAGCATCGGCAAGGATAAAGCGATGGGCCCTTCTTCTAGCAGCATACGATTACACTATTGAATACATTGCTGGCAAAGACAACGTATTTGCGGATTATTTATCCAGGAAACCAGTGAAAGCTAAGTCTTCACCCGAGGAGCACGTTAATGTGCAAGTTATGTTTATTGAAGGAGAACAGGTTATCGACTCTACCATGGTTGCTATGGAAACCAGGAAGGATCCAATTTTAAGCAAAGTTCTGTACTTTACTAAACATGGATGGCCAGAGAAACCAGGCCCTGAATATTTCCCTTACTACACTAAGAGGTTTGAACTTACACAAGAAGAGGATATTTTGCTTTGGGATTCTAGGGTTGTTATCCCCGACTCCCTTCGTGTTATACTACTTAAGGACCTACATGCAGAGCACTTAGGCATGGTCAAAATGAAGCAGTTAGCCCGTCGTTACTTATGGTGGCCTAAGCTGGATAAAGACTTAGAGGAAACTGTTAAGCTGTGTTCAGCTTGCCAAGAGGCTGCTAAAGCCCCTCCATCGTCTCAACATGCTTCTTGGTCTTGGCCCGGGGGACCATGGAAACGCTTACACTTGGACTTTGCTGGGCCTTATCAAGGTAAAATGTTCTTAGTGATTGTTGATGCGTATTCCAAGTTTATGGATATCATACCCATGACACATGCCACCTCTACAACTACCATTGCTGCTTTACGTCATACTTTTAGCTATTTTGGACTACCGGAACACTTAGTTACTGATAATGGTAGTCAATTTACCAGTGCTGAATTCCAGACATTCCTTAGAGACAATTGCATCCAGCACACCACTACTGCTCCCGCCCATCCTGCCACTAATGGGCTGGCCGAACGTTATGTTGGGGACTTCAAGGATAAACTTAACAAGATTGGAGATACCGGTGAGTCGTTACAAACCAAACTAGACAGGTATCTGTTAACTTACAGGGCCACGCCCACTTCACTTGGAAAGACGCCTGCAGAACTGCTCATGAACAGGCAGCCCAGACTAAGACTTAGTGCCCTTAGGAGCTGTCCTAGCAAACAGGAAGTAAAGGTTTTCCAGGACAATCTCCATAATAGACCTAAGTACAGCCAGGACCAACCTGTGTTTGTTCGTAATTTTGGAAGGGGGGCACGATGGGTACCTGGGATGATTATTGGTACTATCAGTCCCAGGAACTATGATATTCAAGTAGGAGATGTAGTTTGGAAACGTCATGAGGAACAGTTACGTCCACGACACATCCCCACAAGTCAGTGTACCAACTCTCAATTTGTACCTAATCAGGGGGACGCTCCCACTATGAGCTTTACATTACCTATTGCTCCTACTACAGACCAGGGGGGTTCACCATTAGACTTGGCAGAAATTCCAGAGACTTACTCTATGCCTGCTTGTGTAAGCCCTACTGGGTCCGCACCACCAAATGATGGCAGTGCTCTTACAACGCCACAGCCTACTACTCCTCAAGTCAGGAGATATCCCTTACGGGAAAGGAAACCACCTGAAAGATTTATTGAACAGTGTTAAAGTAGAAAACTGTTGCTTAGACAATGATTGAACAGACTCTCCTTATTTAACTTCATTTGTTAGCCTTCTTTCATAGGGGGGCAGTTGTTATATATTGACCATCCTGCGGTTGTTATTGTGCGCGCATGTGCGTTTTGACCATGTGCTTTTGGCGGTCAGCCATGTTGGAATAAACGAGTTACAGACCAGCAAATTAGTCTCTTTCTACTGTTTACTTCTGGTTTTACATTACAACAAAGTGTGGAGAAACTTTGAAGTTCTGGCAGATGCTCTCAAATCCAATCCAGACCAAACCACCTATTTGCAACCTGAACAGTTCAGGGAGACAGCAAGAAGATGGGCTGTAGCTTTTCGAGAAGCAACATTTGATGAGGTAATTACAATTATGATTATAATTCAATTTTATCATACATTTGATTTACTTTGTGGTATCCCATCTCAAACTGGTTGTCTCCTTTTCTAGACCTACTGTAAAATAACACATTTATAAGAAATTAATTCTTAGAGGGTATTTAATGCACTTAACTAATTCTTAGAGGGCATAGTTTCTGTAAGATGCACTAAAATATTTCATTATATATTTATGCATACAGATTTATGGTGACTATTTCTTTTTTGTGACTTTTGAAAGCTATGCATATATAATTCCTTTATTTTTTGCATCATTCTATGCTGTTTTGTGAAGCAGCTGTTTCATCGACAAAAATATATTTGAACATTATGCATTTAAAGCCACCATTATCATATAAGCCACTTCATTTTCTATAGCAACTGAAAAGATTTTGCAATAGCTAAGGTGCATAGTGTATAATGAACCCCTAAATTGTTCTGACCATAATCACGTACTCAGTATGTCAACAAAAGCTTTATAGGACTTGCCATATTGACATACTAAGTACATCCAAATATGGATGCATCAATACCTGCCATATGAAATACAACTTCATGTGGTATGACAAGTTGGAAACACATGACTCTTGGGTATGAAATGCAGAATTTATCAGCAATCAAGTGGTTAAAATAATTTACAAAAGTTACCATGGATTCTATAATGATAATGAATGATTGTCAGCATGACAATACATTACTCAATAGAACCACTCAATACCATCTGGTAACAATATCATTATTGTGGCCATAATAGAAATCTTTTTTATTTTCAGGATGTAATTCCATACATGCATGGTAAGTAGAGAGAAATCAGCAAAACACATCACTTGTGTGCATTACTTTGTTGTTCTTGTTCTTGCTGTTCTTTGAGAAAAAAGTAAAAATAAGAAATTAATGCCACATTATACATGTAACAACTACTAATTATTGATGACAATTATTTTATCATGTAAGATGGTATACACTAAATTAACACATATTTATATTTGTTTTCTAGTACTTGTTTACCACGTTCCTCAATTTCTCTCCCAGTTTGGCAAACTACATCACATCAATTGCCAAATTGTGGAGAAGAAGAATCATCAGCAAAATAAAACATTTCATCGTAGCAGCCAAAAAGGTGGCAAGAATTCTAATTATACATATCAAGTAAGATATGCTACCTAATAAACAGTTTTCTATTACTTAATCTTGCTCACACAGTATTACATTATTTTTGATCTTTCATGTGTTAACTAACTTTTTTGACTGAACAATGCAATATTTTTTCACAGGTGATGGAAAAAGAAAACAGAATGTTGTTTTACCGGGTGAACCAAATCAAGAGAGAAAAGCGCCCTTACAACAAACATGTGTAAACAAAAATGTTTTTGCTCTCAATATGCACTTCCTTTACAATTCTTGAATGTTTTTTGGGAAGCAAGGGTGGCCGAGTGGTGAGAGCACCAGTCTGCCACCGCTGTGATCCCAAGCTCCGTGGGTTTGACTCCCAGATAGGGCATCACATGTGGCTTGAGTTTCTTGTTCATTCTCTTCCTTGCTTTGAAAGATTTTTCTCCGGGTACTCCAGTTTTTCCTTCCTGATCAAAAACAGACTAATTTTGATCTAAAATGTGCTTTGTTATCAGACATGGTTCACATGGTGGCTGCTACGCGTGTGTGTGTATATAAATTCGTATGTAAATGTGTAATTGTGCAACTGTCTCGTCATGAAAGTACCCTTGCTTGTATACCTTCGACTCGATCACGTTGAGCTGCACCCTTCGCAATTCAGCACTTGGCTGCAAAAAAGGGTGATGACCAACCTCAAATTTTTTATTTATTTAATTTGTTTGTTTATTTGTTTGTTTGTTTGTTTAGCACCCAACATTACAGTTGCTTAAAGCTACAATCTTGGACAAAATCCTTGAGACAGTTCAGCATTTTGCTCACAAACTTAACCTCAAAATTGAAAGCAATCCTCATCACTCCTTCTTCTTCCTCACCTCAAGGTTGTTGTCAACTTAAAATCAGGCCTGCTGTATAGGCAATCCTTTGAAACAACATTGAGGAGGAAGTGGGATTTGCAATGTTTTTGATCTGTGTGGTAATGCCAACAAGATAAGATTATGATCTCTGCAAAAATCTGCATTGTCTCAACAAGTTTTTTCCAAGATTGTAATATTTGACTAAGGAAAACCAGCATACCTTAAGAAACTGAACCCTTGAAGCAAGGGAGAGAACCAGATTACAAACTCAAATCACGCATGGTGCTCAGATCTAGACTGGAACCAAACCTGGACCGTAATGGTTAAAACTAGCATTTACACCACTTGGCTACCCTTGCTCCCAACATGAGAATTGCTTGAAATGTAAATATGTAAATTTATAATGTTCGTTTTTCAACCTGTAAAGAAATATTATGTAAATATGTTGAGGTTTTGGTTTGAAAAAATTCAAACTCGTTTGATTTTCTATTTATTCATTTATTTTTTGTTGTTGTTGTTGCTATTGTGTTATATCCTACACCAGAGAAAATACTGCCAATCAGAAAGCAAGAAAGCCATTGTGTATTCTGTGGTATTCAACTGACCCTTCCCATGATACAGTGCACCAATTTGCTGTATTTTCTCTGGTGTGGGCTAAAATAGTTATACTGACAATAGTTTCTCATTGGATACTGTGAATATCCCACTAATCACTTGTATTTTCTTTGTATACACAGTCACCTAAAGGCTCGT
Source organism: Telmatactis stephensoni (assembly GCA_029948255.1). Classification (NCBI taxonomy): domain Eukaryota; kingdom Metazoa; phylum Cnidaria; class Anthozoa; order Actiniaria; family Isophelliidae; genus Telmatactis; species Telmatactis stephensoni. The sequence continues at coordinate 856,709 of JALIZF010001900.1, read as the reverse complement.
GTGTAAAATATAAGTGATTCGTGAGATATTTCATAGTTTTCCACTCAAAACCATTGTATAACTAGTATGTATTCATTAACATAATCTTGAACAATAGCAAATACAAATCAAACTGGTTTGAAAAAATTTTACAGTATTTTTAAACCACAACAAATACAATGTATGTTACATAAGCAAATTCAACAATAACAATGTAAAAATGTCATAATTATATATATACATACATGTAAATATGTAAATATGTAAAAAGAAACTTTTTATTTGCAAATTTACCGGCAAAATAATATTAAATATTCCACTTTCATCTTAAAGAATTGGCTTGATAAATTAATATTAACAAAAAATGATTACAAAAATGACCTCTAGAATTTTTTAATCGTGTTATTTTTCTGAACCTGTCAAACAAATTAGTATATCGAGTATGATTCATGTAGTACAAGGACAGCGCATTCTTCTCAGATAGCGCACACAAAAAGTTTGTATGAAAATGATTTGGATTCTTCGGGTCCCGGGACAAACTTCATAAACTTTTCATTTGAGAACAGAACAAAACAGAGAACATAAAGGTTCAAAAACAAATAAAACTATTTTTTAAATAAACAGGAAAACATTTCAACCAAAGTAAGTTCGGTTTGATTAGCTTACATGCTTGCACTCACGATCCTTACCTTACCCGACATTAATTTCTGACGAATTCAACGATTTCCTTGTTGATTCCAATCGTCATTTTATAACATCTTTGCTCCAATGCCATCTTAAGGATTGATTTTAAATATTGAAGTACATTTCGATAGCATCCAATCAAAAAATCTTCACAAATTTGCTGTTTTTGAATTCTCCCCGTCTTCACGATAAGCCACCATCTTGTTCTTTTGGTTCTTGCTGAGGGAAAACTCGCTCAGTGCCAAATATGGAAGCCATTACTACAAATATGGTATGTCGTATCCATATATGGATTTGACCGAGCAATGAAACGAAGAGCAATCGGCCGAATGCAATTGTTTGATATGTAAGTTACGTTAATCTGTTAATGTAGCCGATTGTCTAATTTTTGTGTATTAATTTGTACAGTACCACAATTTAATTTATAGATGTGTGAGCTTTTGTCTTGTGACTTTGAAATTGTCAAAGAGTATTTCCAAACTAAAGTGGTACCATTTGTTGTTGAATACCAAAATACCAGCCTGGAATGAGACCAACTGTCCAATATCGATCTAAGTCCACATTTACTCGACCCAGTACAGTGCTTTCTCACCGATGTTGTTGAGGTTGTTCAGAAAACTTCTTACGACCAGGTAACAATCACCTTATTGGAAGGGAACTCAGAATTATGTGAAATTCTGGTTTCGCAGTGAAGTATGCTACGTCCTGGATGAAATCGCTATCCATTGTAAAGACCTTTTTTTAAAATGCTTATGAAAGTCTGACAGGAAGGGTGGTCTGTTATTGATAGTGAATTATATTTGTTTCGGTCACGCGACCAAAACAGGTATCTTATTCCTCACAGTTTAAATGTCACTGATAGTTGAACACTCTCCTTTCTTTTTTTCGATGTTTCTTATTACGACCATGGGCTTTCGTTGTATATTTGGATATGTACGTTAAAATTAAGTATTGTTCCTCTTCCTTCCATGCAAGTCGTCATTCCCTACTGTTGCTGCTGCTTATTAAAGGCTTTTCCAAACATATTTATTGTCGACTAGTTCGCATTGTTGTGATGCTGTTAATATTTTTTGTTCAAAGGTTAAATGTGTAATCAAAACTGGTTATACCGGTCAGGAGTCGTGCATAATAATCAGTCCTGAATTTTACACCGCCAAACCTTACGAGTCTAAAAGACTGCACAAACTTTTAAGGAAAGAAGGTATAGGGCGGAGTCAGTGTCGAAAACTGCGTGGTATCAATGTACGGGCAACTTATTTATACAAGCGAAAACTTCCAGACGACGTCATCAATATCATACCCAAAGGTACGTTTGGAATTTACACTATATACAAGTCTACAAGTTTAAACCGCCAGTAACGTATCAAATTCCAATCTCGCGCTTCAGTGAATGTATAAACCACGCCAAAAATAAGTGTCAAGCATTTTTGAAGCATTTGTCCCATTCAATCTCAAACGAGATATTCTGCTTATGGTTAAGATATGAGAAAGAATATAAAGAAATATCTAATCAGTTTACTAATAGATGTAGTTTTGGGGTCCAATGAAAACAAACTGTTGATCTTAACAGAATGGTAAAAATGATGATTATATTATACTCTTTTCTTTCATACTAAAGCTTTGGAAGGAAACGATCAATCAAACCCTGAAGGTGAAGTCTCTTGCCAACGTAAGGAAGCAGTCAGGAAGAATGGAAATGGGAAAGGTACTGCACAATTTTCGATGACCCCTTCCCCCTTTTTACATACAGACACACATAACTTTCTTGCAGAGTGAGCGTAAAAATATGTAAACAATGACCAGTCCCTAATTCATATTAGTTTTTATCAGAAAGGGGCTTTAAACTACGTCTAGTCTTAAATTCAGCAGTTAAGATTTATTGAATAGTAATAGTATTAGTTTCTTGTGACCAAGGATCTTCAAGTCAACGAATGCAAAATTATCTGATTAGTTGTCCAATGGCCGACATTTGACGACAGCTATACATCAAATGGTATCGCAACACTGCTGGGACTCAGGCCTCCCATTAGAGACACTTTTTCAATGCAATGTGTTACCGTAAAACACCTCTATATAGTCAGGTCTTTAACCAAAAATAAAATGGGGCACTTTTGAGAAAAAGTGCCTAACTTGGCACAGATGCTCTTTGGGGCATAACAAACAGAAATTGAGGGTCAGAGGGGTTACAAACACAGAGCAGTTGATCTGAGAAGAAAATGAGTGCAATTAATGAACAATATCCATCACTTTGATTTTTTGACTTTATCTTGGCATTATGATGGTAATGAATCACTAAGAGTGAGCAAAACTTGATTTGAAGTTTCGTCTATTTTTGGGTTAACGGGGGGGGGGGGGGGGAGGTGAATACCGAGTGAAAGTTAGTTTTTAATGAGAAAATCCAGGATAAGTCTGCTTTATCTTGCAAATATTAGCAAGCTATTTAATCTAATAGTCATTTTGTCTAAGATTAGTCTTTGACCACTGCCCACTGACAAGCTGGCCGACACCTCTTCTCGCTCAACAGTGTTTGTTGTCTGCCGGAATAGGCTCGGAATACTTAATCCTTTAAATGAAGCAATACCTCGCGACTTGCACCCTCGACTGTCTCTTCTCTTTGTCTCAGACTCGACATGGCAAGGTACTCACAGTAACTTTTATAAGAAGTCATGAATAAGACTGCAACATTATAATTTTTGTTTCATTTTTAGCACCACTGTACACCTTTCAAACTGCGCCCAACAACAGTTGTTCGGCTCTGTAAGTGTTCATTTTGTCACTAACATCAGCAGTCCATTACAACCGAGGTATTAAGCTATTCTTTTCACCCTAGAGAAATGCACTTGGTGGCGTGGTAAATATGTCGGAAGTTTTCAAATCATCGTAGAGCGCTGGTTTCGAAATTCAAAGACATCTCTCTACCAAGAAAGACTGCTTTGTCGTATTTCAAAGGACATCGGAAGGTAGTCATTATTTATACTTGAACATGCTCACGGTTACAATATATGAGGTTAGTACAACAAAATATTCTTTACCCGCCTATAGAGCCTGCCCTATACCATCGAGCTATATTTGATTATATTCATATTCTTGGTTTGTTTCAGAAAACTACCCCAAAAAATCAAGTCACAACTGAACTAAAAAAATAATATAACTAAAATTGTATTGTACGTTTGAAATAAAGAAAAACATCCCTCACAAATATTGTTTATTTTCCGTATTTTTCTTAGATTTAGTGTGTGAGGTGTTTAGAAATTCGAGACAGTAGGGAGAGGTAGGGATGCTCGACGGAGGGTTTTGAAAATGACCCTTAAAAGTGCGCATAAATTATCGGATATGCCAATTTTGAATCCTACATTGTCCTTTTGCTCATTCAATGCAGAAGGATTACTTAATAAGTTAGAAGACCCTTACTTTATGAGTTTTATAGATAAATTTGATTTCGTAATTCTTTTAGAGACTTGGTTACCTTTGAATCATGAAATACAAATTCCCAATTTTTATAGTTTTTCTAAATACAGGATCAAACATTCCAAAGCTAAAAGATCTTCTGGAGGTATATCAATTTTGATCAAAAACTCCCTTAGGAAGGGTATAAAGGTATTACCTAGTGATAATAATGATGATTATTTTTTATGGTGCAAGCTAGACAAAACGTTTTTTAGATTAACTGAGGATGTTTATATTTGTTGTGCTTATGTGCCACCTAATACTTCAAAAGTAATTGCGCGAGACCAATATGGTCCTTTTGATATTCTACAATCTCAACTTCTGAAGTTCAGTAAACTAGGTAATATCATATTATGTGGTGATTTTAATGCAAGAACAGGATATCTAAAAGACTTTGTAGAATATTCTCCTCAGGATTCATTGATATCGTCTGATTATCAAGATAATATAATTAGTAGAAATAATCGCGATGACAAGATCTCTAACTTTGGAAAGTTATTAATTGAAACTTGTATTGCTTTTAATTTACGAATATTGAATGGTAGAACGAAGGGAGACCTCTCTGGTCAATTTACCTGCTTTAAACATAATGGATCCAGCTGCATCGATTACTCCATAGTTAGTGATAATCTCTTTTCGCAAATTCAATTTTTCTGTGTTAATCCACCCAGTTTTCATTCCTGTCATTCTCCAATTTCATTCTCTTTAAAGCTGAAAGGATTGAACTTAAAAGATGATAACAATACAAGTTTCTTAAATGCAGCCCCAACTAAAATAAAATGGAATGCCGATATTGAAAAAGAATTTATATCCACACTTCAAACTAATACCATTAAACAGGCTTTTCAAAATCTAGATTTTTCATTATCAAATAACAATTGTGTTGATAAGATTGTAGAAAATTTTACTTCTATTATCATCAATGTAGCTCAAGGTTCTGTTCGAAGACCTGTGGATAGAAATTTCAAAACGAAAAAGGGAAAAAAGAAGAAAAAGTGCCAAGAGTGGTATGATAAATCTTGCTGGGAACTTAAAAAAGAAGTAATCCGAATAAGTAAACTATTGCTTCGTTCTCCAAAAGATCCCTTTTTACGTAGCAGTTTTACCACAAAAAAGAAAGAATATAAAAAGTTAATTAAACACAAAAAATACATTTTCAAAAATGACATTTTAAATAAAATCCAAATTTTAGAATCAGGAGATCCAAAAGAATACTGGTCTCTAATTAAAAAGTTAAGACAATTTTCTAAACAAAATACTCGAAATGAACCCCCTATTAATTCTCAAGAATGGTTCTCGTATTTTGAAAATTTAAATAGTACAATTCCCATTACTGACGATCCATTTGATAAAGGAATTGATTTTTTTGTTTCAAATATTAAAACATTTGCAACATCGAGTAATGATATCTTAGACAGACCATTTACAGCTGATGAACTTATTAAATTAAGCAAAAAACTTAAAAACAATAAAGCTTCAGGCATTGACTCCATAAGCAATGAAATGATTAAATGTTGCATAAATACCCATAGCAAATCTTTTGAAAAACTGTTTAATGCAGTTATGCATTCAGGTAAATTCCCTCAACGTTGGAATGATGGAATTATTTCACCAATTTTTAAAGCTGGAGCAAATGATGACCCCAATAATTATAGAGGCATAACAGTCAATAGTTGTTTGGGAAAATTTTTTACGTTAGCTTTAAATTCTCGATTAACTGGTTTTTTAGAATTGAATAACATTATCAATTCAAATCAAATCGGATTCCGTGCATCATATAGGACTGCAGATCATATTTTTGTAATTAAAACTTTAACAGATTCTTATTTCAAAGAAGGAAAGAAAATGTATGCTTGCTTTGTTGACTTTCGGAAAGCATATGATTCGATCTGGAGAAATGGTCTGTTTTATAAACTTATTAAATTAGGTGTAAGCAAACAGTTTCTTTCATTAATCATTCATATGTACCAAAATATAAAATGTTGTGTTAAAACAACAGAAGGTATAACTAGTTTTTTTGATTCAGTTATAGGAGTAAAACAAGGATGCAACTTAAGCCCTAATCTTTTCAATATTTTTGTAAATGATATTCCTCATATATTTGATCAAAACTGTGACCCAGTGATATTAGGGAATACTAGCACCAACTGCTTATTATATGCAGATGACTTAGTTTTACTATCGGAGAGTGCAGAAGGGTTGCAGAATTGTTTAAATACATTATATCAATATTCAAAAAAATGGAAACTTAATATAAATACGAAGAAAACGAAATCAATGGTGTTTAATAAAGCAGGTCATAAAAAAGAAGTTAACTGCACTTTTGGAAATGAAAAAATTCCTACAGTTTTCTCTTTTACTTATCTGGGAACAACTTTAACTCCTTCAGGTTCTTTTGCCGTAAACCAGGAAAACGCTTACAACAAAGGTCTCAGAGTTGTTTTCAGTATTTTAAAAGATTTTAATCCACAAAATGGTACCTCTAATCAATTACTTTTGAAATTATTTGACACTCTCGTACGTCCGGTTTTACTCTATAATAGTGAAGTATGGGGAGGATATATAAAGAATATTAATTCTTTTTCAAAGTTTAAAGACAATATATTTACAGCTAATCTAATAAGTGAAAAGCTACATCTCAAAATGTGCAAAATGATTCTTGGTGTTAATTCAACAACCACAACATTGGCAGTTAGAGCAGAATTAAATCGTTTCCCTTTACATATTTCTATCTATATCTCAATGATCAACTTTTTCACTCATTTGATTAGTCATCAAGAAAATCCCATTCTTTCACAAGCATTACGAATTTCTAAAAATTTGAATGATAGTGGACATTTTTCTTGGTATACTACTTTATCCTATTTAGTAAAATTAGGTCAATTTAATTTAATGGAAATTCATGACAAATCATTTACCAGACAATTTAGTACTTTTCTCAAAAACATTTACATGAGTGACTGGGAAAAAGAAACAGGGAGAATAAGATCAGGGGAAATTAAATCAAAAGTAGAATTATTTTTAAGTGTAAAATACAAACCTCATTTTGAGGAATATTTAGATATGATCAAAGATTTTAAAGTACGATCATCCGTTTCAAAGTTTAGAATGTCTGCCCATAGCTTCCCAATTGAAAAAGGGAGACATTTGAATATTGAAAGGGATAAAAGGAAATGTGACATTTGTGAAAGTGGAGAAATTGGCGATGAATTTCACTATTTTTTCAAATGTTCCAACAATAATTTTATTCAAATTAGAAAACAATTCATGAATAAGATATTAGAAACAAACTCAATTTTTGAGATGTTTGATTACCAAAATGTATTTAAATATATAGTAAATATGAAGGATAAAAATATAATAAAAATAAGTAGTCAATATATATACGAACTACTAGAATGCTATAGGTTAGTTAAATTAGTTACAAATACAAAATGAATATAATTATTATTGTATTACTTACAGTTACTGTTAATATTTTAAATATATATCTATTTATATATACAAATAGAACTAATTTCAAATAGGGATATCAAACTCAATATAGATTTGAATCAGACCTGAAGTTAGATGATATACTTATATATATTTAGATATATATATATATATATATATTTAGAAATATGCATTTATTCTCTGTTGTTGTTTTTTATTTAATAAAAAAACCATACTCATGTATGAAAATACCAAAGTACCAATAATAAAGTTATTGTATTGTATTGTATTGTTCATAAAGAGCATTCGTCTCTGAATTAGTTCAGTCATATTTTACCCTAGAAAGTTCCGTCTCGTCCATCACCCCACCACAGGGGAGTTCCCCCTACCACCCACCCCCCCCCCAACACACACACACCCCCTCCCTTAACCGCTGGGACAGTGTGTTAAGTGTTTAGAAATTCGATATTCAAATAATACAATACAATAACTTTATTATTGGTACTTTGGTATTTTTATACATGAGTATGGTCCAACAATTAAGTCTATTTTACCTTCCCTAATTAAGAAATGTTAATTACAGGAAAAGACACTGATTTCCAAGATAACCACAGATTCATACCTCTAAATGATAGCGTGATATATGCACTTCCATTAAATGGAACTTGGGGTGCTATTCGTGAAGGGGAAGAAAATGCGTTGTCTCACGTGTAAAACTAGGAAATCCTGTCAACATTTAAAAGCACTTGTTAGTCACCTAGACGATAATGATTGTCCAGAATTCCTGTACGACTTTTATAACGTTGAAGTCCAAGAACAAGTTAGAGAAATAAAAGGAAAATCATGGAAAAAGATTGAATGCCTAAATATACAGGTGCCACAATGCATTAGAGAAGTGAAAAGCATAGAGTTGTTCTCCGTAGAAGAGACCATACAGTGCCCGAAATGCTTGTGTCATTTGGAAACAAAGAACGAGTCAAGTTTAATACTGTACAGGCGATTCGACCTTGTCCATGTAAAAGGTGAATGTTTATTTCATTGTTGGTATTATCAGTTTTAGACTGGAATATACCAAATCTATTACAAAAAAGACTTGATAAGGTAATAATAAGAGTAATTGTTATTTATATCCTGATGTTCATGATCCAAGAACGCCATTAAAATATAATATACTTAATAATATATATTATAGTTCAATTCCTTAATATTCCATGTGGCTTTCATGTTAAAAATGCTCCCTTAGTACTAATGAATATAATCATTATTGGTTAACTGTGACTGCTGGTAAATATCAAAAGCGTGTGTGATTTTATCTAGCAAAGACCAGCAAATGGATGCTAATTGCTAATGTCATTTGCAAACAATAAAACCCGAGACATGAAATATGCCATTTCAGCTTTAGCTCTTGAGCTAGGGGAAGAAAGGTACGTAAACTGAACTTAGTTAATCTAAATTGACACCCAGTAGGGAGTCAATTTGTTAGCACTACAGTCCAAAGAGATATCGAATATTACTGCATATCTTAAAATCGGACCCCCACATATTATAATTGTGCCCAACTATACAATCCCCCGTTACTTTGAATAGACTTGACCAATCCAATGATTAATCACTCTATGGTATTGTATAGATTAGTTTCCTGTGATTTAAAAACTTTCGCGTCGAAGACAAAAATACTATGAATTTTCAAACTTTCAGTCCTTGATTTCAAATAACTTCAATCAAAGACTTTAAACTCAAGGTAGTTAAGGCCTGGGTTTGGAGACTGGGGTTTGACCTTGTTCAAATAATAACTAGTTGAGTGACCTTAACTTAGTGTTTTGGATGTAGGGAAGTCACGTGACCAAATACGATGAAACTTCGTTTTTCTTGAATCCGCAATTCAATTCGACTTAAAAATCAGAGATAACACCCCTAATGCATGAAGAAGGTTTAGTCCTAAATAGTTTTGTGTAGACATCTGTACTTTTGAAATTGGCTTGGAGATATTAAGCAAAGTATTATTTTGGGATTTGGTCACGTGACCTGTTTTGCTAAAAATCGCTTTAAGGTAATTGCGTAGAAATACAACTACAAATGGAATTCTTATAAAACTTCACACAGTGATAATTTTTGAGTTGCTTATCCCAAAAATGAAATAAAAAATGGGGGTCACCGTAGCTGTTTTTGCGCTAGATTGCTTTCAACTACACCATCTTTTGTGTCTCGAGGGCTCAAGATTTGAAGATCAAAATCGCGTCAAAAATTATTAATTTCTTAAATCTGAGCAGTGCTAGCTGACTAAAATGAGCTCATTTTCTCTCTTTGGGCAATAGCCTAGTGTTATGATGCAATAAATTGTTGTAAAAATGCGTTTGCTACAAGAAAGAAGGTAAAATTGGTTGATAGTACGTGCCTTTGAAGCAGCGTGAAAGCACTTTCTGACCGCACGTTTTATAAAATATCTAAAAAACTGGAAATGGAATCTTGACAATACTTATATATATGATAGAGAACCTTATTACCGATGATTTGCAAAAATAAAAAGAATATGTGCCCGTGCTCGTTTCCGCGCTACAATGCGCTAAAGTGTGAAACAAGACGTCGGAGCTAAACAGCCTGTGACCGAAGAGGACTGAGGCGAGTAACCACTATAGCGCCTCTTTTGTTCTTTAACAATCTAATACAAACTCAGCTAATAGTCATTTGTATGATATATAATATAATGAAATATCAGGTAATCTCTCTAGCGAAGAAGTGATAACTTCAAATTTGAAAATATGTTATTTCAGAAGTGAAACAACATGTTACCATGGATACTCTGTGCAAAATTTTTCTATTTTGGGTTGCTTTGCTATTTTGGTATTTCAGTAGAGTTTATGTAATAAAGAGAACATTACATGGGTGCTTGGAGATACGGATTTCATCTTCTCGTGTTCAATTGATATCTCCCTCGTTATTATTTCATGGCCCATTTGGCTTTTGGAGTCGAATCGGCTCTTTTCATTTTACAGTAGGTTAAATAAGTTGTTATATTTTCATATAAATTTGATATAAATTTCATGTAAGTATAGGTAATCATACGGTTTCGAGTTCAATTTGGAATTAATTTGCACGAGTGTGTTTTTTAAGGAGTATCAAAATTGCACTTGCCCATAGGGCGAGTGCAATTTGAGCTCTTTGAAAAACACACGAGTGTGAATTAATTCCAAATTGAACGAGAAATCGTATGATTACCTTTTAATAATATACATGAAAAAATTCGAGAAAATAAACGGTGATTTTTTAAGCCGAAAATAAAATAAAATCTCGAGAAGAAAACTTTCAGCACGCGCTCGTTGAGATGTGATGGCGTCAGTGGCGCGTGCAAGTCATCAAATGTTTAACTGGCAACCAGAATCTCATAGTTTTTGCCATTATTTCAAACAAACATGTACTTTAATGAATGAAAACCTCCATATTTGTAATTCTTGGTTATGTTTTACAATAGCAGTATAAGGAAAAATTGATCTTAATGCGACTTTGAAATTATAAATTCAAATGTAATTTGCACTGTATTACAGCTCTTCTGCACTGTGTTACACTTGAACTGCACTGTTCTCGACCAATCAGAATCGAGTAATTTTTTTCATGTATATTATTAATATATTAAAAATATCAGCTCACAGAGTAAAAAGGCTGAAAGTGTGCAACATACACCTGTACATAGCACTAAATAGCATTATTATATGGCTAGACAATTTCCTGAATTCTGATTGGCTAACGCATTGTCTGTATTTTGCCATATCAAGACCGCTGTCCCAGATGAAAAGAAAAGTTTGCGTTTGGCAATTGTTTTAGCGGGATTCTCAAAGCCATATAATAAATAATTTATTAACCGAGCTTGCTCGGTCTGTACGGGAAAATATCAGACCTCGGTCATTTTGTACAGACCTCGCTGCGCTCTGTCCGTACTGTCAAGACCTCGGTCTGATATTTTCCCATACAGACCTCGCGCTCGGTTAATAACCCTTTAATATTGTGCTAATGCAATTGTTTTCTAGTGCTATTTAGCACTACATGTAAATGCAAGTTGCAGCAATCTGACTTAAGAGAACCTAACTTCAAATTTTAGCCTTTATAGGTTCTTATGTGAAGGGGACTTGAAATGGAAATTTTAGCCTAGCAGGGTCTTAAAACCCAGGTTCTTTTACGTGGGTTTTTCTTATACACTGTATATCACCACTTTCTTTTTTTTTTAAATTTCATGTCATATTCAAGAGTATGAATTTATTTTTTTCCAGAGGTCGTGCTCGTAATTCAAATTCAATACTGTACATTTGGAAAAGAAGTTGAGCTCATTGGTTCAATTCAAGAATTAGGATGGAAACACAAAGACGCTGGTCTTAAATGTGGCATATGTCCTCGTCACAGGTGGAATTGTATATTCCACATAGTATATTATATAGCATATACTAAAATGAAGGGGCCTTGGTGAACTCTGTTTCCTTCCATATGTCGGATGTGAGATGTAAATGCAAATGTTGCTTTGGCAAAGTTTCAACGTGTAGCCATTTGTACTCTTGTAGAGGTATAGCAATCCTCATGATCAATTCCTGCCATCCAAAGTAGCATCTTTGTTAAAAGAGCTGACACGATACAATTTCTTCTTGAGGTAACACTTGCCAGTAACCTCACAAACAACAGTGTGTGGTCGACCAATCCTGTTACCCAGTAACCACATCTAAATGGAAAAACAGAGAGTTTAGCAAGCAAGCATGATAGCAACACGGATACCTGACTCCAAGACCAACATCTCCTTTGTAGTCACCAATGGTAACCAAAGCAATGAAATCATGTACTTGGACCTGCAGGAACACAGTCATTGTTCTCCACTTTATCGTGACCCGTGTATGGTTGTCCCATCTTTCCCTCCATGGACAAGAAGGGAAAAAGAATGATGAACTTAATGCGGATTACAAATCTGTGTGGATTTTCGAGGAGTAAAGGCTCATCCATTGTCTCGCTATCGCCGATTAAGTACATTTATATTACACGCTATTATATCACTTAAATAATATATATATATTAAATTTAAAGGGGGACAAGCATCAACATTGTCCATAGTTGAATCTAGCTGAAACTTTATTAAAAGTACACTAAAAAAGTTTTAAAAACTGAACGGTTCAAAAAAAAAAAAGGCTAGTTTGTTTTCTGAAAATTCTGATTAAAATTTTGATTCTGTATTTAAATTTTTTTAATCTTTAGAGCTATCAGTGACGTCAGACACTCCACATAGGCATTTAGCTCCATACATTTCTTTATCATATGTGATTGAAATATCTCAACGTAAATATTCTACATAAAAGAGAACTGGTGAGAACATTAATGTAAGAATGGGTTTGATGCTTGTCCTCTTTACATTCTCATGAATTCACCTGTTATTATTATTGCTAGATTGTTTACATATTTGTTAGATTCTTGTCGATTTTTAAGATTTGTTTTACCTTGCCTTTCACCAAGTCATCCTCTTCAGCAAACCCAGAAAAGAAGCCTTCACTTTCAGATATCTGGAAACGAAATGGGAAGGATTGATGTGTGTTTTCGTTCTAGTATCAAAGAGAAAAAAAACCTTTATTCACACCAGGCTTTATATAAGACAATTTTTTTTTACAACTTATTGTTTTAGCTAGTCCGAGTCAGGCTCCCTAGTTCATTAAAACCGCAGTGGTACAAATTATGCTTTGGGTGGGTTTTGATTATTCTATTCACAATAATCAAATTTTATAAATAATTTATAGATAGATGAGTAGGCTTTAGCCATGAAGTTACTCTGGGTTCATTTGTTCGACTAGGTTGTTTTTTTGTCAGATGCTTGGTAACTGCAACCCACTCCTTGTCTTCTTCTTTATTGCGACATGATACGACATGGTCTTCCCTTTATGGGGTCAAAATTCATTGTATCAAGTGCTCTTTCAGCGATGGTGGTTTGCTGTCTTCTTTTCTACTCTGAACCCCTACTCTGAAATTGAAATTAAAATTGAAATTAAAATTGAAATTAAAATTGAAATTAAAATTGAAATTAAAATTGAAATTCTTAGTAGTCTTTAATTAGTAGCTTTAGCCATGAAGTTATCTGGGTTCATTTGTTCGACTAGGTTGTTGTTTTTTGGTCAGATGCTTGATCCTTGTCTTCTTCTTTATTGCGACATGATACGACATGGTCTTCCCTTTATCGGGTCAAAATTCATTGTATCAAGTGCTCTTTCAGCGATGGTGGTTTGCCAGTAGCGGATCCAGAGGGGGTTCCCAGGGTTCCATGAAACCCATTTCGAGAATCCCAAAAAATAAGAAAAAATAAATGAATAAATAAATAAATATAATGAAATGGAAACGCGTCCTAGCAATGAATTTTTATTGAAACATAGTCGACATGGGCTACCTGTGCCTAAGAGTGCCTGCAATACAATTTATCAGCGTTCTTTTCTATCACGATTGTAATCACACAGGGTAGCGCCATTTTCTTTGTCATTTTGAAATATATTCATATAATGCATCGTTCTATTGATAATTTCTTTGCAAGAAAACGGCAAATATTGATAACATATTTATGGTCCGTAATTTTGTCAACAACTAAACGTAAATTAGTATCGAGTTTTTGTATTTTTAGTGAGTGTAACTCTAGTGTTGATAATGAAGTCGAGCCTCCACCTAAAATTCCTTCTCTCTCAGGTAATCAGTACAATTGCATGTAAAGTTAAGTTAAGTTAAGTTCATGGAGGTTTTCATTGATTTGAGAGACATCTGCAAGCAACACTTCGAATCAATTATGATCGAGTTTGTACCTAGTGAGACTAATGAAGCAGATATTCACGATCTGAGATATCTGATAACTCTTACTGTTGTGAAACATGTAACAGCAACGCATCACTATGACTTCTTGGTTCATCCTGCCATTCGAGCGTACATAGATCGACCAGAAGAAATGGGAACGGTGTTATACGACAACATGTTACTCTTCCTGCCAGGAAGAGAGGAGCTTAGCGATCCACAAAACCAATTAGTAGAGGGCGAAGACATATTTGTTCGTTTTGAAGAAGAGTGGGAGCTATCTGCAGAATCAAGTGACTGTGAAACCGACATTTTGAGTGATTGAGAGCAATCATCTTTTACAGTGAACCATGGTTGTTGAGATTTAACTTTTCATAACAGTTGAATACTAAATTTAATTTGTATAGATTTATTGCCGTTTGGTTCTTACACAAGACTCACTTAAGTTTTGATGTTGGTATTTTTTTCTCCTTCTCACCTCTTCTCTCTACTACGGCTGTGTTTTCACTAGGTCATTCTAAGCTAGTTTTTCCGTGAAAGTCCGGAAATACAGTGAAAACAGGCAAAAAAACTTAAAGCTAGCTTTAAAAAACATGGTGTTTTCACTTGAACAAACCAACAAAACAGTCTCAAAAACACCGGAAATGCCAACATTTTTAAGCGACCTGAAAAGATGGCTTTGCTTGGCCAAGTAAACACCTTTGCCAGGAGGAACCAATGACAGCGTTCTTCTTGATAGATGTTTGTCATCTTAAAGTCGACATGACCTTTGCTCCTCGTGTTGTGTAGCTCTACAATTCGTGTTTGTAATCATGGCAGACAATTCCAACAAAAATACTAATGGAAGCTTTCCAAATATTCCTCTAAGTTACAGGTTAGTGTTTCACTTGATATTAACTTAAATCGCATCTGAAGTTTTATGCTGATAGAAGTTTTTTTTTCTATTAGAAACCGATTTACCATACCGCCACCACAGGCTTTCGAAACGCCTTCACATTCTGCCAGTAGTGCCCCATTAGTTTTTAGAGCAGGCCAGATCTTCGGCAACAATTCTGGTGCTAACCTTCCCCGGCCTCATGGCTTCGTGTTTCCCCCGAGTATACCTAGTCCTCACAACACCACGCTGCATTGGCCGCCAAATATGTACTCGTCGAGATCGCATGATGAATCAAACAAGCCAAGCACTAGTCGACAAAGTGAGGATACCTCTGATTTGTCTTCAAAGAAAAAACGATGGTCAGACCAAGAAACACGTTATTTAATCGATATCTGGCAGGACAACTATCCGATTAGCAAAAAAAGAAACGCAACTGTCTGGGAATCCATAGCGAAAACGCTCAACAAACGATTGAGTGAAGAAGGGCTAGACATGTTTAGATCCGGAACGCAATGCAAAACACGGATTAAAAACCTCGAAGACGAGTACAAGAAAACGAAAGACCACAATAACAGGTCGGGAAACAACAGGCAGACTTGCGAATACTTTGATATCCTCGACAAGGTTCTCGGTTGCAAGCCGAATATTACACCAAAAAGCATCGTTGAAGTAGGGCTTGGGACTGATGAACACTCAAGCGATGAAGAACTCGTCAACAACTCTCAACAAACACCACATGATTCGAGTTACACAGAAAATAGCGACGAGGAGTCTTTGGTGAAGTCTGCAGAGAAAAAAGGATCTGGTAAGGGCAAGCAACCCGCGCAAAAACAAAAACGAAAGAGGCAATCTACGTCGCCAGATGAGTCAAGCCAAGACTTTCTTAAATTCCTGGAGGCCAGTCAACAAAGAGATCACGAGTTCTTCGGCCAATTGGCCGAAAAAGAGGCGGAGAGAGAGTTGAAAACACAGAAAATGATGTTCGACACCATCAAAGACATAGCGAAGATTTTTAAAGACAGCTAAGTGTTCTAACAACGGTAACAATTGTTTTTATTAACAAAGTTATTGTTCTAGTTAATATATAATCGTCTAGTTATCCTAGTTACAAGAGTGAAAGGTTGAAATAATAGACTTGCTTATGTTTTGGTTCATATTTGTATTAATTATCTTAGTTACAAGAGTAATTTTTATATATAATAGGACTTGCTTACAATGTTTTGATTCAATCAGGTTGAAAATATTCAATCTTATCCTAGTTACAACAGAGTAATACTAGTAAATCTTCGAATTCAAATGATTATCATAATTGATTTTGATAAAATCGATATTAGATCAATAGCTGTTCATTGTAATGCAGTAAACGTCAAATAAATGTTTATAATGATTCAGAATAGTGCGTTTTTAATGGCATCTCTCAGTCTTGTTCCATCTTGGTTAATAACATGGCCGGGCAAAGGTCCATTTACATTGTTTCCGTCGTCCACCACCTCAATTTCAGTATCGTCATTCAAATTTAGGCATATATTATGCAGAATACAGCAAGTGATTATTGTTATAGGTACTTTATCTACTGATTCGTCTAGTTTAGTTAGAAGACATCTCCATCTCCCCTTGAGCAATCCAAATGCTTGTTCGATAACTACCCTGGCGCTGCTTAAAGATTTATTGAATCGGTCTTGTCGTGGTGTTATACCTCTGGCCTGAGGGTAAGGTTTCATACACCAACTAGTAAGCCTGTATGCAGGATCGGCAACAAGAAGAGGCTTGACATCTCTTCCAGCTATTCGACGTACCGGTGAATTAAGCATTCGGTTGTTTTCGATTGCAGTGTAGAGTGAGCTCATTCTTACAATCCTCGCATCATGAATACTACCAGGATAGCCTGTGCTGACATGGATAAACTTCTTGTCTGCACTAGCAACTCCCTGCAAAACTATACTATGAAATTTTTTCCTATTTACGTACGAATTTGGATTGTCCTTTGGAGCAACAATATGGATGTGGGACCCGTCTAATGCGCCTACGACTTGAGGAAAGGTGCTAATATGTTCAAACTCTCGTATTGATTTTCTCGTTTCGTCTTCGGTCATGGGGAATTTAATAAACTCGTTCGCTCTATCGATGAGTGCGGCACAAAATTCGTCTTTAATGTTCATAGCTGTACAACGGCCTACACCAAATGTCAGTCCAATTGTCCTGAATGAGTTGCCAGTAGCTAATCGCCATAAAGCTATGGCTACACGTTTCTCTACTGAAATAGCCCCACGCAGAAAAGTATCTTGCTTAGCGATGAATGGACGGACTAATCCACAAATGTAATTAAATGTGTCTCTGCTGACTCTAAAGTGTTCACGCCAAAGGTGATTTTCACTGGGATTGTTTAGAAGTCCTTCAAACCAGAACTGAGGTCTACTGTAAACCCAAGCTCTCTTGGCTCTATAACGATGGCGATTGATTCGGTTTTGCTGTCTAATTCTTGCTAAAATCGATAATAAGCTGGTCCTTTGCCTTCGTTGCAAAGTTAGAAGTCGAAGATTCCGTAAAAATCTCTGCCGTTTACGACGAAATACGACTGAAATCAACAGCAAAAGTGTACACACAAGTCCGTGAATACGCGCCATTTTTGAATCTCCCGCCAGCTTAACTCACGTGCACAGAGATGGATCTAGAGCCTGTCACTCAAGCAAACACCTCTTAATGCAAGTGAAAACACTGGTATATCTGACCTAGCTTAACGTGGGTCTGTAAACAAACACCTTAGGTGATTCTAAGCGAGTTAAAACCTCAAGTGAAAACACAGCCTACATACTTATTTCTAATGACTTTACTACCAATTTCATTGATATCAATACGACTGCGCACGCTCTCTGTGCTTATTGCATGGAATATCCCGGCCAGTGTTTTTTATTTGTTTTTATTGGAATGGGACACCTGAAACCCACATTACGATCTAAATCATGTTACAGAAACTAGAAAAACATTGGTCTCCATTAGTATCCCTCATCCTTGAAACCAGACAAACTCCACCCCCTTTCATGATTGACGGCGTGCGCGAATCAATGAAATCGGTGGTATTAAAACCAATGAATTATTTGACAGATGAAAACAATGCAAGTGGTTGCAAAGAGAGAGAAATATGCACTAACAGAGCTCTTAGTAAGTCACATTGTTTTGCTGCACGAAAAATTGCTGTGTATGAATATGTTTTAATTCATATAACTCCCAAACATTTAACACAATGCTATTAATTTAGATCTAGATGTTACTGTGGAGACTTGTACAGACATAGGCAAGATCTTGGCGTCAGGTATTGACATTAGCAAGCTCAGTAGAGAAGATACTTACCGTATTCTGAAAAAGGAGCCCGATTGTGATGCTGCATCTTATCCTCGTACTCAACCCGCGAATTCATCCAATTTAAGGCAATTTCACCGATCTTGGCTGAAAAAACAACCGTGGCTTCACTATAGTTGCCATTGTGACGGAGCATTCTGCCGTGCCTGTGCGTTATTTGCAATTACTCCCAGTACAGGAAGACAAACTCTAGGTCAATTTGTCAATAAACCGTTTAAAATGTGGACAAAAATGTCCGAAAAGATGAATACTCATGCATCACAAGAATATCACAAAGCGTCGATGGAAAAGATGAGTGAATTTATTTTGCGTTATGAGGAACCAATGCTGGCAGTGAACAATATCCTAGATGAAAAAGCCAACAAGATTGAAAATAACAGGAAAGTAATCGAGTCGTTGATGAGAATTGTAGCATTTTGCGGAAAACAAGGGATTGCACTTTGAGGTCACAGAGACGACAAAATAACGTGGATAGAAGACGAGGAGAAAACAGCCGTTAATGAAGGCAATTTTATTGAACTGGTACGTTTTCGGGCTGAAACAGATCAAGTTCTTCGTAAACACCTGGATAACGCACCTAAAAATGCTAAATACACCTCTAAAACTATACAAAATGAGTTAATAGACGTCATTGGGAAGGCTATTTGTAATGAGATCATAGAGGAAGTTCGCGAAGCGAGGTTCTACACTGTGATTGCGGATGAAGTGACGGACATTTCTAACAAAGAACAGTTATCAATTTGTCTACGCTATGTCCATAATTCTGTCATTAAAGAAGTTTTTGTTGACTTTGCTGAGGTAGAGCGTATCACAGGTGAAGTACTGGCAAGCGTTATAGTACAATGGCTTACAAACCAAGGTTTGTCTTTAGCAAACATGAGGGGCCAATGTTATGATGGCGCCTCAAACATGTCTGGTGCAAGGTCTGGGTGTAAGGCAATTGTGCAAGAGAAGGCACCGCTTGCATTGTATTTTCATTGTGCTGCTCATCATTTGAACCTGGCAATAGTTTCTGCATGTAAAATCCCTCAGATCAAGAATGCTGAATCATACGTTGGTGAAATCGCAAGATTTTTCAATAACTCAGCTAAAAGACAGCGCCTCCTTGATAAAGCTTTTGAATTACAAAATCCGCATGGGTCAAATGCTAAGAAACTGAAAGATGCATGCCGAACCCGCTGGGTACTGCGTATCGATGCTTATATCGTCTTTACAGAGATGCTCCCGGCAATCCACAAAGCATTAGAAGCTATTGTGTATCCACAACAGCATCCACAATGTGGTACCAATTGGATGTGGGATAATGAAACCGTTACCAAAGCCAATGGATTTTTGTTCCAGGTTGAGTCTACTCCATTTCTTATAAGCCTTA
This sequence comes from Telmatactis stephensoni, assembly GCA_029948255.1. Taxonomy (NCBI): domain Eukaryota; kingdom Metazoa; phylum Cnidaria; class Anthozoa; order Actiniaria; family Isophelliidae; genus Telmatactis; species Telmatactis stephensoni. The sequence goes on along the minus strand of JALIZF010001900.1, from coordinate 836,769 downwards.
CTATTCTGCAAAGAATCCTTTATCTGTTAAGAGAGTTAACAATTAAACTACAGATGCAAGCGATGGATGTTTTGTATGCTTACAGCGAAGTCAATTCTATTATTTCAACATTAACGTCCATGAGAGAAAATTCTGTTGCAGAATTCACAAGGATTTTCAAGGATACAACAAAGATGGCACAAGAACTACATGGGCAAGATTTCGAATTGAGTAAGCCAAGGATTGCAAGAAGGCAGACGAACAGGGACAATCATGATGTAGAAGGCGTGGAAGATTATTTTCGCGTAACTATATACAACGAGTTCATATTGCATGTAGTTAATGAGCTTCTGGAAAGATTTGACAACAATCCTTCTAAAGATGTTACACTTGGTCTCTTGTGTCTACTTCCAAGAGAATGTATTTGCTTTGAAGATGATGTTGCCCTTCCTGATAAACTTGCTGAAACTGCGAAGATGTACAGCGACGACATGCCTCATTCGCAAATGCTCCCTACAGAATACAGTATGTGGATCAGAAAATGGAAACAGCGATTGCGGGATACTAGTCGCGACGATCTCCCAAGTAACTTGGTGGATGTCTTCCAAAATTGCAATAGTCTACAGTTTCCAAACATTCACATCTTACTTCGCCTTGCATTGACTCTTCCCATTACTTCGTGCGAAAGCGAAAGAAGTTTCAGTCAGCTGAAACTCATTAAGTCTGACAGATGCTCCACAATGTGCGGGGAACGGCTATCTGGGCTGGCATTGATGAAAATAAATCGCGATCTTTGCGATAAACTCTTTTCTAGTGAAGGCAAAATGGCAGAGATGGTAAAATCTTTCGAACAATTACATCCAAGAAGGATGAAGCTGGCTTATATCTTACAATAGGTAAGCGGCTTTATATTATATAGACTATCACTTAGTATTTACTACTATTACACTTTTACCACGTAGCTACAGAACTATAAAGTGTTTTGAGACTTTGTGAAATGCGCTACCTATAACTACATTCACATTACATTTGCTAAAATTCGAGTGATAAGGTAAAAAAGTTCGTTTTAGGAAAATATGAAAAAATGGAACCCCCCTATGAAAAATCCTGGATCCGCTACTGGGTACTTCGATTGTTTTACTCCTGAAATAGCTTGTACTAATACTAGGAATTTAATGATCTAAAACGCTTCTTCTTTAAACAACGTCTGTATATAATTTTTCGTGTGTATTGAACATGTCTGCCGGGAGTGTTTCTAGTCAATGCTGTTCTTAACTAAATATAAATTTTGTCTAGTCTGATTTCTACATAAATCGTGAAAAGCAAATATTGTTGATCTGTGAATAGTCCGGGAGTCCCGGAATAAAACATATTTCCTTTAATCTCGTACCCAGAGCCCACATAACTTTCGGCCTGCGGTCAATTGCATCGAACATGCGTAGTGCCATAGTGTTAACACATTTGCGAGTGAGTGAGTGACACAATAGGTTACTACTTTATGTATGGCACCATTCTAGTCAGACAATAGATAGATTGAATAGTGCCATTTCATGTTGTCATACACGAAGTAGTAAGCTGATCATTTGCATATTTTGACCCCTTACTATAACTCGTGGATTTGCAATCTACGAGTTAAGAAGCCAATTCAATGCTTGGATTCATTAGAAGGAATCTTGGAAGATGCTCCAAAGAAGTTAAAGAAAGAGCCTATAAAGCCTTAGTACGACCTCACCTGGAGTATGCAACGGCAGCCTGGGACCCTTATTCTAAAAAGAATGTAGATGAATTGGAGAAGGTTCAAAGAAGAGCTGCAAGGTTTGTCACCAACACCTATAGTCGATATCAACCTTAATTAAAGATCTCAAATGGACTAGTCTCTACACGAAGGACTATAAATCGATTAGTAATTAAGTATAAGATGATTAACAAACAAATAGCTATTGATATTCCACCTGAAATGCAGAGACAAACAAAACAATTAAGACATAGTCATAAATATTCATTTATTCAAATCCAGCCTCGTATTGATGTTTATAAATATAGTTTTTTTCCAAGAACCATAAAGGATTGGAACTCTATACCTGAAAGCATTATTTGTCAGAAAAATGCTGAGAAATTTAAAGAAGTTTAAATAGAAAGAAATTTAAATAAGGCTTTAACATAAGTTCTTTTTAATGTAGCTATTCATATTTTATAATATATATATATTTTTAGATACATATAATTTTATTATTAATTTTTGTTATTTTATCTTCACTTAATATACGAAAGTAAGAGCAAGTGCAGCATCTAGAGTTGTGAAACGAAGGGGAGCAGGGGAAGGGGGGTGGAAGTGGTAATGTTCAATGTCCTCCCCTTCTCAAAGATTATAATAAGTTTATGGGAGGCATAGATCAATCAGATCAGATGCTACGGTATTATAGCTCTATAAGGAAAACATTGAGGTGGTACCTTCGTATTCTTTTTCATGAAGTAGAAGTTGCCATCCACAATGCTTTGGTAATTGAAAATAATGAAAAAGAAGGTACAGATAGAGCATTCAGGCCAGCATTAGACTTCAGGGAGTAGTTGGCAGAAAAATTAATTGGGGATATGAGGTTACCTCAACGTGCCTCTCACCCCCCCCCCCCCCCCCAGAAATGAAGAGCTGAGACTCAATAATGTTGGGTGCCATATGCCAGAAATGAGAGCAGAGAAAGGGAACTGTATTGTGTGTAGTAAAAAAATAAACAAAGCCTATAACAATGACAGTCATGATATTCCAAGGGATAGGAGGCCTCCAAGACCGTATGTGCCACGCCCTAGTATTTTCTGCAGTACTTGCAATGTATTTTTAACTCGTGGATTGCAAATCCACGAGTTATAGTGAGGGGTCGAAATATGCAAATGTGTCACTCACTCGCAAATGTGTTCACTTTGGCTACTGCGCATGCTCGACGTGATTGACCGCAGGCCGAAAGTAATGTGACCTCTGGGTACCAGATTAAAGGAAATATGGGACTCCTGTGTTTTATTCAAATATGCATCGATAGATCGATGAATTTACTCGAATTCTTTAGCCGATTGTACGGCGAAACTTGCTTTAGAATTGAACGATCTAAAAGGCGTCTTCTGTAAACAAGGTCTGTATTTAATCATTATCCGGTGGAGTGTTGAAATTCTACTCGTGACTCTTCCATGAGTTCAAATCGTGGAGGCTTCAAGATGGTCCGAGATGACGGACATGACAACTTCGTGCTCACACTTTGCTAAGATTTCTTATTGCTTGACATATTTTGTATTGTACCACTCTGCTTGGAATAATTTCCATCGCATCTAGAGTGAAATCCTTTCTGGGTGGACTTTTTTACGTTGCTCTCCTGGTAAGTAACTATGCTGTCGTCAAGCAACAAAATTGTCGCTGCAAGCCAGTCCAACATCAAGGTCATCCAAGTTTTTGGTGTTTGTACTTTATCAGCACGCGAGTAAATGTTAAATCAAAGAGCAAACGAAAACATTTTGAGTACGAATTGCCGCCTGAAACATAGCCTGAAACTGACCGTGAGTCGAGCCGCTAGTTCGTGTTTGTACTCTATCAGCACAAGAGAGAATGTTGAAATAAGCAGGAAACGAAACGGCACTGATCTGACTCGACTTTCAGTCTTTATATTATTATTATTTGATCAAAATACAAACATGTTTCATTTTATTCACCGTGACCTTTGACGAGTCAGCTACTGTAGTTGTAGCTATTAGGCAAAACTTGTGTAACTTGGCCAAAATAACTCAGTGGATCTAATTGACAATTTTTGTAAAATCTATAGTGTAATTGAATGACTGTGGACTTTGAGACGCAAATTGTAACAAATACGTCAGATACTGATAAAATGAGAGATTTGTATACATTGTATGTAATGAATTGTATTTATCATTCGTTTGATCTAAAGTGTCGTACGGTAGACAATGCGGCGCCGCGCCTTTGACCGTAATGCAACGTACAATGACTCTGATGCAACATCACGCAATACAGGAAACTAATTTCACTCCAAAAAGCGTCTAGTATTTATCAGTTTATCATACGTCTTCAGCAATGATTTCATGTTTTGGCCGTCATGCACGCTACAGTGAGTCTGATGTAACGCTCCATATCAAAGCAAATCCTGAGTTATGAAATTGCTACTAAAGGCTACACAAAAAGATTACACAAAATGCACTTCATGAAAGTAAAAAATATACTAAATGGGTAAAAACATTCAGCTCTCAATGCTTCATTGACTTCTGCTCTGCAAATATAGTTCCATCCACGAGTTATATCCGCCATTGGCGGTTTGATTATGTTTAAATAAATAAAAGGCACCTGACAGGTGCATGTATCTACTGCAAAAGTGTTATAGAAATATGTTTGACAAATAATGTGAAATACATTGAAAAGAAAAACACGAAGAATGATGAGGAATTTTATGGAGTTGGACAGGGCAGTTTGTTATTACCTCGACTCACATGTCTTTTGGAAATTAAACGTTCGGAATAACTTGGTAAGTGATATTTTTAACAATGTTTTTACGTCCATCAATAGAGGCAACTTTCATAGACAGTGTCATAGGTTTGTAAAAGGAATTGCTATAGTGTTTGTTTGGCCTTGCAATCAAGATCCACGTTTGAGCTTTTCGTACATACTGATCATGAAGGCCATTACATTTCCTTAATAGGAGCTGAAATATTATACAATGAAGTGAGTTATTTGATAGTTTACATGCAATCGTTGTAAACCTGTTTACTGTTGCTAAAAGATAGAACATTTGCGAAAGGCTCAAACGGCGAGATCGAGACGAACACTTCAATATTGTATTACTTACCGCCGCTCAAAAACGACCTCAAAATTGAATAATGATTTAATAATTCTTCATAAGAATAAACCTGACACATTCTATTAAAGCTGAACCTTATCAATGGGCATAAAAACATTGTTAAAAACATCACTTACCACTGAGATTTTCAGTGACTTGAATTCCTGTCAAACTTGTCAATAGTCGTCAGTCACATGGAACTTCGTGCTTGTCAGTTACCTGTCCGTGATTCCGAAAGACATTTGGTCGTCGATTCGTATGTCATTTCGCCTTTACTTGTTTGTTGCCGTGTATTTTCCGAAAATATTCCGACTCTTCTATTGTTAACACTTTCTATTGTTAACAAGCATAGAACTTCGTGTCAGAACTCATACATGTTCTGGTGAATACCAATATACCGTGATCTCATAATTTGAGTGAAGCATAAAGTATATCCATTTTCAACACGATGACATAGTATCTACTGCATTCTGCAGTAGATACAAAAACAAAATTGTTGGAAAGATTTTCATACAAAAACAGAGTATTGGAGATAAGCTCCAAAGTACAATAGTTTTTGAGGGCTTTACCTTGGGATCCTGTTAGTGTTGTTGATATATATTTAAAATTTGGGATGTTTTTGGAATATTAAAAATTAACAATATATATGTAATAATATCTGTTGAGAAATGTTATGTAAAAGTTTTATAATCATTAAGGGCACTAATAAAGCTTTAGTTTGATATATAATATGTGTTGTTTTCTATACTAATTGGATCATTTTCAAAAATTATTTAGTTGAGGCAACATTTTGCTCTTGATTTTGGCTCAGGAGCATGGGACTGAAAGAGTTTTAAAGTGCTGCATTATCCATCAACTAAATATGGTATTTACCTTCTAGTCTGCAAAGCCCACGCTAAAGTGCTGAGAGTGCTTCTCGTTGATATTCAGAATAAAGAAAGATGTACTGTATCCACCACTGATACAAGCTTTAAGGCTATAATTACTGGTCTTCCAAGAAGTGGCGATTTCAGTCCCTTAATAACAAAATTTTCTTGCTCAGACTCTCGGTCATTGCCTTTGATTTTTGCTGTAAAGGATCCGATCACCTCTAGTTTATTCTGGCTTGGACCTGTCAGTGTCCTTTTTGTTTCACATAACTGTTTTCCCAGTTTGTTAAAAACTGTTTCAGCAAGGACAGAAACATCTGCCCCTGTATCTAGCTTGAATTCTACTGCCTTTCCATTTACTGATGCCTTTACTTTCCAAGGCTTGACATCAGGACTATCAACTTCATTGAGAGATATTACACCAAGGAAATGGCCATCCTCATCTTCACTGTCAGGATCATCTTCACTCACTGTGTTTACTTGGTTACTACGACAAACTGCTTCAAAATGTCCTTTCATTTTACACTTTCTACAAGTTGCTTTATTTGCAGGACATTCGTGGTGATTCTACGCCTTTTAAATTTTGCAGACCACATAGGGAAGAGCACATTTGATTGTGGGCAAGCTTTTTAACTCAGTTTATTGAACGCTTGAACTTACGGATAAAAAAACTGAAATAACACAAAATTGGTATCCCAAAATTAAAATTCTGAAATGTGCAAAAGTGTAAATGGTTTAACATCTTCATTTTATATTCTAGAATGCTGTACCTATCAAAGTGTATTGCTTTTACATTTGTACAGCCATTATTCTTCAACTACATTGCATAAGTTGCCCAATCAATAGATGTACAAAAAAACTCTTTTTGATCTTCTCGTGTGGTGTAGTTTTCATCCTTTCCCAATGTTTTTTACTTCATTCACTTTCATGTTTGTCCCAGGATGCACTGAAGCTCTGATGATACAAAAAGGTGCTAAAATTTTCGACAACTCCCTTTCTGATATCTTGTTCGTATTGAACGCTCGTCAGTTTGAACTCCTGCAAATTTTTCAAATTAGGCTTTAGTTGTTTTGTTGTTCTCCAAACGTGGAAAAATCAAGAACCAGTATTTTTATCAGTGAAGGTAAATAAGCTGTGATATAGTCCTTTTGATTTCAGTAAGGTTTGATTTCATAAAAAATTAAGTCTAACTGAGCTTTGTTAACTGTTATTGATGGCCAATCCAAGAACAATGTGTTTGGTAGAGTGCAGCAAGATAGGCTTTGCACTGTATGACTGGCCTGAGGTCATACAATCGGTGTTTTTACGAGTGTCTGGCAAAAGCCCTTTGCCTTAAAGTAGAGGACCTTTGCAATACGAGACCTTCATGCTAGAAAATCAAGTTCTTCCTGTGATGGACCAGGTTAGTGATTAACGTACCTGATTAACTAACAGATTGGAATTCACTCAAATTATCTCAAGATCACCAGCTACTATTGTGTACTAGTCTTAAGCAATGCTTATGTGAGTGCTGCCAAAAGGATTTTAAAGGGAGGCAGTGCTCTTTGTGTGATGCTTAGCATTTCAGCTAAAATTGTGAAAAAAATCCCAGTTAGACAACAAATGATGAAGTAAAAACAATATGCCATCAACTGAGGTGCTCTGGGTATGAGGATTTTCTTTTGTAAAATTAATTAGCATTTGATATTGATCAGTTGATTGTTAGGAATAGTACTCCATGAACTGTTTGAGTAATATTGTTCTAGTTGTATCTTATAATAAATATTGCTTTATGTTCTCTATGAAAGTGGAATCCCTTTGTGTTTTATAATTAGAAATAGAAAATAGAAATTTCGATAATATAAAACATGAACTTTTATTGACATATCTTTTAACTTATTGTAACAAATATTACAACGGTAAAAAATGGTAATAGCTCCACATAGAGCAGGCCATATTTGGCTGAGTTTGTAAGTTTGGAAAGTACTGATAAAACAGAAGTTCGTACAGCCAACACTCATGTTGCTCGTGACTACTGACTCTTAATTACAATTTAGAAAGTAGATATGTCTTTAAATGGTAATACCTACCAAAGATAAATGGCCTTTTTAGCTACAGAGTTTATAACCTGAAACTTCAGATGTCAAAACACCAAAAAGCACATGTGAGTGCATAGAACCGGTTTCCAAACCGGTTTCGTAGTACTTTTACTGTTTTTACTGGTGAACTGCTATCGAACTTAAAACTGGTTTTAAGTGGTTTGTTGAATCCACAGGGTAACCACATTCTCAAATTGGACGTATTGACGAAATTAGGACTGCTGCCGGCGCTTCGCTCGCTTGGCAGCAAAAATGTTCTATAAATCGTCAGTCCATGAAATATACTACAGAATCATTTTATTTCACTGATAAATGGCGAGCACTCTAGCTATCAAGAAAAAAATTGGTCAAGTTGGATTTTCATAGAAAAATAAGGTTAAAGTTTGATTTTTATGCAATTATTTTGGATCTTCTTATCATTTTAGAGATTTTTGCATAATTATAAGATGGTGACAAATTTTCGACTTTTCACTATTCACCAATGTAGATGTGTGCTGAACATTTTGTCCAGTAGAGTTGTTTTCATTAACCTGTGAAACACACTTATATTACTCTTATACACTTATATTACTCTTTACTACACCCTAATTCCATTGTTTTCTTATGTTGTCATTCGACTATTACACTTTAACTAAAGGCCCAGACACACAGTGCAACTTTTCCCAAAACATTTGCTGAAACACGACGCGCAACACAGTTGCACCATGTGTCCACCACTTAAACATCTCGTGCAACAATATTTACATAACTCAAGGCGTGGCCACCTTGCTCGTTTTCACTAGGACAAAAATGGTGGCACTGCCATGGCACTGAAGAGGAAAGCTGCATCTATTGTAGTTATGTCTAGATGAGGACAAAAAGAAGAAACAACACTTTGAAAGAAACATCTGGGTCAAAGACTGGTTGGCCAAAGAGAAAACATAGGAGCATACAGAGAAAATTTTCGTGAATTACAATCAAATGATGCGATTGGCTTTTGTGATTACACCCGTTTGGAGGTCCGTGATTTTGATCGCTTTTTAAGTCTTATTCAGCCGCTGATATCCAGGATGGACACCACCATGAGAGAAGCAATTCCTCCAGCTGAGAGATTGGCAGTGACCTTGCGTTTTCTTGCCACAGGAGAGACATACCATTCACTTGCTTATCAATTCCGTATATCACGTCAAGCAATCAGCTACATTGTAGATGAAACATGCCAAGCAATTAGCAAAGTTGTGGGCAAAAAATACCTGAAAGTACCAACAACAACCACAGAATGGCTTCGTATTTCAGCATCGTTTGAAGAGAAGTGGAATTATCCCAACTGTATCGGGGTAATTGACAGAAAACACATCATGTTATGCCAGCCTTCAAACTCTGGTTCCCACTATCACAACTACAAAGGAAGCGACAGCATTGTCTTGCTTGCAGTGGTAGGAGCAGCAGTAAGGTGGACTCGCGGAGGCACCCATGAAATACGCGGGCCCTGCCTGCATATTTCAAGGGGCGTCGGACACGGGGAATCCTTGCGTCATTTCAGGAACCTCGCAACAGATTACTGCTGCTGGTAGAGACTATAAAATAACTATTATATAATGTTGTGTGACTGTAACGCGCCTGCCGTAACCTATGAAAGTTATAAAATGTGTTCTGATTGTCTTAAGCGAGAACTTATACCGCCGCCGCCAAGACGCTTAAAGTGTTGTGGTGATAAGATGGCTATAGAAGAAGATACATCGGCCGTGTGTGAAATCTGCGGCCGTATATTTTTTAATTCTGTACGCAGTGCGACTGAAGGGCAATATTATGCCAACGGCGGTCATAAAAAGACGCCATATAAGAGAATTATTTACTTTAGAAAATGGATGCGAAATATATTAGGTTTAGAGCCAGTCTATGTTGACAAAGAAACCTTGCAGCGGATAAAAGCTCATCTCAAAGAGCACACGCCACAGGATTTGAAAAAGACTCTGAGAAAATTAAAGTTGCAAAAATACAATAAGGGCATTTCTTGTCTGTTGTCAGAAATTACAGGCGAAAAAATTCCCGACGTTTCTATGGAAACTATGCGTAGGGCCGAATGGATGTTTACTCAGCTGCAAGGGAAAATCCCTTATTACCCTGACGTCATCTACAAAATATTTTATGAAATCGATCACAATCACCCCCTATTGAGATGGATTCCTGAGCGATGACTCATAGCCGTACATCCAATCACAACTTTTAGTTTTGTTATGTCAATTAAAATCCAGCCGATAATGATATGTATTTTTCACAAAGTTTTTCACGAGTTGTGGAAGAGTCTGTGAAATTGTCGTGTAAAGTGAAACATTTTGTGAAAAAGTCTGTGAAATGCCTGTTTCATTGGGACAGCTACAACAACGCCATGACCAGTGTTTGGAAAAAATTGAAGAACTTAAATCAACGGCAGAACGCAATGGAGCCGCTACTGTGGGAGCTATAAACTTCAATGCAATTGGATTTTTTCAAGGCCTGACCGACATGGCCGATGAAGATTTACAAAGGTTTCTTGATTTTTTTCCTCAACTACCTCGAATACTAGAAATGTCTCGCCAGGCTGCCAACGAAGAAGTAAAAAGAAGAAAGTACGAAGTCGACATCGAGAAACACCAAAGGGAAGCTATTACAAGAGCAGAACACAAATTTAAAGTCGCGATGAAGAAGAAGGAACGAACCCAGAGGCGACGTCAGAAGCTAAGGGCTCTTCCTGCTCAAAATCAAGAGCTTGATTCTTCTCAAGAGTAGATTTAAAAACTAAATGTTTGTTTTGCGTTCGATATGCAAATTAAAGCCCATGGGATTTTTCTCGAGGTGAATATTTAATGATTTAGTTTTTCTTTTATTTTTTCCATAGCCTCGCTGTAGATTTTCTTGCGTAGTTCGGGATCGTCTTTTTTAAAAACTTCGACGCTTTTTTGTCGGATTTCATTTTTCAATTGCTCGTATTTATTTGACTCGGCCATAATTAAAGCAAATTCATTCTCATCAATTCTGTTATTATGCAAAGCTTTCGAAATTAAATCTGAAATCGTATTTATTTTGGATTTACACAATATTGTCGTTTTCTCGTGTTTCGAAACCTTCTTGGTCAATCGTTTAGTGGCCATAGTGGCGACGGCTGAAATAATTCCACAGAGTCCCCCAATCGCACTTAAAGGGATTCCTACTACAATTCCGGGGCCCGTTAAAGACGTGGCAATCCCCGAACTTGTTAAAAGGGCTGATAAAGTACCGGAAGATAAAGCAATGGCGTGGGTCACGGAGCGTGTTTTATTGTATTTTTTACGGACGCCGTCGTAATGTTTGACCTCGGCGCCTAATTCAGAAAGGATCATATTGATTTTTTGAAGTCGAAAACTTTCTCCATCAGAAATGACAGGGTATAATGGGGCAGAGGGTTCTTCTCGTATCACGTCGGTCATTATATATAATGGTACAATACGAATGGCACAGATTTAGGACGGCCTACCCGCACGCCGATTTTAAAAAGTTCTCTGCCGGGCCTCAGAGCATCGAATTCGAACACGATGGAATTGCCGTCGATGTGTTTAGAGAAGATATTACGCCAGATGGGCCTTTTCCAATGGCAGTGCATCACTATGGCGACTCAAAATTAAATGCGGCGCTTTCAAAGGCCTTAGGACCTAGAGATCCTAAAAACAAGACCGTTAAGCCGCAGATATCTCCATCGTGGCCTAAGGATTTTACAGTCGCTAGAATAAATTATGCAGTGCCTTCTGTGGCTTGGCATATTATGCCGTCTAAGACTAATTTCTCCCATTTGACATTAGAAGTGGCGCCGGGTAAAAAGATACCTTTAAAAGTGCGTAACGTGTTTAAAAAGAGTGAGACAGAATTTAAATCTGCGGCGGCGGCTAAGAAATGGCTTAAAGGACCAAACATGAACTATTGGGCGCAGCAGCTGAACTTTGCCGTATGGGCGGCCACTGCGGGCTGTGGTGTGGGCTTAGATATGTTACCTAAGTGCTCTTTCTTACAGTTTCATGTGGCCTTTACTGTAAGACGGATTTTACACGAGTTGGGGGCGCCTTTGCCCGGCGATATGGGGTTTGATGCCTATGCCACACATTATAATCAGGCGGCCTTTGAGAGGCTATGTAATGAGTTTAAAGTGAGTCATAAAGACTTTAGATTCTTAGCGCCTAATAACCGCGGCGTTGGCGATCCTTATGGCTACGACTACGCAGGGCTTAACATTGAAGAAGGCGGCTGGCCTAACCCAGAAAACCGCTTTAGAGATGAGGGAAAACCTAAGTATGGCGGCCCTGAGATAGAAGTGTTAAAAGACGCCCGCACTTATAGACAATACGATTGGTTTGTACTGCAAAAGGGTGAAGGCCTGGCGAATCTGGCCCGCCTAAATAGAAGCATAGAGGCTTACGTTTATTGTGTTTTGGGCGCGCAGGTAGATACCCGCTCGCCTATAATAGCGGCCGGCGGTGCTAGTCAGGAGACACAACAGCAGTTCTTAGTGCTCTTTGAATCGTATCACGTCGGTCATTATATATAATGGTACAATACGAATGGCACAGATTTAGGACGGCCTACCCGCACGCCGATTTTAAAAAGTTCTCTGCCGGGCCTCAGAGCATCGAATTCGAACACGATGGAATTGCCGTCGATGTGTTTAGAGAAGATATTACGCCAGATGGGCCTTTTCCAACGGCAGTGCATCACTATGGCGACTCAAAATTAAATGCGGCGCTTTCAAAGGCCTTAGGACCTAGAGATCCTAAAAACAAGACCGTTAAGCCGCAGATATCTCCATCGTGGCCTAAGGATTTTACAGTCGCTAGAATAAATTATGCAGTGCCTTCTGTGGCTTGGCATATTATGCCGTCTAAGACTAATTTCTCCCATTTGACATTAGAAGTGGCGCCGGGTAAAAAGATACCTTTAAAAGTGCGTAACGTGTTTAAAAAGAGTGAGACAGAATTTAAATCTGCGGCGGCGGCTAAGAAATGGCTTAAAGGACCAAACATGAACTATTGGGCGCAGCAGCTGAACTTTGCCGTATGGGCGGCCACTGCGGGCTGTGGTGTGGGCTTAGATATGTTACCTAAGTGCTCTTTCTTACAGTTTCATGTGGCCTTTACTGTAAGACGGATTTTACACGAGTTGGGGGCGCCTTTGCCCGGCGATATGGGGTTTGATGCCTATGCCACACATTATAATCAGGCGGCCTTTGAGAGGCTATGTAATGAGTTTAAAGTGAGTCATAAAGACTTTAGATTCTTAGCGCCTAATAACCGCGGCGTTGGCGATCCTTATGGCTACGACTACGCAGGGCTTAACATTGAAGAAGGCGGCTGGCCTAACCCAGAAAACCGCTTTAGAGATGAGGGAAAACCTAAGTATGGCGGCCCTGAGATAGAAGTGTTAAAAGACGCCCGCACTTATAGACAATACGATTGGTTTGTACTGCAAAAGGGTGAAGGCCTGGCGAATCTGGCCCGCCTAGGATTAACCGCAGCATAGAAGCGTTTGTTTACTGCATTTTGGGAGCTCAAGTCAACACTCGGTCACCTATTGTTTACGCACAAGGAGCGTCGCAAGAAACACAGCAGGAATTTTTAACACTATTTGAAAGTGCCATTATTGAAAATGACATTAGTAAAAGTGTACAAAGATATCAACTTGCAGTGCAGCAGTCTAAAGTAAGGTTAGACTATGCTTTATCCCCTGGTTGTTGGTTAATGCCCAGTAATCTTGTTATAAACACTCACAGCGTAGTAGGTTACAATAACAAACTACAAAGGGCTACTGAAAATATGAAGTTTGGCGTCAACGACATTAACGGTCAAACCACAGGTGGACAGCCGCATTTTGTAAAGCCTGCAGTTAAAGTGCTGGTAAAAAAGAATCGACAACAAAAAAAGAGGTTTATAAACCAAACCGCCAACAATAAAAGAAGAAACCTACGACCACACCTTACTGAAAGCTGGGCTAATGACTTCGGCTATGAGTCTGGGCTATTATATACTGCGATGACCGGAAGGCACCTAACAAAGTCTAAATCTTCATCTTCTTAAGAAGGACCGCCCCTAAGGCAACAACTAATATCCAGATGTTGTTGCCTACGAATTTTAGCAGTTCTCCGCCTGTTTTTAGTACTAATGAAAGTACACTACCAACAGGCCTGGAATGTTAGCCGCCATTTTTTTACCAAGATTTTGTAAGGCCTTGTCCTACTTTTTTAACCCCGGCCCCAGTGGCTTTCAGCATGGTGAAGATAACTCCCACGACGCTGCTGACAGCAACTGCAAATGCAAGTGGCAGTCCATATTTTAAAAGGGCGCGCTTTATTTTTTCCTTAGTGGTAAGACCTAATTCCCGCTCTAAGTTGTCTTTTTGCCCCCGAAGTTCGGTAATTCTCTCCTGTAAGGTTTCCAATTCCTTCTGAGCAGCCTCTCTTTCCTCCTCACTGCGGCTTTCATCGTTAATGATCTGCAGTTGTTCATCTAAATTTCTCTCCAAGTCTTCGAGAGCCCGGGACACTTGTCTTAGCTGCTCGGCAAGGACTGCAGTGTTTTGGAGGATTTGCTGTCTTTCCGCAAGTGCGCCATCGATTGTGGTCTTTAGCCTTGCTATTTCTGCATCCTTTTCGGAAAGTTGTTGTCATAGCCTTGCGGCTTCCTCGGGTGTTAATGTTTCTAACTGCCCTTGGACTTCATCTCTTTGTATTTCCGCTTGATCGAGTTCTTCTTGGTGTTCGTGGAGTTGGTTTTCAATGCCCTGCAGTTGAAGGGCCTGGTTCTGTTCCCCTAAAGCGTCCTTGATTTCCTTTGTGAGTTTATTGTTAAGCTTTGTGGGGTCCCTTCTCTGATAGATATCATACCAGGTGCTCTTTCCAGTGTACTTAACTTGGATCTGATCATTTTTCCCTATCTGAACATCAAGACGAGCCAGCTCCACGTTGGGACAACGTTCCTGTTAATGAGTTCCCGCTGCAGTTCAACACGACCTGATACATCTTGTAACTCCATGTATTCTGGAACAGAACTCCTAGGATTTTTTGTCTTAAAGATATGCCTGAGGTGCTAAATTGCAAAGTTCCTCCCACGGCCAAATTTCCGTTCCATTCTTTCGAACCATGAAGCCTCGGATTCGTTTTCTTGCCTCAGCAGAGAATCGTATTCATTATCGGCTGTCTCATTGATGTCTGCTTGGCCTTCTTCAGTTGTAGGATCAAAATCTATCTGTTCTTCCATTATATATAAATGATAAGCATAAAGTTAGACCCATCGATTTTACCCAAACAGGCTGGAGGCCTCAAGGTAGAAAGGACTTTTCACAGGGTTACATTCACACCAAGTTCTGCAAAGCCAGGGGAAACATTGTATGTTAGTGTCCCTAACCTGGCTGATAACGTGTCTCTGGTGCCTGGGACACTTGCGTTGAGGTTTGATCTCGCTGTGCAGCCTACAACTGCAGATGACCGATACTGTGTCAATAACATTGCCAGGAATATCGTCACAAGGATGAAGGTAAAGTTTGCTGGAGAATGCCTAATAGACCTCAACAGGTATGACTTGTACCATACTTACAAAGACTTGTTTATGTGGGACAAAGATAGGGATGAAAAAGTAGAATGGGGCATAGGAAGCGTAGATCTCAGGAAGATAAGAAGCAAGATAAAGACTGCCTCTAATCCGACCAATCCAGAAGATGAACAGGCCTTATTGGCGGCTTATGGCACTAAGTACGTGATTCCTCTGGACTTCGAAGTGGTTACTAATCATGGAGTACTGTACACTAGATCATTGGGTAGTGAAATGCAGTTCGAAGTGACGCTCGCAGATACTACTAACATCCTACAACAGGATAGCAGTAAAAGTGCCTTAACTGCAGATCTGACTTACAGCATGACTAACTTAGAACTACAGTACGAGACAGTACACAGTGACGTGTTAGCAAGAAGTGCTATGGCCGAGTACAGCGCTGGCAAGGCATTCTTATACGAACACGTAACCTTGTATAAGACCTTCAGCTTCCTGGACAAAACGGATGAGTTGATTACCCAGAGCATAAATATCCCAGGAGAAGCCTGACTGGGTTGTTGGTGCTGTTTAGTCAAACCCTTTGAAGCCGGAAAGAGGGATTCAGAAGCATTTTCTAACTCCTAAGATTACTGAAGTTAAAGTTAATGTTAATGGGATACCAAACAAGGTGTATTCCCAAGGAATGAAGGCCTTCGGATATTTACAGGGAAGTTGTCCGTAGGTATGGTGACTTCATAAGTCCTACTAAGTTCTTTCATGGCAACAAGTATGCACTATGGGTTGACATGAGGACTAGTGATGACAACGACATCCACGGGCAGGGTTTAAAGCTGGTAAATACCCAGGATGGCATTACCTTAGAAATAAGACGCACAAAAAATACCAGTGCCCAAGACGCGGATAAGTTCAACTGCTACATCTTCGTAGTGTCCGATGCCCAGTTGTCCATAGAGAACAGCCAACTCAAAAGCATTGCATATTAGATTTTGAAGTTAAAATATTAGACTAATATAGAATGATCCGTGTGTTTGAAAACAAAAAATTAAACCTAGAATTACAAACAATAAACAAAGACGGTGAGTTGTATTTTAAAGCAAAAGAGGTGGCTTTGGCGTTAGGCTATCATGACCCCAAAGATGCCATAAAACAACATGTTCCTGTAGAATATAAGAAAAAATTATGTGATTTAAGGGTAGAGGTAAATCGCCTCCCCCCTAATTCACAGCCAAACTCACTGTATATTACCGAACCTGGTATCTATGCTTTGATATTTAGGTCTAACCTACCTGCTGCTGAAGAGTTTAGAAAATGGGTATTTAGTGAGGTGCTGCCCAGCATTAGAAAAACTGGCTAGTTACACGTTTAAAAGTTATAATCCATCAGATGTTCAAGATAGAGAAACGAATTTGACCTGCATAAAAAAGTAGTAGACTACATACGTAGGTTCTACCCCAATGTGTTGTTTATCGCAGGGTTAGGAGAACTGCAAGATACAGCCAGGATAAAAGAATCACAGCTTGGCAAAAGGGCTACCAGAAAGGACAGCCTGATATAATTATTACCAGCTACCACAAACAATACAGTGGTCTTTGCTTAGAATTCAAGACACCCAAAGGTAATGGTGTGTTGTCTGACGCACAAAAAAATCTATTAGACAGATACTCCAATAATAGCTATAAGACCATGGTCTGCAACGACTATGACTTGATTATCAGGACAATAAATGAATACTGTGCTGGTTTAAGACTACCCTGTCAATATTGTGGTCGTGGGTTTCTTTCTGAGGAGACTTTATCTAATCCACTTGCAATACTTTCATAGGTTGGGAATTTGAAAGTTAAAATATATCTATTATATAATGATCACCGTCGAAGAATTTAATCAAGCCATACAAGAAGCAGACGAAATTACAAAATGGAGAGATTTAGAAGTAGGTAGAATCTACAAAATCAGTGGACTTTGATATATTTGATACCCAAGTGGGTGAAAGTATGAAAGCTAACTGTAGAAGGACAGCGATAAAAAACTATATACAGTTTGGGCGCCTGAAAGAGTCAAGGCCACTTTAGAAAACAAAGATTACACTCACATCCGCTGTAATGGTTTAAAACCCACCAAAGATGGTAATAACAAATATTGGAGCTTTAATGTCGTCAAAATAGAAAAGAAAGATATGTTCTCTTAGATATATAATGAGTTCCTACGACAGCGACTGCCTAAGCGCCGACGAATCCCGCGGTGACTGGAGTTACAGCGACATCAGCAGTGACAGCGGCGGCGACTGGACCCTAAGCGAAAGCGAAAGCGACAGCGATGACTCATGGAGTTTAGAATACGGAAAAAAAAGATGCCACGGCCCAATGAAAAAAAAATAGAAGTGGGATTAATAATGGTCGGTTTTTTTTATAGCCGCCGATGCTAAAACTGGGGGTGGGTTTCAAAACAACATGGTAGGGTATTTTGGTAATGTTTTATATTTTTTTATCCGCCGGGGTATCGGTATTAGAAGGTATGGTTTATATGACTATAAAATGAATTGTCAACATTGCTCTAAAAGCTTTACTTCTGAACGCCGTTTACGGCAACATGAACTTTCCAAGAGCTGTCAGACCGAATGCCCTTTGTGCGGAAAGAACTTTTGCCGTTTACAGCGTCTACAATCGCATTTGAAAAGTAAAATATGCTTGAAAAGGCCTATAGTGACACCGTCGGAAGAAAGAGCGTCTGAAGAATATGACTTTGGCGATTTAGAGTGCTACGGCTGCGGGGATTTGATGGCGCGCTGCGATTGCCCGCATATAGAGCGTCTGAATAAGGAAAAAAGGCAGTTAGATGAGCGCTTTGGCAGCGGTGCTTATTTTGACGACATTGAAGGCGTGCCATGGGAAAATCGCCCGCATTGGTCATCGGTGCATCACGCCGGCTGTAAAGAAGTCAGAGATTCGGAAAAGCACATTTGGCGCTGTTTATATCCGCTCAAAGATAGGATGCCGCGCAAAGAGCCCGCCGAAGAAGAAATGATTTACTTAGATAATACATGTGGGGCCTGTAAAAGGACATTTGCGTCTAAACAGCGCTTAGATTATCACATAGAGCATAATGTCTGCGGCGGCTTAACAGAATATAATGCCGGGGTAGAAGAGCATTATGACGCGATGGCTAAAAAGTGCGAAGAAGACTTTGAGGCCGCAAATAAAGAGCGGATAAAAGAATTAGGCCAATGGCTCAAAGGGCGCTATGGCTAAAACGGAAGATGTTGTTAAAAATATGGTATGGTATAGTTGTGAAACTGGGGGTGAGGGTAAAAACAACAAAGGTATGGTATTCTGGTAATGTTATATATTTTTTTATCTTTAGAAGAGTAATACTATTATCCGCCTTAGAAGAATATTATATTTTTTTATCTTTAGAAGAGTAATATTACCAGAATACCATACCTTTGTTGTTTTGAACCCTGACCCTTTTTCTGCATAGGACCTAAAAAGATTCTCTATTCACTTTTTTCGTAGCGGAAACATTACCAGAATACCATACCTTTGTTGTTTTGAACCCTGACCCTTTTTCTGCATAGGACCTAAAAAAAAAGCCGTAATATATCTTTTTTTCGTACTTACACGGCATTTTTAAGCCGCAGCATCTTTTTTTTCGTATTCTAAGCGGCCGCGGCATTATTATCTTTTAGTCTTCGGCGGCTACATACCCTTTTTTTCAGATGATATTGTAAGCTCTGATTTGAGGAGAACTGTCTTTGGCAGATGAGACATTTGTAGATGTATTTATAACAAACTTTGTTATTGTAATGATATTGGCATTTTTGTTTAGAAGAGAATGTTTTGTGACAGTCTGGACATTCCATTACATCTATAAAATATTTATGTGTATTATATTCGGCCGCGCCGCCACAGACATTATGCGACATGTGATATTCTAGACACTGTTTAGTCGCAAAATCCCTTTTACAGGCAGGACACGGATGATCTGAGTACGCTATTTCTTTTCGGTCGAGCATTTTCAAGCAGGTTCTACTTTTCAAATGCGATTGTAGCCGCTGCAGACGAGAAAACTTCTTTCCGCACAAAGGGCAGTCGGTATGACAGGTCTTGGCCAGTTCATGTTGCCGTAAACGGAGTTCAGAGGTAAAGCTTCTAGAGCAACGTGGGCAATTCATTTTATAATAATAGAAACCATACCCTCTAATAACGATACAGGGGCATCATTTTTTTCCGTATTCTAATCGGCGCCCTGATAGATGCCATCATCTTTAGTGCGGCGGGCCTTTAGATCGGCCGTACATATGTGGCCCACAAACTCTGCTTCTCTGTAGATTTCATTACAGTGCAAACAGCGCATTTTCTTCTCTTCTTCTGGGGCGATGACACAATCACTCGACGGCGACGACGTTAAGCAGTCCATATATCTAAAGCTTTGATGTACCGCCGGTAGGGGGCTTTTTGTCTGGATTTTTTGGCACAGGTTTTTTAATATCTTCTTCGACCCGTGGTATAAAGGCTCTTCTACCGATGGGTTGTGGCGCCGCATTATTATTTTTTTGTTCTTCAATGCTGCAAAGCGGAATAGCACTCATGGTGCTGATGGATTTGTGGTTCCAAGGCCTGTCTACGTTCATAACACTATTGAGTCCAGCCCTACTATGTTGAACAGTATTGCCAGAGCCATATTGCACATCACTTGTCATGAGGCGAAGCTTGACAGGCCCTTTACAATAAGCCACCATATGAAAAGAAACAGGAGTCTGGTCTTCGCCACTAAATGGACAGGGCTCGTAAGAAAAATGAACAGGGATTCTCTTGTTTACAGAGGTTCTAAAAGGAATCAGAGGCCGGTTGCTGCCGTCTACAAGACAAAACCCCACATTGGCATTAAGGCCCGTATTAAGGCACAAGGTACAAATAATCAAGTAATAGCCTTCTACATCGATCGATAGGCCATCGACATCTTGCCATTGGTCCTTAGTAGTGTAATCCCTATCTTCTGAAACATACGCATAATATTTGTGTGTTGTGTAAGGATTCTCCATATATTATAGTGAAATGACCGTCAAAATACTGATGGTCATGTGGTTGTAAGGCCGATCTCTCTGGTCGTCAATGCTGTTGATACAAATGGTCGCCGAATCATCCACCCGCACTTGCAGTTGTACTTTTTTCTCTACATCGGCTATCAGATGAAAAGTCACCACCCCCAAATCTTCTGCGCTCTGAGTGGGCGGCTCATACGAAAAATGCACTGGTTCTCTTGTGTTTGTCTTTTGTCGCATGGGCGGAAACGGTTTCCCATCATGATCCACAAATCGAAACCCCACATTGGCATGACTCGCCGCCCCTAAGCAAATGCTACACAAAATCAACTTTCGGCCGGGATAATGCACATCCACCGCCATCCCAGCCACATTCACCCAAGAGGCCTTGCTGTATTTGGCCTCGTCTTGATACACCGTATAAACACAATCTTTTCCTAACTTGTAAGGGTTGTCCATATATAATTACATTGGAGCCCTCATAAAGTCGACGACAGCTTCTTTACCCCACATAGCCAGAGTCACCATCGCCGATAACCGTTCGGCCGTTTTATTGGCCGCTAGCTCTTCTTTGAGCCGCTTTACTTCTTCTTGCAGATCTAACACCTGCTCTTCTAGACTTCTTTTTTCTCGTATAAATTCAGCAGCCCTTTGTATTTGCTCCACACTCATATATAATGAATCCAGAACATATTCCCTGCAATGCCCTTATTGTGGGCCCCACGGGCTGCGGCAAGAGTAAATTCGTCGTGGAGCAGCTATTAGGCCCTTTTAGATACCAGTTTGGCACTACATGTTCCTCCTTTTGTCTCTACTTATGTAAATAACAAAACATTGGAGCGGTTATAGGGACAAAAGACGATGACTTCTTTGTGGATAATCCTAGACCCAATGAACTTAGCAACCACTTGAAGTTCTGGCATAAAGCATTTCCACACGACACTCAGACCCTACTTATCTTGATGACATTGCTTGTGGTGACGACGTTAAGAAACGCACGTCGGAGTTAATTAAGCTAGCCTTCTAGCGGCAGCCACGACAACATCTCTGTTTGGTTACTCTCGCAGCAGTTAACTAGCGTTCTCTAAGCCTTTCAGGGAAACATGGTGCTGCTGGTGTATTTTACACTCCTAATAAGAGTGACTGGAGACCATTCTTTCAGACTATGGGGGAGAAATCACCAAAGAAGAACTACATAAATACATGCGGCATTTGAAGACCCATCAGCATTCCAAAATGATCTTCTCTTTGAGGTATCCATATAGGTCGGTAATAAGTTTAAAAACGTATGGTTTTAAATATATGGAGATTGAGCAGATCCTTGATGAAGTTCCCACACAGCTGGATGAAAAATGACTACAAAGAACAACTGAATGTATTGGTAAGTTCAGGTAAGTGCAAAGAAATGATAGGCAAAGAGCTTACCACGAGCAAGTCAGTAAGTTGTTCGAGGCGAAGTCAAGAAGTTCCACAAAAGATACGAGGCTGCACTTGCAAAGTAAGACTACGGATGCTGTATGCGACTCGCCATTAAGCTAGCCACTAAGGATTTTGGGACTTGCGCTACCTATAGACGACGTAGAGCAACTTCAAAAGGACATAAGAGAAGACTATGTCATTGCCCAAGAACTTAAAATAACTTGTGGGTGGTTATCTCTTGAAGTGCTAGGCAAGTAATGGCAGTGGCGAGTGCTGTACTTCACGTTGCCCCAACACATTGACTTGAAAGACACTTACCACTTCTTGGAGGACTTTAAGAAGTCAAAGATAAGTCAGGAGCAAGTTCTTGAAGAAGTTGAAGACAAGTCCATCTGTAAGTACTTCAATCACGGTCCTTTGATATCTGTAAGTACTTAATCAAGTCGCCGTAGGTTACTTATCAAGTCCTCGCAGGTTCCTTATCAAGTCGTTTGTAGGTCAGTTATCAAGTCCTCGCAGGTTACTTATCAGGTCCTTAATATAAATGAGTGACACCGAGCAGCCACCCGCTGAGCATAAAGAAGCTAAGATTACGAAGCCCAAGAGTCCAGGTAGAGTAGCAGCCGGAAGGAGGCTAGCAGAAATGAATAGAAAAAATAAGGCCAAAAAAGACAAAAAAGAAGAAGACACTAGTAGCGGCTGGGACATTAACCCCGGATACGTCATAGGGGCCGTAGGATTGGCTATTGGAGCCG
The DNA here is from genome assembly GCA_029948255.1 of Telmatactis stephensoni. NCBI lineage: Eukaryota > Metazoa > Cnidaria > Anthozoa > Actiniaria > Isophelliidae > Telmatactis > Telmatactis stephensoni. Next base: position 814,279 of record JALIZF010001900.1, on the reverse strand, counting down.
GCAGTCTTTATTTGCAGTGGAAAGGACAAAAAAAGCCAGCACCTCAACCGACACCTGCGAACTCACCAACGCCTCAGCGTAAAAAAATACCCGACATGGAATAAATCTTACTTTTGTTAATATATAATGTCGTCTCAAGTGATGAAAACCGTTGAAGAAGCTCTTATTCTAACTTCTATTGTTGCAGGCGTAGGTTGGGTTGGCAAAAAGGTACTAAAAGAAACCTTTACTGGCGACCCAAGCACTAATGTTATGAATTATGTTAAAATGACCGCTGCCGTTGCAGGAAGTATTGCTGTAAAAGACTACTTACAGAAAGAAAAGATTATACCTACTGTATAATGGTAAGTTTAGTTGCAGGCGGCGTTATTGCAGCTTTAGCTTTTACAGGCGCTAATTATGGAGGTCAATATTTAGATCGTTTAGTCCGCGGAGATCATAACAAAGATCTTATTGCAGAGAGAAAACGTCATGACTTAGCTTTGGAAAGATATCAGAGGGATGTGGAGGCATGGAATAAAAAAAGACAAGCCTATCAGGACTGGTTGGATAAGAACTACCGGGATAAGATGCAGGCTGATAAGAATTTTCAAAATACCGACTATGCATTTAAACTCTATGCTGAAGCCCATCCAGAACACCCTATTAGATTATCCAAGCCTCGATGGAAAAATTACTACACCCCTTCTGAAAAACAAAAAAATAATGAACGTTTATTGGTTGTTGTATTCTCAGGTCTGGTCCATCGGGAGGGCACTGTAGCTTAGTTTATTTATATGATTGTCTTTTTAGACAAGGACAAAAACAATTTTACTGTGAATTTAAATCCTCCCAATTAACAGCACCCATAAGGTTCGTCTTGTAAGTTTGGTAGTCCTTTACAAACAGCTGGTATAATTTAATTGGCGGTAAAGCTATTATACTAGCGTACCAAACGCCAAGGCACAAACATGCCAACCCCTCAAGTTATCCCTGATAGTCATTACATCCTATCACTCATGCTAAGGAAATAGCAAAACATGGTTTATACCTCTTCACAGCAGGATTGCCCTCATGAATGAAGATTAAACATCAGTCTGCCGAGTACGTTCATGTATGACCCCCGATAATATTGGCGCCCTTGTAGCATCTGTATTAGAAATCTCAAAGTAATATAAACTAACACAGGGCTATAGATTGTGAACTGGGAAAGTCCCTGGGAAATTACGAAGTCTACTGCGATTTGGTCCAAAGCTACCACGAAGGGAAGCCCTCTCATTTGATGGCTAAATTCCCGCCCAAAGGAAATCCGTTTGACCTAGTAGAATATCGCCCCATTTCTTTAGAGTATGATATTTGCGACTTGGTGACAGAGGTGAATATCACCGTCAAAGTCGATGGAAAGGTTGTCGATTTTAACAGACGCCAAATTAGTCTTGTCTTGGAATTTATATAATGAACCCCTATCTGATTCCGGCAACTCAATTAATAGTTAAACAAAACCCCACAGATGGAGGCAAATATAATAGCCCGCTTTGGACGGACATCAAAAATCTAAAAATAAACGCCGCGGGTTTTAAAAGCGGCATTCTTTTTTGTAACCTAAACATCGATTTAAAAGGACAAGCCAGCATTCGAATAACAGGCGAAAGCACTGTCGGAACAATCCCTATTTACCCAATAAAACAAACAGGTATGTTCTCCGCCCAACTCCCCATCCTCGCGTCGAAGACAAACTTAAGAGAATTTACTATGGACCTCAAGGCTATTGGAGAGGAGCCTCGGCTATTAAGAAACTTGCTGTGGCAGCTAGAGTCTCTGAAGACACAGCGAAGAACTGGTTAAAAAAACAAACCCTTTGGCAGGTTTATCTTCCCGTTCCTAAGTACATTCCTAGACCCAGCTTTACCGTGAATACTCCAAACGAAGTTCATCAGGCAGATTTACTTTTTTTGCCGCACGATAAGGTAAAGAGAAAAACGTACAAATATGCCTTGACTGTCGTGGATATCGCCAGCAGATACAAGGACGCTGAGCCCATAACCAGTAAGGATTCAGGAGAAGTCGCCGAAGCGCTAAGTAAGATTTATAAGCGCGTTTTGAAATGGCCTCAAGCTGCTGCAAGTGGATGCGGGGACAGAGTTCATGGGCGCTGTCACTAAAACGCTGAAAGACCACGATACTAAGATCAGGAGAGCTGAAGCAGAGTACCACCGGGGTCAAAGCCTCGTTGAAAGATTTAATCGCACCCTAGCGGAACGGTTGTTTGGATATCAGTATTGGAAAGATTAGCAGATCCATCCAAAAGCAACAGGGAGTGGGTGCAGAGACTTCCAGAGGTCATTAAGGCTTTAAATAATGAGGAAACAAGGGCAACGGGAATGAAACCTAAGGATGCCATAAAGAAAGAAACACGTCGAACACAAATCCTACGTTAGGAGTTCAAGAGCAGTAGGAATGAAAGAAAAAAATTAGGTGACGTCACGGTTCGATATCTCTATCAGCCTGGGGAATTAGAAGGAGGATCCAAAAGGAGCTACGGATCCTAATTGGTCTTTGAAAACGTATCAGATCTCAAAGTCCGTCACAAAAGAAGGACAGCCCGTGTTGTATTACTTAACAGATGGTCCAAGCCGTGGATTTGTTAAAGAAGAGCTGCTCATAGTCCCCAAGGATTCAGAGTAGTGCTGCACCACGCGCCTGATTACACTCTAAGCACGTCAAACGTATATTACCTACAGAGTGACCTTTCTTATTATTTAAACGGTCCACAGAAAATTGCTGATCGTCGTTAGGTTCAAAATCCCAGAGTAGCGGTATGTTGCACTTAGCACATCTTGCGTTGGGTTTATAAAACATCATCGACCGTTAAGTCGAATACCTTATTTTTTTCCTCATCAATTTTCTTATACCGCTGCAGTTTCTTAAGTATATTAGCCTTAGCTACTTCAGGCGGTGTATTATCGTACCGTAATTGCGGACCCCACGCTCTTTTTAGTTGTTTGTAGTATTCAACTCTGCTAACTGCAGTGTAAATAAGATTACTCCAACAAAGACGCTGGTCTATAATCCATAAGTTTTCTTTAACTGTTAATCCCTGAGCACTGTGTACTGTCATACAATAACCTAACCGCCAGTCCGGCGAAGAAATAACCTTTTCTACTACAGATAGCGGCACCCAAGCCCTATCGTGTGTTACAGCATTTTCTAAAACCAAGTCAGTGTAGGGTACCGTAACTGTTTTTCTTTGAAAACGCGTGTCCCGCGGTTTATAAACCACAGGTACTTCGTGGTTAGGGTATTTTGTGCGATGTAAATTAAGTAAATCCTTTTGTATTCTGGATTGTGTAGCACGTCGACTACTAAACACTAACTCTTTTGGATGCCACTGGTATAAGAATTTTTGATATTTTAAGGCTTTCAGTTCTTTACGCATTACCCTACACTGCTCTACGTCGCTTAACCCACGTAAGGACTTTTTAAAATCCCTAACTGAAATCTTTACTGCGGTAGTCAGCGTTCACTTCTTCTACATAACAGTTGGGCAGCGTTTTTAACCATTCATGGGGCATTTCTCCTCCAATAGGCGGCGGCTGACAGGGATCGCCAACAAAGATAACTTGCGTTTTCCCATCTAAGAAGGCTACAAATTCTTTTAGTATCCCTAGGGGTACTGTACAGACTTCGTCCCATAGTATTACAGGCGGAATGTCGTGTATAGCTTCGGGAACCCACTTTTGATTGTTATATCTAAAGAAGCTGTGGTACGTTTGTGCGTCGTAACCCATTTTACAGAGTTCACGTTCTAAACGGTGAGTGGGCGTAAGAACTTTTGGTTTACCAAATAATTGTAGTACGCGGGTTGTTTTACCACTGCCACCGGTACCGTAAATATAAGAAAACTTGTGATAGCTAATTGGGTCTTTTACGGTTGGGTAAACTTGCACAGTAGGTTCGGTTTGGCCTTGGATGTGATTATCGTTATATTTGACTCTTTCACGCCAGGTTTTAATTTTTTCATTTTTTACCCTCCACTGGCCGCTTTCGGCAAAATCTTCCGGGGCATAGTGGTCTTTTATCATTTCAAGCAGCTCTGGTTTAATGTACAAACTATCTGTAGCTACGCGTGGTACATCTTCTTTGTCAAATCTTAACAGCATAGCTAATAAAGATATGTGTGCGTAAGCTAACATACTAGCACGAAGATGGTAATATTGCGCTTTGTAGTCGTGGTAATAGCAAAGAATATTACCTAAACACCATGTTTCAACAGACACAAGAACACCTTCTTTATGAGCGCGTTTAATAACAAAGTTGAGTTCTTCGGGGTCTGTCACTAAACGACGCTGCATATGCTTTTCACCCATTTTAGCACCTTGTGTAAATTTACCTATAACAATTCTTGCTGTGGGGTTATCACTAGGCAACCATTGTGTTTGCACAGAATGACAGAGTATAGCTTCGTGGGCTGTGTAGGTTAATAAGTTACGCTCCTCAAAGAATTTTAACAAAGGCACTGGAATCCAAGGGCTGTTAGATAAATGTTTACCATACCAAGCGTAGATTATAGGATGTAAGTTAGGTTTAAATTTCCACGTGGTTAATTTACAAATCCTGTGGCAGGTGCATCGTAATAACCCGGTAAACTTACACGGAAGAACTGACTATCCGGATGCCCATAACGGTTATAATAGGGGGCACAATCACCAAGCCCTTTAAAACTAGCTGGATAACAATGCTTCATGTCTAAAGAAATGTATTCATCTTTGTTGTACTCCATATTCCAAAGACCGCCGTGTCCGTGTTCAACACAAGCAGCAGCAATATCTTCTGTAAACTCTTTTGGTGTCGGTTTCCAACCATTACGCTTTTTAGCAGCTAAGAAGTCTAAACTACGACTACTAAAGACTTCATCTTCAAAATCTTCTCCAAATTCCTCACAAGCTGCTTTAATTTTGTTATGTTCTTCTTTTGGACGGTAAAGCGTACCGTTCTGGGTTATAAATTGGTTACCTTCAGGGTCTAAAAACCAAATAGAATTTTCATGTACAAAGTCACTGGGTTCTAACATAACACCATCAAAAAACTCTTGTGAAACGTAAAGTGGAGAGGTTTCATAAACTTTAACTTCTTTTTTCTTTGGAAATTTAACCTCACGCCAAGCATGTCCGTTGTGCTGGTAAATAACAGTAGGTCTTCCATTTTTACTGTATTTACGAGTACCAGGGTAAATAATACCGTCGGTAATATCCTTAACTGTAATAGCTCGTTTAATTAATAATTCTAACCTTTTGATATTTTCTATGGTACCACCAGATCTTTTTACTGAAAGTTCCCAATGGTCAATAACTTCTTCTCTTTGCTTAGTAAGTTTTCAACCTCTGGCTGCATCGCTAAAGAATTCTCTAACTAACTTTGCAACACAATTACCAGGGTGTCTCATAGGTTGTAAATTATTAACATTGGGTTTAACAATTTGGTAAGCGAGTAAATAAGAACCGTCACCGGGTAAGCGACGTCATAGAACAGCGCATCGATTCCCACCAAGGCGCCGGGCCGCGTATTCTTGTTTAAAATAAAAAGATCCTTTCGATTACTAGCCCTTACTGGGTTGCGACTCTTCTCAATAACCCAGCTGCGCCCATCGTGCTTTATAAAAGCGAGTTGCAGCCGGAAGTCGCCCTCTGGAAGCTCGTCTATTATTTGTTCTGCTCTGTCTTCTTTCATTGATTCATCTGTTTCGCCTTCTGTAAATGTCGTAAAAGCAATATCGCTGTCCAGACTTCGCAGTACTTGTTCTCTTAGCCGCGCGATTTCTTCATTTTGGATCGCCGGCAAATGACGATCTAAGCCCTCTGCAAGAAGCCAGTCAATAGCATCCATATATATAACTATTTTTTTATATTCAAAATCCCGACCAGCAGCAGTAATCTGTTGCGAGGTTCCTGAAATGACGCAAGGATTCCCCGTGTCCGACGCCCCTTGAAATATGCAGGCAGGGCCCGCGTATTTCATGGGTGCCTCCGCGAGTCCACCTTACTGCTGCTGTAGGTCCGAATTACGAGTTCCTTTATGCAGATGTTGGAGCTAATGTTAGGATGTCAGATGGCGGAATTTGGAATCGCTTTAGTTTTAAAGCTTGTCTCCAAAATTCTAGAAATCCACTGAAAATACCAAAACCAAAGCCACTTCCGTCACGTCAACAAAAGGTACCCTTTCATCTGGTTGGTGACGAAGCTTTTGGCCTCACTGAGTTCCTTATGAAGACATATCCTCAATCTCAGCTACATTGTGAAGGCAATCGCATTTTCAACTACAGGTATTTATAATTATTACGATTTATAAAGTACACGTTTTTAGGTGTTATGAAATTGCGTGACATTTGTTTCTTTTGACAATTGGCACACAAACAGTATAAAGTTGGCTGTTGGTTGTTTTCAATACTTTTTTTTTCATTGGTCTGCCGATATTGAAAATTATGTAAAACATGCAAAACATGTCCTAAAAGATGTGGTGCTGAAGGGGGTGGGATGTGAGACAAAACCCTTGTTTACCTGTTGACTAAAATTCAGTGGGGAGGAGTGATTTTGTAAGGACTTTAGAAGGCATTGTTCTCTATAATTTCGTGACAGTTATCATTGCCTTATTACTGTATAAAGAGTACACGATTTGATTTTCACCAAGTATGTGGTCTGTATTTGCTCCTATTATAGGAGGGATATACTGTCATGCTCCAGAGGTGAAATTATTTCTGTGTGAAAACAGGCACCTTTTTCAGATATTTGTTTGAATTGATATACAAAGTTATTAAGTTGATCATTGATCTTATGAGCATGTGTACAATATAGGCTGTGAAAACATTCCCTATCAGTGACTGCTGACCTCTGCTGGCTCTTTTTACATGCTCAATTTTGTAGTATTATGCCTTTATTTGACAAAATTGAATTGAATGTTGCCCTGTTCAAGTCCATTTATCAGTTCATGTGTTTCTCTGCAGAATGATAGTATTACCATCCAGTTGTTTCGAAACCAAACAACGGCTAACCGAAACACTAAGGAAAAAGTTAGGTGGTGGGCAGTCATATTGCCAACTATTACCTACACTAACAGCTGGAAGAGCAGCACGTGCCGTCAAGACTATACATCCAGTCTGACCACTTGGGCCACCGAGTTGAAGATTACTGGTGCTTTTCCAGAGATGTAAGAACAAAAATGAATAACTATATTCATACACAGTTTGTTTTTTTCAAGGCAATTATGCAAAACAATTATATTTTTAAATATTTTTTTAATATAATTAAAATAGATGCAGAAACAAAAGCTCTTACACAGTCCTAGCCTACCCTGCAGGACCAACAGTAAATACATCTCAGTATAGGCTCTTATTATAAAATACAAAAGAGTATCTTCAAAGGTCATTTAAAAATGCATGCATGTTTATCATATACTCGTTGTGGTAGCCTTTTTTACTAAAAAATATTTTTTACTACAGCTACATGTTAAAAATGGGAAGGCATACATCAGGTCTTTCTTACTGATGACAGTGTTCTTCAGCAATATCAAACAGTGTTGAGGGGTGTACTTTTAGAGGACCCACTGAAGTTGAAAAACATCTGATAAAGGTATATATGTTCATTCAATGTGAAAAATAACCAGAAATTATGAAACATTTACAAAGTGAAACTGTTCTTGGTTTACATGCTGCTCAACAGGGAAGGGGTAGCTGCTTGATGCTGGTACTCTTAGCTATGTTGATATCTTCTCCTTTTGAGGATATTTGACTTGCAGCCTGACCTTGCCCCCAATTTTGGCAGTGCTCAGAATGCTTTTGTCAAACTATTTATGGAGTCCCATTACATTATACATGCATTTATACTAATCACAGAATTTAAAATTTGCTGAATTATAAGATCTAGAAGAGTATTTTTCAAATTCATAAATTTATACATCTATATCGGTTCATTAAACTATCATCCAATTTTGAGCAAAACAGAATTGCATTCATTTTAGCCACTGCCAGCTTTGTACTAACAAGAAATATTTGTGTGACCATGAACAGTGGAGGTATAGTTCATAATTGGAATGTTTAGATGCAGGAATTTTCTTTTTTGTGTCCTTTTTTAACACAAAGTATATATACCATGTGAAAGTTAGGTAGGCCCAATCATATAGACCTACACTGCAGCTATCGATCCTAGCTAATTTTCTGGTTCAGGCCAAGTGAATTACTAGTGTATTGTTAGCTGTGAGTGATTAACTCTGCTTATAAGCTTTAAATTGTCCTTTTTAAAAATGCTGATGTAAATTCTCCAAGGGACAACCCTTACTTGTCTGTTAAATGACCCCAAACTAACAGAATCACTTGGAGAATTTCTTTTACAAGTAGACAGTTGCCTCCTTCAGGGATCATCCCAAACAGGCTTAAATTCACCTAAAATTCGACAGAATGTGAAGGATTTGATAGTGTTAAGCACAACCCTCACTCAGGGATCGATTGGGAGTGCCTTAGCATTTCAAATTACAGGGAGAATCATGATTACTCCAAAGTTAAGACAATCTAATGTTCAACTTCAAATCAAATACCAATTTCTTAGGTAAATCATATGCTATTCGACTGAAAATTCCTCACGAATTTGTAAGTATTCATAGATTTTTTAAATGACCTTCAATTCACAGTTGACTACAGTCACTGATACCACTATTGGAATCATTAAATACAAAAATAGAACGGGAGTTTCTGTCACAAAGAGCAGTAGTCTTATATATCTAAGTAACAGCCCACAATGAGAAGACACGAAACAGTCAAAAATTCAAGACTAGAAGACAGAATTTCAAAATCAAAGACAACAGACTGCCACATCAAGCGACCTATCGTCTTTAGGTCATCACAAGAACATTTTAATAAACTACTTTATAAAAAGCCACTAAGAGACAAGGGCTATTAACATGTGTTGCTTGAAATATTACCTGATACTACCTGATCAGCGTTCTTGTATCAACTCATAAAGATCTAAAATGACCAATCTTCAAAGACACAAGTCAATAGTGTCGCACTTAGTCCAAATAAACTTATCACTTATTGTGGCTGAACAACGGCTGCTAAGACGACTTGATTGAAGGTACCATATATTTTTAAAATCACCTACAAACTTGTTAATGGTAGATTTCTCAATCTTGTGTACATCCAAAAATTTACTAATTAATAAGAATTTACAACACCAAGTATCATTGAAATTTATGCAATTTATCACTGTCTAGTATATGTAATGTAGGTTATGTAATTAAACAGACTTTAATTACACCCTCTTTACTTTGTAGTTCCATTGCATGACTGGCATTACGCCAAATCTTGGAACAGCAATGTCAGTATTGATCAAATCTGCCACACCTGCTCCAAAAGGACAACCATTCTGGGCTCGCTTCCAGCAAGCCCTTTATTCTGAAATAACAAAACAACAGGTGCAAACAGTGTTATAGAGTATAATTGTGTTGTAATGTTTCTTTTTTAAATTCGAATATTTTTTCCAGAGACTTTCTCTGCCAGAGAACAATAATCTCTGTTGTGACAATTCTGCAAAGAAAATTAAGCATTTTGCAGAATTGTCACAAGACTCTGCTTGCAGGGAACCAGAAAGTAGACAAAAAAATTAAGTGTATCTAGTTCATCGTATTTATGTGAGTTTTAATGTTAGTTTATCTCACTAATTATAGTCAGTATACGTGTTATAGTTCAAAAAAAAAAATCATGTAAACTTAAGGTCTTAATCCTTGAAATCTGTACCAGCTACACATTACAAGGATGTTCCATTTTAATATTATTTTATTACAGGAATGTGGCCTTTTATCCTGATTAAACCCAGTTATAACCCTCAAGGTTGAGGGAATTGCTGTTGATGGAATTGGCATCAGGTCTACAATTGTGCAGTCCTTCCCAAACATATCTGGTAGGTTATAACAGGTAGGTTTTTGATAAATGGTGAATGCATGTGGTTGTATATTGTGAATGGCATGATTTTAATTATGTTAACTGCCATCACAATGATCAATTTGATATTATTGTGAGTACAGTTCAGTAAATAACCAATTTGTTTGGTCATTTCAGTTTTAATTTCTTGTTTTTCCCTTTTGTTTGCTTTTTCAAAATTTATTTCCTATATTTTTTATAAGAAAACAGAGTGAATTGGATGCTATAAGCGATATGGGAAGAAAAACCATTTCTTTGTTTATCTGTGACAAACCATCAGTGAGTACATCATTACATAAGGCATCCTAATGGACACTAGTCATGACGTAATATGTCATATCGTATTACTCTTATTAACTCTCTTGGCTCTTGTGAATACAGTGTACGGACACACACCAATCCAGTATTCCCTATTTTTATTAGCAATATCAAGCATATTGTAACATTAAAGGCATGAGAAAACAAGATCAAGCTCAGGGCAAAAAGAGCAAAGCCTATCGAATCCCAAGGAATATCTTGGATGATGTAATGAATGAGTTAATTGATTATAGTATGTATAATTAACATGCAATCCAATCTATTGTCAGTAAAAAATGTGATATCTGAAAAAATTCAAAACCTCCAAATTGTTATAATTGGTTTTCAAGTAATGACATTAAAGTCACTATTAATAGTGAAAATGCTGCAGTTATTAACACATAAGTTACAATGCCAGTCATTGTTTCAATTGATTATGCTGTTAATTTTCAAATTATAATTCCAATGCTAGAGTGCATGCACTTAATCCGTAAAACATAAATAGCACAAAATAGTGCTAAATTATGGCAATTCCTTTGTTTCCTATTGCCTAATCAATACTATTTAGCAGTAATTAGTAGTGTTTGTTTCACGGATTAAGTACATGCACTCTACCATTTAATGGCACATTCATAACTTAATTTCATTTAATATTGAAATCAAACAATTAAGGCTTCTAGGATTTTTTTCAATTTGTAACATATGCAAACTGAATACTACATATATTCATGTATGTTCATTTTTAGAATGTGGAATATCAAATGAACAGCCAAGTCCTGAATTGTTTTTATCAGCAGATGTGAGTGCAGAGAAGATATAGGCACTCAATGAAGAGCATGTAACAATTCTCAAAGAAGCTGAAGACTTGCTTTTTGAATTAGGTGATCATAATTTTATTGATATCGGTATTTTTATGCTGACAGGGGGAGGAGAGGGGGGGGTTGGCCTTGCTGTCTTAAACAGGGTATACATTTGCCTGAAATTGTCTTAAACAACCCCGATAAAAGATGGCATGAGGAGTCTCGTGAGAATACCATGGAGCGAAACAAATTCCATGATCGTCAAAAAGTACACAACACCCATGTTCGATGGCCAAATGCAGTTGACGAAAACCAACATCTCAAAGCTTATAGCACTACACCCAGAAATGACGACTGTGTACTGTTCTTAAAATAAACAGAAAAGTGCCTCGCCGTGTGAGCCACCAATAAACTTGCAAAATCAACCACTCAACAACAACCCAGCGAACTAGCGTTTGACGAGCTTTGCCCAGCCAAAAAGATACTTTGTAACAATGATTTTACTTACGATTTACAAAAATCTTTCCACAGATATCCTCACAGTTGCAAATATTAGTGAAATATATTCTTTATATTCTTATTCTTATTCTTATTATTAGCTCGCTGACATGTCTTTGGATTTGAAACTACAAACCACTTTTGATTCTGCAATTTGATTGGTTGGCGTAACCGAAACACGAACGTGATAGGCTACAACCCTACAAACAAAATTGACCAATCACAGACCGCGTTCAGACAGTGGTGTATTACCGAAAGATTGAAGTGCTTCAAGTGTTTTTCTAGCTCTTTGACTTTCAATTGCTGGATTGCCCCAGTCCAACAGAAAACGTCCCAATCATATTCCTCAAAGCGCTTTTGCTCTCTCTTCTGAAGCTTCTCTTCTCTGTCCTCTTCATGGATATTTCTTGTTCTTTCTAAAGTAGCAATATGATTAATCTACATCTAAATTAACAGAAGTCAGCAAGTTAATGCAAGATGTTGACACAACATCCCAAGTGGTTTATTTCCCCGATAAACCATGGAAATATATCGTTTATTCCTTTTATAATATAGCGGAAAATAATTATAAGCAAAAAGCTAACATTTAAAACCAAATTTCGCAGATGAAAATATCAATTCTCCTCTCAAGCACGTTAAGGCATGGGTCATGCACCAAAACGAGGCTTTCGAAGAAAAAAAAAATTATAACCAATTTTGAACTTACAACAACAAAACCTTGACACCATAAAGTGTTTGTGACAATACACCCATTTATGCCCAATTTTTGTCATGTGATTTGTCACGTGATTTAATGTGAAATTATTATATTGTACCAATTGAGTGCCAAATGGGGTGAGGAATACAAGCTGAATAATAACAAAAATATAAATAATCATTCCTATATGGACTGGAAATAATAAATCTGATTTAACACCACAACAATTTTTGTGTTGGAGTGGTTAATTTTTCGGAGCAACTTTATCGATCCGATCTTAGTGGACAAAATCACTTAAAACAAGGCTTACTTTCTGACTTTTCTCGGGTGTTAAATCAGATATGCACAGCACTTTGTTCCCTTTATATGGTCAATTCATTAATTTTATTCCACAACTCGAAATCATCTCCCCATTTGCCAAAAACCACATCAGTTTTGAGACCTTCCCAGGCAGCCATATTGAATTCATCACAATCACAACACAGGGAGCCCATCGATCAATTTTCATCTCAGCAAAGGAACCCCAATCAATATAACGTGTACTAATAACCCAATTAGAATAGCCGTTACATCTTGGAAAATGACCAAACCAGCCTCAAGCAATTGCAGGAGAGAATATAAAAAAACAACGAAGCAGTGTCCGAGATGGCGGACAGCAAGAACCATTGAATCCAATAATTGTTTTGGTCTCTTGCTATCGGACCTATCCTTAAAACCATCAAATCAGACAACATTTTAATCAAATATTCTTCAACTTATCCTTTGGCTCGTCTTAGTTTTGTTTCTTGTCCAATTGCGGTTTTAGAAGCAAAATAGAGACTAGCTTTCCATACTATTACGGCTCTCACTGTTTTTACTATCATGTAATTTTGTGTTTAATTCTTCCCCAACATCAATCCCTATATTTATCAGCGCTAAAGCGGACGTTTCTACATTGACATGCTCATGTTTTTGGCGGTATATTTGATATTTCTCTTAGTTACACTAGAATGTCTGTAAGTAAACTTGACTAAGTACTCAGAGATGTTATAGATATGACAGAAACGATCAATTGCGGGTTTGCCCGAGTCTTCCTTTATAAATCAAAGGAAATTGCACAAAACTCTTTGACTCGTGAAGCAAATGAAAGCTTGACAAAGTTTAAGTGCAGGATTTTGCAAGAGAGATACAGGATCTTTCAGCTTCAATTTTCTGGTTATTCTAAGTTTGATATTGATAGAGGTACGTATAAATTAGATAGTATTAAGTCTATGGGCAGAACAAATGTGTAACTTAGATCTCAAAACATGCTGATCCATTTTCTCCTATAGATATGGTTTTAATTGTAATTTACATATTTGCTACAGCATCGTTCTACAGAGCTTGTAACACACTCGACAAATTCTTTGGTGAATGGAGAAATAAGAATTCCAAAGATCAGTACCTAACAGGCTTCTCTCAAGAACTATGGCAAAAATTCTCTGATTGTCAAAGCCGAATGCATTGCATTAGTGGATGTCAATATTGTGCCCACTACCACACCACACTGCAAGAATGTTTTCCAAACAAGAAAAACAACAGGTTCTCTAACATAAAAAACAAGCCCTTGTCTAATCTTAATTCAAGGATCAAGAAGCTAACAACAAGTGCCGATTGCAAGCCTAGAAAAAAAGACTTGAAAGTCATTGGCCAGACCATTTACAAAGAGTTCAATCAGTCATGCAAGGAAAATCTTGGTTGTAGTTTTGCTCATGTCCTCCTCACTGTACCGTCAACTCAAACAGGTCTCCAAAAGAACACTAGTCCTGTGGAAAAGAAAAAGAAAAAAAGAGATGAACAAAGGAAATGAAAAATTCAGTTGAAGATCAATGGAAAAAATCAGACACAGATTCTCACTTAGCTCTACGACAATCTTTTACTGCAAGACAAGAGCAGAGATTGAGGCAGCACTTTGAAACAAAAGAGCAAGCAGAAGAAAGAGTTAATAACACACCTCCAGAAAAAGCAAAGAGATCACATGTTCCAACTCAAGATCAGATAGTGGGAGACTTTGGCAAGCTCATGGAAGAGGTGCACACCTGGCCAAAAGAAGAAGTGAACTGGTCTCAAAAGGCAAGAGAATACTCAGTTAAAAGGAAATCAGATCAGACCACACCCCCTAATAATCACTATGAGGTGCTGTCATTTGAGCCACTACATGCTACTATGAACCACATTTCAAATATCATCAAAGAACTTCCACACCACATTACAGATCCTAAAGTTCTCATCACCATCAAGCAACTTGTAGCTGTGCTATTTCATAAAGAAAAAGTCTGTGGAACAGATTATAGACGTGTGTTTATGCAGTTAACAGCCGCCATACTGGGAGATGTTTCACAAGACATCCAAGATCTTCTTTCATTTATTGAAATGACAGAAGTTTTCTATAGTCATGATGCAGAATGGTGCCCACGGCAGATATACAACCTATCCTGGCTCCATAGCAAAGCTATCAGTTCAACCCTTACTCCACCAAAAGCTCTAACCTACAGAAAGTTATTTGGAATATACTACCATGCCATAATAGATCATGCACCGGGAATTCAAAGAATCACCTGCTTAAGATCTATCAATGCAGAGCAAAGGTTTTTTGATCAAATAGTAGACATCACCAATAAAACTTGGAACAAACAAGTTAAAGATCTAGCTTCAAATGCCTTTCTCCACATTCAAGCCGAAGAGACAGTAAAGGGTCCATCAAATGCAGTTCAGGTTCAAGAAAGGGAAATCAAAAGGATTGCCGCCAACTTACCAAAACTTGGAAACCTAATAGTTTCAAAGGATGAAATGTTGAGAAATGCAAGAAAGTGGCAAGCTCACCTGACACAGATTGCAGACTTTCTTCTTCCTGGGCCAGGCATATGGTGGATGTGGAGAGAAGATGGTGGGGTAGAATTCTTTGATTCCCCTAGCCAGCCAAAAGATTAGGCAGCCCTTCCTTACATCACTTTAGATCAAGCTCACTGACAAATGAGACAGTTTTCCTTGCTCAATGCTGGTCTAAATGTTGCAGTGAGGATATTGAGCTCCCTTTATACAAAAGGTTTTCTGAAGAAGGCAAGACAGTGTTTACAAAGTTGGAGGTGACTGTTGCTGGAGAATGAAGATTGGCTAGCGATGAAAATGAAGACAGGACAGAGTTTGTAGTTGATAAAGATGAAAGAATGACAGAGGAGCAGTTTGAGCCACCAGTTGATGGAGATGAAGAATTGGCAGAGGAGCAGTTTGAGTCAGCACTGGATGAAGATGAAGAAATGGTAGAAGAACAGTTTGAGTCAGAAGTGGATGAAGATGAAGAAATGGTAGAGGAGCAGTTTGAGCCAGTAGTTGATGGGGATGAAGAATTGGCTGAGGAGCAGTTTGAGTCAGCAGTGGACGAAGATGAAGGAATGGTAGAGGAGCAGTTTGAGCCAGTAGTTGATGGAGATGAAGAATTGGCTGAGGAGCAGTTTGAGCCAACAGTCAACAAAGATGAAGGAATGGCAAAGGAATTGTTTGAGCCAGCAGTTGATAAAGAGCACAGATCTAGAGTTATCAAAGAACTTAAGAACACACTACATGTACCTACCATTAGTCATACGAGCAAAAGTGTAGCTTATGTATCTGAAAAGGAAACAGCAAAAAGAAAATGTTTGGATGAGCCAGATAAATGTAACACAAAAGTGTGCTATGAACAACCTTTGAAAACCAAAACAGGAGGGGCAGTAGAAAAAATAATTGGTAGGACTCCTGAGGTTGAGTTATTCGATAGGTGTAAGTTACATTACAATCAAAACACAAAATCACGGTATAACTATGACCGCTACCAAACATCTCTGGCTAAAGTTCAAATACAAGTCCTTCAAGGGCTTCATTCATTGAATGATGACATTAAAACTTGGGAGAGGGATTTCTTTAAAGAGTACAACAGACTTCCAAATGACAATGACTATCACAGTGACAGGAAAACATCTGCTATCTTAAAAAAGAAAAATGCTGCAATGCAATTGCTGAATTCCTCGAAAATGACAGTACACTTGAACTGATTCCATTAAGTTGTACATATAGCTTATTTTTTAACACAACTTAGGAATCAATTTCTTCCTTAAATTCTTGTGAAAACAGAAAATGTTCTTATGCTCTAGGGAACCTTGTGTTTACATGCACATTCTTTATGTCTCGGCATCTTGCAATTAGCACTTCAAAGATAAGAAGTCAGGCGAGACAATCCTGAGATGCTGATTGGATGATTGCTATACCTCAAAAGAATGTGAATATACATTATAAGTGGTCATACTTTTGGGCTTTGAGCTGTAATAGTTCATGAGTACAGCTCAAATTGAGTACAAGGTTTGACTTTAGCCTTGCAATATGCATTTAATATAATACCCAAGTTATTTTAAAGTAATCCACCGAGCGATCACCAGAATAGATTAAGTTTTCTAGTAATTCATATGGCCTGGAGCTGGGAGGCTGGGATTGCCAGGATTTTCTATTTTCATTCAAGAATCCAATAATTACATTGTTGGTCGCCCCACTTTTCAATCACATTCACCATAATTAGAAAATATCTTGAATAATTTGTAGCTGATAGATAAATGCTAGACTCTACCTCACATAGACATAAATTTTCTTGACAATGAGGCTAACATGACTAAACAAAAGAAAGCAGCCAGCCATGACCAGCATTTCTTTTGTTTTATCCACTTTAGCCTTGGTATCAAGTAATTTTGAAACTGGTCTATGGAAGGCTGTCCATGATAAATTACGCCCGAACAAGAAGTTACTTACCAGTATATAAATCCAAATAACCTATATCCAGTCCTCTTTATCTAGAATAGAAATGTCAAAAGTTAAGCTTTTTGCTGGAAACATTAGGGTTCGATATATATATTTGATTACTTATTTGCTTTATAATATTTTGTGAGCTGTGTACTAGCTATGTAGCCTGCTGAGCATGGAGTAATGGGAGGTCTTTCAACCCTTACACATTAAGCTTAACCCTTAAGCTACATTGCAAGCAAATGGGCACTATAACCATAAAATTACACCGAAAAAAATTACACTAAATAACGAACAATGAAAGGACTTTTGTACATGCATGTACTACTTGTCCCTATGATTTACTTAAATAAGTTGTTTTAGGATTATTACGACGTGCAACAGATAACCAAAAAATAATTCTCAGATCTGCATTTTTTTTTTCATAAAAACATTTTGAACATTGTAAACAACAATGATAACATGCACGCGCATGTCGATTTTAAAACAAGAGCATGCTTTCTTGACTTGTTGCTCAATCTGCAGGAATACAAATAAAATTAATACGGTTATATCTAAACTTGCCTTTTGTTCTTGAATCTCTAGCTTAGGATAGAGGAATTCCCAAAATTGTCTTGCTCCGACGTCCAGGTTTTTACCATGCATGTGAAACGACTTCAGATTTTAAAGGTATTATAAACCGTCATTCCCGGCACTGAACCTTGCGAATAAAGCCTCAAAATCAAAACCTTCAAAGCATGTCCGTATTTTTTATAGGTTTGAAAAAACTCTATACCAATTTTCCAGTGGAGGACTGACCAATTTTTGAGTACAAATGAAAAATTCATCTTAGAACATTTTGTTAAAACACTTAGCCTTCACATATATAGTCCGCCATATTGGATTTTGACAGCAAAGCTCGTAGCTTCATTGGGGGTCTGATTCGTCAGATTACCCATGCCTTAACGTACTTGAGCTAAGAATCATCAGAGAGCCAATAAGATTGCTCATTACTTCGAGATTGAGATACAACGAGCATTGTGATTGGCTTGAATTTGAAAATGACGTCATCAACGTCCTTTGCAAAGAAACAAAAATGGCGTTGAAGAAGGTTGACATGAAAGTTGTGGACAACAAATTTGCTCTTTTGAGGTACTTTTCTATACTTTCTTGTGTCTAAGCATACATGTGTTCACTGAAAAAATTTTTTTTCTTGTATGTGCAAAAATTTTTAGGCGGATTAAGTTCTTTTTATAGACTTTTTTAAGCTTTAAAGCTGTCGAGAATCCCTCGCGGGACATCTGTGTTAATTAGTATGTAATTGTGACATAAGATCGACACACTGACGCGCGAATAAAAACATCACGGTTTGGAATCCTCTGCCTGCCTTATTAGGGACCTTTAGCAACGACGGTTTTGGGGACGGCGGCGGCAACCGGAAGTGAAATTTACTTCCATTCGGCGTTGTAGATTTTGGCGGGCTGCCGTCGTCGCTTTGCGCGGACGTGAATTCAGTGAGTTTGCCGTTGTCGATAAAACGTGAGTATATTTTCATTCTTTACACGTAAAATATTTGAAAAAATGACTTGTTTTTGTATGTAAGTAAAAGTGTTTGAGCTAAATAACGTGTTAAATTGTTTAATAACATCATAACCTCAATATTACTTGATTTTTATGAAACTTCCAGGTTAACTTTGCGAAAATGACAAGTGCTAGTGAAGAGCCGAAAAACTCAAGGTAAGCCGGCCGGCTAAACTAGCTGACTTAATGTCTTATAAAATTAAAAAAAAGAGTTATAAGTTAAACCATCTAAAAAAGAAAATAGACTTCAGTCATTGCTAGCTTTTATACCAACAGGATTTTAGACACGACGACTGAAGTTTTACTTCATGTGTTTTTATCTCGCTAAATGTCTAAGGTCATGTAAATCGATTTATCGCCATAAGTATAAACGTAAAAAGGTACGAGTGACTTAAAGTAAGCTTACATCAATCGTGTTCATAACAGAAGTAATACTTTAATCTTTTCCTTTTCTTTTAGGCCAATGGATTGGTCAGACGAGCACGACGTTATAATGCTCCGAGAAATGCTTGTAAGCGAAGTCTTTTCATTCAAAAAAGGAAGTATTGGTCGAGGAGATGTTTGGGACAAGATAGCAGAAAAGTTGAATCAAATAGAGTCCCCAAAATTTCGAATCAAAGACAAAAGAGGAGTACGAGATCATTGGGCTCTACTTCAAAAAAGATTCAACCAAAAAGTGAGGGCAGAGGAGTTGGCTAGCGGAATTGAGGTTGACGAAATGACAGAAAAATAAGTTTTGATTGAAGAGCTAATAGAGAAGGAGAAACGCCAACAGAAAAAAAAATCGAGAAACAGCAGATGTTAGGTTACGAATTAGTACAAATATTTAGTTATGTAATGATAGTTAATTATTCATGGTAAACTTTGTAATCTAATACTGTAACCGGAGATATGCTAATGTTGTTACAAGACTCACCACTGTATTGAGAAGCTTTCTCTACGAAATATACCTTTCTACGTCTTAAACTTACTGTCTAGTTTTATTGTGTTACTTGAAATACGTACGAGTACTACAGTTAACATTTTGGCGACCCCGCCAGGACCACCATCGAGGTGTTTTACCTCGTAAAGAGGTGGAGCGGACTTAACTACAAGGAATTCCAAGGAATTCAACTGTGTTGACCGATTGAGGTCAAGAAAACAGAATCGTGTATGGACGATTATCAGGTCTACATGGAAAGAAATTACTAAAACTACGAACTACTGGCACTAAATGAACTCAGTACTATCGAAGAATGGAATAACTTTGACTCTGTGAGTAAACTGTCTATAGAATAACTTCTTTAATTATACTTCAAACGATTGTGACTTGTTTTGGGGGCGTATCTGACGATGGCCGAAGTTGAATCGAGACAACTTGAACTTGAACAGAATATCTCAAGTCTTTCGCTTGAGCGTCTAGTAGAACTGGCAAAAACTCTGGGAATTCATGAAGAGGGAGATGGCCATTTGAAACTGCTAAGGAAGGTGAGGCGAAAACTCGAAGATGTTGAAAGTGCCGAAAATAAACTGGAAGTCATCAATCAAATGAAGGGACTTATTGGAGCAAACAACGATAAACAAGACATCGCAGAGGTCCAGAAAGCTAAAGAGGAACTCGAGAGGATGCAAGAAGAGTTCAACAAGGCTATGGAGTTGCAAAAGAAGCAGATTGCTGAAGCCACGGCAAAGCTATCGTCGCTTCAGGGAGGTAAATCAACAGAACCGGTATGTACACCTAGTAACTTGAATGATGATGTTAGAAAGGCTCTTAGACGAGACTTTCGCATTGTTGGCCTAATCGGAGGAGACAATAATAAAGACCGCTTGTCCCTCGTTAGCTTGTTAAGACAAATCGAAACTGGCCTCAAGAAGAATAAATACACTGAATCTGAAGTAATCGAAGGTGTAATAAGAGCCATTAGCCCATCCTTAAAGTTACGTTCTTATCTCGAGATGATACCTGATTTGACGATTGCCAAACTAGAAAACATTTTGAAAGCGCATTACAAGCAAAAATCCAGCACAGAAATATATCAGGAATTAACATCAGCATGCCAATCACCAAAAGAGTCGGCTCAAGATTTTCTTATCCGTGTAATGGATTTGCGCCAACAAGTTCTATTTGCCTCGGATATAAACGACAAAACAGTCAAATACGACTCCGGACTAGTTAATGGTTTATTTAGACACGTGATCGAAATTGGCTTGCAATCGGAAACCATACGGACCAAAATGCGCCCTCTGCTTTCGAAACCCGACGTAAGCGATGAAGAATTGATGGAGACATTAAACATTGCTTCCTCGGAAGAATGTGAGCGAGAAAGTAAGCTACGCTCTACCGCGCGAGCACATAAAACAACCATCAATGAAGTCAAAACCCCCACACCCGAGCCACAACAGAATAAAGGCAAACCTAGCGACGCAGATGCTTACATGACGACGTTGAAGGCCCTTCAGGCTGAACTCGCTTCATTGCGATCAGATTTTAACAAAACGCGCGAAGGAGAAAGAAAACCCGGAGAGGCGCACTCCCCGCCGCTGTGCTAAGTGCGAAGATACAAACAGCCGTTGCAGTCACTGCTTTAAATGTGGTTCAAGTGAACATTTCGCTCGCGGGTGCCGCAAACAACAGGAAAACTCCAGTCGTCTACGCCAGAGGGACATGGAGTAGACAGGGATCCCAAGAAGTCCCATGTGTGTGGGTCGTGTGGGTTGGAAGGGTCAAGAAACGCTGTACTCTGTTCTCAATGCAAGTGTGTAAGATATTGTTCAAATGAGTGCTTGGGTTTGCACGAAAAGGAACATAGAGTGTTGTGCAACGCTATTACGTATCTGACTGAGAAGCAGAATAAAGAAATGAAAGAGAGTGGATTTTACCGAACCCATCTAACCCCGGGGCAGCATACAAAGATTGTAAATATTGTAGGGGAAAAATGCATGATTAACTGTCTTTTAAATGGCCTGAGAAGCGAAGCATTATGGGATACAGGGGCCCAGGTCTCAATCATCCCCAGACAATGGATATCTGATCATATGCCAGCGACTGCTATACGTGATATTAGTGAACTGCTTTGTGGACAAAAGCTTAATCTTACCGCTGCAAACGGTAGCGCCTTCCCATTCGAAGGTTTTGTCGAAATTGATTTCGAAATGTCAACAGGAATGGGAGGGAAAGTGAGGGTCCCTTTCCTAGTATCACGAGACAGAATTGACAGTCCAATAATCGGCTACAATGTCATAGCTGAAATTGCAAAACAGGAAAACAATGTCATAGATGGTTTAACAGCGACAATATCACACTTAGATAGAAATGATGTTGAAGGATTAGTTAAAGTATTACGCGCTACAGATACTCAAAACACTGAGCTTGCCGTTATACGAACATGTAAGCAAGACATCATCGTGCCCAAACAACAGACTATTTTCGTAACTTGCACTGCGAAAATTGAGCCCACAAACGGTAAAATCCCCGTTCTGTTTGAACCTGACCCTGAAGCATCATGGTCTAATGAGTTAGAGCTTCATGATTCATTACTGGCAATTTCCGGTGGTTCGTCGTGTCGCATGAAAGTTGGAGTCGAGAACAATTCTCATCATGATGTTTGAATACCAGGTCACACCACTCTTGGTCGTCTTTACCAAGTGCGGTCAGTGACACCAGTCGAAGTAAGACGGAGAGACTTGCCCTCACAATCTAGCCAACCAACAGTCGAGCCGACAACCGATCATGAATTACCAGTAACGTCTAACATTCCTAGTGTCGAAGGCTTAACGGCCGACCAGAAAGCTATCGCTCTTAGAATGCTCGAAGAAGAAGCTGACAGTTTCTCACAAAGCGACAACGACATTGGTTGTGCAGAACAGCTGCAAATGACTATAAACTTGTCAGACAAAACACCCGTCCAGAAGACGTACACCGCTATTCCAAGACCCCTCTACCCGGAAGTGAAACAATATGTAGAAGATTTATTAAATCGCGGCTGGGTACGACCATCTAGATCATCTTATTCCTCCCCAGTTGTATGCGTTCGCAAAAAGGATGGTAGCTTGCGTCTTTGCGTTGACTATCGTCAACTAAACGAGCGCACAGTTCCAGATCGTCATCCATTGCCACGTATCCAAACGACCCTAGAAAACCTCGGAGGAAACAGCTGGTTTTCCTTATTAGACCAAGGTAAAGCATACCACCAGGGGTTTATCGACCCAGCTAGCAGACATTTAACCGCCTTCATAACTCCATGGGGCCTGTATGAATGGATCCGGATTCCATTCGGCCTTATGAACACTCCTGCGGAGTTTCAACGGTTTATGGAGAGCTGCTTAACAGACATGAGAGGACGAATGCTGCGTACCGTACATCGATGACGTCATAGTCTACAGTAAATCGTTTTCTGACCACGTTGAACACATCCGAAAGGTCTTGCAGTCGCTTGCGCTCCAATGGCATTAAACTCAAGCCTCAAAAGTGCAAACTCTTCCAGAGAGAAGTTCGTTATCTCGGTCAAATTGTCTCTGCCGACGGATATAGGCTCGACCAATCTAACATCGATTCTGTGATTAGACTGAAAGACACCAAGCCCAAAACCATCGGGGACGTGAGAAAACTGCTAGGACTGATAGGCTATTATCGCCGCTACATTCAGAACTTTTCCAGAATTGCGAGTCCTTTATATGAACTTCTAACAGCCCGAGAAGATGCAGCGAAAGCTAAGAAAGCCAAGCGGAACATTAAGAATACCTCAAATAACGCACCGTCGTCCCAGGGTATTACAGTGGACTGAGAGACACCAGAAAGCCTTAGAACATCTACTCGACTGTCTGACCAAGCCACCGGTACTCGGTTATCCAGACTACGACCAACCCTTCGTTCTTCATACTGATGCATCACAGGAAGGACTCGGTGCGGTTTTATATCAGAGACAGGACGGAGTGATGCGAAGTAATCGGCTATGGTTCACGAGCATTAACAAAAGCTGAAAAGAACTACAACCTACACGCCGGTAAGCTCGAGTTCCTAGCACTTAAGTGGGCGGTTTGCGATCACTTTCGCGACTATTTGTACTATGCTCCACACTTTACTGTGTACACAGACAATAATCCTTTGACTTATGTACTGTCAACTGCTAAACTAAACGCCACTGGTCAGCAGTTGGGTAGGTGAACTGGCCGACTTCAGGTTTTCACTTAAGTACCGTCCAGGACGTACCAACGGTGATGCTGATGCTCTCTCGCGCATGCCACTCGACATCAATACTTACATGAAATCCTGCTCGCACGAGACCTCTAGTGAAGATACTGTCACTGTGCTGAAAGGCATAAACTCCCAAGATGAAATGAACGGTGTGTGGCTATCTGTTCTGAATGGTACGTTAACCCCTACAGACGATGAGAGTATGAGTGGTATGACCATCAATGGTCTACCGAAGTCATCAATTCTTGAAGCACAAAAACAAGATCCATCAATCGGAAGGGTTCTGGCGATGAAAATCGAAGGTAGACGTCCTACTGTTAGACAGACGAGGAGAGAACAACCAGCCGTCCGAGCACTTCTACGACATTGGACTAAGCTTTATGTAGACGAAGACGGAATTCTTCATCGACAAAGTGCAGACTCAACACAACTGGTACTTCCATCACAGTACCACACGCTAGTTTACAAAGAGTTACACCAAGAGATGGGTCATTTAGGAGCGGAGAGGGTTGTAGACCTGGCCCGCCAAAGAGTGTTCTGGCCAAACATGGAGAGGGATATTACAGAGTTTATATCTAGATCTTGCAGCTGTTTAAAGCAAAAGAAACCTCACAAAGAAACACGAGCACCTCTTCAACCAATCACTACTAGCGGCGCCATTTGAAATTATCTCTATAGACTATCTTCACCTAGAACGCAGTGTTGGTGGCTATGAGTACATATTAGTAGTGGTTGACCATTTTACGCGTTTCGCTCAAGCCTATGCAACTAGAAATAAGTCATCAATGACAGCAGCTAATTGTCTGTACAATGATTTCTTCTTGCGGTTTGGCTTCCCAGGGTCAATCCTACACGACCAAGGTAGAGAATTCGACAACAATCTCTTTAAGCAGCTTCAGAGCATGTCAGGTACAACACGATTAAGGACAACTCCATACCATCCACAATGCAACGGAAAAGCAGAACGCTTCAACCGCACACTTTTGTCCATGTTAAGGACGTTACCCGAGACCGCGAAAAGCCGATGGAAAGATTCCTTGAACAAGCTAGTCCACGCATATAACTGCACGAAAAACAGCTCAACTGGCTACTCTCCGTTCTATCTCATGTTTGGAAGACCACCACGACTGCCAATCGACATCATTCTTGGAACACAGAAGGAGACAGGGGCAACAAGTTATCGTGAGTTCGCAAAGAAATGGCAAACTATAATGAGTGAGGCTTACGAAAAAGCATCGAAAAACGCCAATTTATCCTCGACCCGTGGAAAAAATAACTACGACAAAAAGGCTCATTTTTCGGAACTGTTACCTGGCGATCGTGTCCTAGTAAGAAATCTTAGCGAACGTGGGGGTCCAGGAAAGCTCCGATCTTATTGGGAAAAGAATGTTCATCTAGTAGTGGAAAAGAAACAAGGACTGCCAGTATATGTAGTGAGACCAGAGGGACCTCCCGTCGGTAAAGCAAGAACACTACATAGAAATCTACTTCTTCCGTGTAGCTACTTACCTCTAGAACCAATCAGTCAAGCTCAAGGAACACAGAGGGATACACAAAGGCGACATGATTGTCAGCAACGACCCCAGCAGAACTCAAATGAAGACGACCACTCCGAGGAAGACGAAGGCGAGATAAGAGGGTTTCTACCATGTGAGCTACAGCCAACAGCAGCTCATGATGCGTTTAATCAAGAAATGGACTTGTCCGACGACGAAGATAACGATGGCTCAGAAACGATCAACGTTGATCAAGAAGTCGAGCAAGGAGAATCTTTGTCTGAACAAGAGCCAACTGAGGAACAGCACATCATCGAGGAACCATTGGAAGAACCCCCTCAAAGACCAACTCGTGAGAGACGACCACCACAGATGTTAGTTTACGACACGTTCGGAACACCAACTACTAACTGGTACCATGCGAATGGTATCACTGCTGCTTCTCCTCACCACATGGGAATACGTTACCAACAGCCACAGTACTTACAGCAACAACGCCACATGTACTATCCACCCAACGGAGTGCATTACCCGCTGCCACAGTACTTACAGCAGCTCCAATACTTCCAGCAGCAACCACAGATGTACTACCCATACAATGGAGCCATTGGACATAGCACTGGTGTCCGAACTTACTAACCCTTTTATATTTTTCAGATTTAAACAGAGTATAACCAAAAAAAAGAAAAAAAGGACGTAACTGTGTTTAATACACAATGCTATTGTCAGGGAATCGATTTCCTACACACCGAACAGTATATGAAAAGAACTCAGAGATAACAAAAAGAAGAGAAAAGGAGAAAAGAGAAAGAACAGTATTTAGGACAATGGGTCGAATTAAACAAAAGCAATGTAAACTTGGTGACTCTTGGGACTGATCAACCCGGACATCAAATAATTCGTCCTATAGTCGAAAGATATAGTGTGTTCGTTTTTATATTTGTTCAGTGATTTTTAGACATGTTCACAGGAACATCATATTTTAAGTGGGGGAGAGTGTTAGGTTACGAATTAGTACAAATATTTAGTTATGTAATGATAGTTAATTATTCATGGTAAACTTTGTAATCTAATACTGTAACCGGAGATATGCTAATGTTGTTACAAGACTCACCACTGTATTGAGAAGCTTTCTCTACGAAATATACCTTTCTACGTCTTAAACTTACTGTCTAGTTTTATTGTGTTACTTGAAATACGTACGAGTACTACAGTTAACACAGAGGAAACAAGAAAAAAAGCGATGGAGAACATGGGAGAAACACGAAAACGCAAATCGTCGACAGAGTCAGACAGCTCGGAGCTAGATAAATCAGCGAACAAACCAACTAAAAGAAGGTGCGCACAGCCTTTGATTGATTTCCTAGAAGAAAAAGCCCAAGCAGATAGAGAGATTCGTGAAGCCGAACTGGAATTTAAAAAACAAGAACAGGAGAACCAACAAAATTTGATGAAAGCTATGATGGAACAACAACAACAGACAAATGCAGCGTTTATGTCAGTATTGCAAAAACTGCTCGAAAAATCATAACATTGCTTCTTTGAACTTAGACTTAAGACTTTTGATATCTTATTTACCTAAGGAAAATGTTACAGTATTTCATTGTTTATTGTTCTTGTTCTTATTGAACGCCACGTTTAGAGTAACTTGGCTTTGTTTTCGGTTTACCAAATGTTCAATTTTCTTAGTTTAATTAATAAATCACTTTTTGACTTAGCTAAATCATTGAAAGTATTCTTTGAGGGTTGGGGGTTCTAACTCGAAGAAACGTGAGGTTTGATTGGAATAAAGACATGTTATGGCATTGCGAAGTAGCGCACAAACAACATACATCTTTCCAACGCTACTAAGTTCAATCTTCAAATTTTTTTTGTAATCCAAAAATTTAAAAGAATTAATGATATCTCCGAACAACCACTCTACTGATACTCGCACTGAGCTCATGGCAGCATTATAAGCTTGCATCTGTGGTGTAATAAGGCATAGCGAAATGGTGCCTGAAGGTGTGGTCTCAGAGGGTAGGCTGGATCTCCATAGACGCACATAGTTTGACCAGCAGCAGAAAAGGCAAATCTCTGCAAATCGTTTAAAAGACCAGAGTCGGCCAACATCCCAGCATCGTGCTTACGTCCCTCTGAAATATAAAAGTTAGCCAGTGGGAAATTAAAATTTTTAGTCAGCATTTTTCTTTTGAAAATTACATAAACTTACAGGATCTAAGTCTTACCTACAGGGCCATAAATGTGTCCAACGAGGCCATTTGGTAGAGCCAGGGACTGAAATTTGAGAGAGTGAACTCTCTTATGTCCATTGTAGACAATTCTTTGATTAATTCCTGGTCTACATATCGGTCGTACACTGCCATCTATGAATCCAAAGCACTGATTAAGAGGGGATCCTTTTCTCGATATTGCGTCCGCATACACTTGAAGGGCAGCAGGACTTAGAAGGTTATGATTCCAATCTGTTATAAGGTGGCCATGGTTTTCGAAAATATAGTCTAGTGTGTGATTTGTGATAAGGCTTAAGACAGAAACTGCGTGAGCAAATCTTGGTATCATATCTGCGTATCGACAAGGGTATGACACTCTTTTTAAAAGCATGCACAACCCTTCCAAGCTGTCGCAAATACTTCTTTGCTTGCACTTAAAAGTTTGAGGTAGCTGTAGTGCTTCGACCAGACGAGGAATATCTTCTTTTTCTATTCGAAATTCAGATTTACACTCAGCCCCATCAATGTCGTCGAGATTAAAACTCTCATAACTTTTGAAATCAAAATTTGGGTTTTTCGATTGATAAGCGTCATAGAGGAGAACAAATTCATCATCGGAAAGTATATCATCTCCTGCCATTTTTTTGTGATCATTTTTGCAGGCTTTGCACCGAAATCTCTGAGAAGTCGTATCGAGGCCAGGATTGACACTCAGGAATATATGGAAAGCATGAAGAAAAGAGCAATTAAAGCTCCTAAAAGAGATGGAGATCAGGGTATGTATTGTGTGCATAATTCCATTAAGTGCATTTTCTTTACATTAGCTTAATAGTCTGGCAAATCAACCCAGCACTGCTTGCCGTTTTGTCTTTGGTAATTGGAAATAGTTTAATTGATTTTTCTTACATGTAAGCTTATAACTTTATAATTGTTTATCACATCTTGACAGAAAGCCATCTTTAGAAAAAAATCCTCGTTCATTCGCTTTTTCATTCATTTTAAATACTGTTTTTGAATCAGAATACGTCGTTGCCCATTTCACTCAAGATAATCTCACTTCAACTCTCTGGGCAGAGGATATCAAGACTGGAAAGAACGGGGCATTAATGGGTCTGTGGAAGCCAGACAATCGATATTATCCCTGCTCAGTAATCATTAGAACTGGTAAGGTTAGTAAAAATAATTTCACTTTGAATTCTATCAGCTTTTTAGAGGAGATCTTTTCGTATTCAAGCAGTGAGCGCCAAAAATTTTCCTAAAGAACGGCTGTTTTTCAAGACTAAAGTCTTTTTATTCAGAAAGGTTAACTTGTTTGTGGAGATGACCCCGATGATCACAGTGTTTAATTCCAAAATAAAAATTTATATTTTCTTTTCAAAAAGTTCGTCCAGATTTCTAAAAAAATCCTGAACGTATTTCCTGAACACCCCAAAAAATACATGGCATGCAAATTTCGGACCCCCAAAATACTCTGAAGTCCCAAATAATAGTATATGTTAGATGTATGTTACTTTATTTTTTTCAAGGACATTTTCCACTCTATATGACTTTATTCTGGCCTGTATGATTGTTATATATATCCAAGGGAACTAATTCTTTTTGGATACACTGTTATTAATGATATAACAATAAAATGCTGTTCAAATTTCAGATATTTGGATGAAAAAATTTGAAGAAACAAAGGTTTCATCAATAAGGAAAGACCTGACAGGTCTTTTAAAGAAAAAAAGAGCACTAGTACCCCTACACCTTCCCTTACAACACCTACACATGCCCCGATCGTATTACCCCGTCCTCACTCTTCGCTTCTTTGAGTCGAGATATCACTCCTATCTATGATATGTACAAACCTACCATGAAGGAACTGGCCCTCAGAATGGGCCATGTCCACAAGTTGCACGTGGGCAGTAAGTCTTCTCTATTTTTCACTTTTACCGTCTACTCTCCCCATCATATCATTTATATTCCACCCTCCCATGTGGCACGTCTCGTCACCTATCGACCGAACACGCGTATGGCAAGACTTAGAGCGCTTTTAAGTTACGAAACGCGTGGGTTTACATCCTGCTGCTTTGTATCTTGCTCCTGATGAATAGTACACGGGGAAGCAAGGGTGGCCGAGCGGTGAGAGCGCCGGTCTGTCACCACTGTGGTCCCTCGTTCAATCCCCAGGACAAGGCATCACGTGGCTTGAGTTTCTTGTTCGTTCTCTCCCTTGCTTCGAGGATTTTTGCTCCGGGTTCTCCGGTTTTTCCTCCCTCAGCAAAAACGAACTAGTTTCGATCTAAGCTGTGTTCCGTGATCAGACATGAGTCGTATGGTGGCTGCTACATGTATGTCTATGTAAATTTGTATGTAAATGTGCAATGGTTCAATTGTTCGTAATGAAAGCGCCCTTGTAAACCTTCGACTCGATCACGTTGAGCTGCGTCCTTCGTAATTCAGCACTTGGCTGCGAGGAAGGGTGATGAGCTACCCCAAATTTATTTATTTATTTATTTACAAGCAGTTTCGGCGACTTTCCGTTGGTTCCCCTCGTACTAGATGTTAACACATTCCTATCTATTTGAGCTCAATTAGATGTCGTATCCACTTAGCTTCACTTGTTACTTAGCTATTTTATTCATGTTATATCTTTGCCTATTTTATTGTTCACCCCATACCACCATTCTACCCAATCCACTATGCATTTTTGCTCCTATCTCGCCACTTTTCCAACATACCCTTGCTACATATCCCCTCCATGCTGATTTCACCAGCATTCCCCACATTCCATCCCTCACCATATCACATTCCTTAGCTGCTTCACCCTCCCCTCCCCCTTTTTCTTATTTCATTTTATTTAATTTATCTTTTTTCCTTTTTTTTACCATTTTCACTATTTTCTTTTCCACTTTTTTCCACCTTTTTCCATTAAGTTCACTTTTTTATCTATCAAGTAATCTGTTTATTCATTTTAATTTATTTGGTTGTCTCTAGCTTTGTTATCTTGATGAAAAGTTTTACAGACGTTTTGGCCCAAACGCGGACCTTCTTCAGTGTGAGAAAAACGTTTGCACGCGCTGATTATAATGGTAACAATTAGCGCGAGAGAGATTTGTAAGAATTTACAAGAGTTCTATAAATGTCTGGAATTTGGATTCGATCGTTCCTTGATTTGTCATCAAGGTCCGAATACCAATTAAATTTTTAATTTTTTATTCTTTATTTTTTATTTCTTCATTTTTATGTATATATTTTACTTTCCTTTTTCTTTTTTTCTTTTCCTATTTATTATTTTTTCATTTTTTATTTTCTTTTATTATTTAATTTTTAATTTCTAATTTTTCAATTTTTAATTTTTTTTAATTTTTAATTTTTTAATTCATTTTTATTGTGGTTACTGGCTTTATGCCAGTAACACACTATGCCATCGGTTGTGAGTGGGTGAGTGAGTGAAATTCGGGCGAACTTCGGGTGAAATCCGGAAATCTCCGAAGGAGAGGCGAAGTGTCAAGCCGAAAGATACGGGAACTACGTGCGCCGGCCGAGCGTTTAAGGCGACTATTAACAATCAAATATAGGGTTTGTGGTTATAAATATACGGTTTGAGACCAAACCATGCAGTTTAGTCCAGAAATATATCTGTAGGGGAAACGTTTGATCAATTCTCGATAAACGTAGTATTGACGTAGCCGTTCGGAATGAAATAGGAAACACGGGGCGATATTTTACTATAGATCAATGGCTTTGGGTCGTAGGCTGTTTTTAATGTGCATTTTAGTAATAAGAGGTGCAAAGGTAAGTTGATCGTAATTTATATTTCTCAATGGTTCTGTTACATTTTATATAGTACTTCAGTTTTCATTTTGCTTATGTAGAAATTTAAATGAACTTACCGTGTCTAAAGATTCGAAGGTTTTCGATTTGTAATAGACCTGTAGACAAATCTTTATTTGCACGTCACGGCATAGGTGCCCAAAATTTTAATTAATATTTCATTTTTCGTCCAATCGATTTTATTCAAAAATATGATTTAGAAGACTGTGTTTGGAGATAATTTTTGAGCCGAAAGCGAAATAATTTGATGCACAAGATGTTTTATTCGGCGGGCAAGAGTTATTATGTCACATAACTCAAACTGTAACTCCACAGGACACCAACACTTCAGACACCGTGAATAATGTAAAAGTACTTTCACGTACGTAAAATACGAATGTAAAGTCTGTAACTGTATAGAATTTTCTTTATTTGATGTAATCAGGCACAGCTTTAATTGATTCTTGTGAGACTTTGGAAAGACTAAAAATATATTTTTACTTTAATATGATAAGAATTCTACTTGGCTCTCAGCCACCATTGATATTGTAATACTAAAAATGCCAAGCGTCGTCTTGTTTTTGACCTCGTAAAATTCAAGATTATCTTGAAGTGTGGTTTATTGTTGATTTGGTTGAGGCAATTTCTCAACAGAACTTACATGTTTGATCGAAATTTTGTTTTCCAGCCGTGTTTACAATGTACATTTACTAGTTAAAGATGCGAAGGCAGGTAGAACATGATTTTATATTTCTCAATAGTTCTGTTACATTTTATTTTGTACTTCAGTTTTTCATTTTGCTTATGGATAAATTTAAATAAACTTACCAAGGGCACTAGGACAAAGTCGGTGTGTGTATGCACTAGTCGAAGTAGACCCCTACCCCCAACTAAGGACAGGCCTTGAAATGTGTCTATATCTATATTTGGATTTGGGGCCAGTAACCACATGGCCTCATAGAGGTCTATTTTTAATTTTTTTCCTTTCCCTTCACACCCTTCCAAATGCCCTATTGAATTGCATATATACACTATTGTTTACATGTAACAGTCTGCCATATTTCAATGTTTCAATGTTTACTTTGAGCTCAGATATGATACATATCTGGAGTTTGGATATCATATCCTGAGATTATACCAACCACAATTGAGTATAGGACACATGCTTTCATTGGCTAAGATATCTATATCCTTATCTTGCCCAATCAACCCTGCAACCTGCTATTATTTGGAAGTAGAAATGATAATCCTACTTCCACCCAACAGCTGATCATACTGCATTCATTAGAGTGCAAACAATATCCATGAAATATTAGTAATACTTAATTAATTAAGTTTACACAGAATTTCATTCTAATTCTATTGTTTTCTGTCGTCCAGGTAGCACTATTCTGTACAATTTAGTAATTTAAGTGTTTCACTGCATGCAAAATTAACAATAGATCAGAAGACAAAAGATTTTGTACTAATTTGCACAATTTTATTAGCAGACTATTTCACACATCACTGAAGATCGATGATTGGAAGATTAAAGGGATATATTAATGTTATTCAAAGCGCGAGCATAATAATAATGTCCAACAAAAAACAAATATGATACCTCAGAGCTCAAAAGTAGACATTGAAATTTTCCACTTTCTGGTGGCATATTCCACTTTTAAATGGCACTGACTCTTAGTATATAGTCAATTGAAGAAACGTTGTCGGGTCTAAAAACATAGAACATAGGAAGCTGAGACCGAAATGGTGCATGGGATGAGAATAATCACATTCTGAATTGTTCATTTACACTACAATTAACAAATAAAAATCGAGGCCATATGGCTCGTCAACGCAGGTCCTGCATTTGCTTTCAGCATTTTGCATCGAAGGCAAAGTGTAAATGAATAATCATGTGAATCTGATTATTCACATCCCATGCACCATTTCGGTGTCAGCTTCTATGTTCTATGTTTATAGACCTGACAACGTTTCTCCAATTGACTATATATAATTGTCACATTTTGATGCACTAATTAAAATGATTAATTTGCCCAGCTTGGGCATTCTATCTGATATTCTCAGTTTTACATTTACATGTGTTGGCATTCCTGAATTAATATTTTCAATTCAGTGTACTTCTTAGTGCTTAATTAATTAGTGTATGCATTTGGGGCATTTCAGTATTAAACCTTTCACTGTGGCGAAAACTTAGTCTATGTACTATTACACTATAGCCATTAAGGCAGATTCTTGGTTGAAAAATGTTAAGGAAGAAGCTTAACTTTTTCTTGAAAATTACTCAAACAAGAAAACAACTATTTTTTCTTGGCTTACTGTATAAACTTTATTTTCTTGATTGAAAACAAAAAAAACCTGATTTTTTCTTGATTTTTTTTACTAGAAAAGCTGACTTTTTCTTGATTATTTTTCTAGAAAAGCTGACTTTTTCTTGACTATTTTTCTAGAAAAACTGACCTTTTCTTGATTTTATATCTAGAAAAAGCTTGCTGTTAAGCTGGAATTTATCTGCTTAAAAATTCCAGCTTTTTGTGTTGCATTTAACAATCCAGCGTTTTTGAGAATTTTCTAGCTCAGTAAACTTGAAAGTTCTAGAAAATGCATGATTTACCACTCTTTCAATGTCTAGAAAAAAACCTGAAATTTCTCTGGAAAAACTTGAATTATTTCAATGTGGTAGGCAACTCAAAAAAATATCAGAGGGGCTATCCTATAATTCCTTAAATAATTATATATAAGCATTTCTTTTGGTGTGGGTGGGTGAGGGTGGCTGTTACTTTAATGTTTAGTTGTAATTTTATATCATTCTTCATTTTAGAGGTGGCCACAGACGCTGAGAAACCGACACCAGAAACCTTTTCATCAGAAATAAGTAGCATGAGTTCTTACTCTGCACAAATCATAGTAACAGTCGTTGCCTTTAAAAAAATGTTTTCTGCAACTTGTCTTACAAAGACATTAACACGGTAGCAAAAGTGCTCAAAGTCAAATCTAGGGGGATAGGTAAATATGATCTTGCCAAAGAAAATATCTATCCAGTTGAAAGAGCAGGGTTACATTGCTGTTGATGGCAAAGCAAACTTTCTATCGCTGGATAGAGATAAGATCATATTGAAAGAACACATCATGGACATGATTGACTCAAAGTCTCCAAGCACAAGTCCCAGTGGTACCTCTCCAGAGAGTGTAGTAGAAAGTGATCCAATGATGAATCTTTATGTTTCAAGAAAAGACAATTAAGAGACATAAGCAAACTAAGTAACATCACCATGGCAGAAGAAACACAAGAAAACTCTGAAGATGATGATGAAATTTTGGGGTGATTGAGTTGAACAGTCAAATACTCTGTTGTTGTTATTATTATTATTATCATTTCAGACTTGAGACCAAGATAAGGGCAACAAATCAAAGTCTCATCATGTAATACCATTTTACACTTATTTTTCACAACACTTTGAATTCTACAGGGTTTTTGTAATTGCAACATTCAACAGTTCATATCCTCCATAAGGCAAATCAAATTAGGCAAGCATGGAAATGATACTTATTTATCTGTACTGTTACATCTCATTTCACAAAGAAGAATGAGAAATAACGATAAAACGATTTTTAGTTACAATACGTTTGTTCTCCTATTTTCTTGTATTTTAAAAATGTTCCAACTTTTTTACTAAATAAATGAAATGTAAGTATAATGAGCACAATGTTATCTCTCAGTTTAGGGTTCAGTACTGCAATAAACTATAAATTATAAGGAATTGGGCTTGACAAATCAAATTGACAAGAATCGTATTTCGATTCAAACACATGCTTTTATAATGGTAAACAAAGAAGAATGCTGGAGGATTTCTCCGGATTCAAAACACAGACCACCACCCCCCCCAAAAAAAACAGAAAAGGCAGTCAAAAAAGACGAATGAAAGCTCAGTGAATCATGGTGGACTTTATCAACAGCAAGTTCTGCTCCCTTTGTTGCTGAACCTTCTCAAACGCATTGCATGGTACACCTTCTCAAACTAGCAACGCATTGTACAGTACACCTTCCATACCTCCATTTTGCAACAGACGTTCTCAAACAAGCAATGCAATGCAGGGTACACCTTCCACAGCTAGCTCGATCATTTGTCACTGGACCTTGGCAAACAACCACTAGCAGAATGCCATTAGCGGGGGCTAACCAAGGAACAGCAAACTATGTTCCATGTGTTCCATGTGTTCCATCCAAAATGTGCCACTTTGAAATGTCTCACCACCACCACTACAAACTGATAGCACTTCGAGGATAAGCTAAAAAATGTTATGGCTGTGGGGTAGATTTTTCAGCAGTGTACCGCCTCCTGCCAAATAATATAGTACCGAGGCATTTCGATCATCGTATAACACAACAAAACCAACTGAATGGACAATTAGATTATGGCAATGACTTCCAAAACACTTACTATCATCCAGTAACAAGTCATATTTTCCGGAAAAAAACCTTGTTTGCCGGAAGTACTTATATACAGCGTCAGTTGTACCGTTCCCTTGATGAAGCTACAAATGCAACTGTCCATGGATTTGGTTGGAAGATTATTTTCATGTAAACCTGGTGCTGATAAATATGATTAAATTTAGGCCCAATTCAAACGCCAAACTTATCATGCACTTAACCTTAACCCACCTATTAATTTATTAACTCTGTATTTCCAAGACATTTAAAGTGTCTAATTAAGAACTGAATTACAGTTATCATTCAGTTGTCACAGTTTTCATTGAAATAATTATGACGTTTAGACAAGCTGAATCTGAGAGTTTTGGTAGACATCTAGACATGTAGAGTGAACGCTGATCTGTGATGTCATCAAAATATGCTTGGGATGATCAGAATTTATGGTAGCAGTGAATCACTCAAAGCTGGTCTTAACAAAAAGTTGTCATTGTTATTCAGAGTTATCATACTCTGAGAATTCACTAAATCCATTGATATATGCTCTTGGAAGTAAAACTATTAATCATTGAAGCAACCCAACCACTTTCCCTCTTTTGTTCACCAGCTGCACCCAGTTTCCATTTGTGGTAAAGATGGCAGAAGCACAAGTTTACCACTTTCCAAAGTATGGGTTTAGCCATGAGGAAGACAATGACACCCTAAAGAATGCATGCTCTAACAGATGAGGTATAAGAGGCCTACCCAAAATCAAGGGCACTAGAACCCTGAAATTGAGTTTATTATTAAAGCTAAGATCATTGATAATAAAAGTTTTACTTAGCTCAAATGTTGCCTGCTATGTAGTAATTATAGTAATATTTTGCTGCTTATAAGCCTTCAATTGCTTTCTTTTTTTACCACTCAACGATCCAACGAACATTTTACTACGATTGTTTACTGCTGTACCACCTGTACCAACCAACGTTGTCACAACAGTTGTTATTAATTAACTGATAAATTAAACTAAGTCACCTCTTTACACCAAAAGGGTTAGGGGAAGGAAATAACTCACGGCTCCTTTGACCATTCGTCTGCCTGGATAATTGGATTAAGTTGGCAGTACCTAGGGCAATTTGTTTACTCAACGACTAACCTGCGTCGGTTGAGAAATCGCACGCTGAAGTTGGCTTGGCAGAACATCGGGATTTGAAAAACGATCCCGTCGCGATGACACAACAAGATGACATCCCCTTGTGTCTAAAAGGTACTGACACCACAAGTTGGAGAAAATTAACACACTGGTCCAAGTGGTGGACAAGGCCCAACCATCTT
Organism: Telmatactis stephensoni; assembly: GCA_029948255.1. Taxonomy (NCBI): domain Eukaryota; kingdom Metazoa; phylum Cnidaria; class Anthozoa; order Actiniaria; family Isophelliidae; genus Telmatactis; species Telmatactis stephensoni. The sequence continues at coordinate 777,282 of JALIZF010001900.1, read as the reverse complement.
CGTATGTTTACCAAGGCCTTTACAAACCTGGATGAGGAAGAATGGTGTGATGGACAAGACACCACAAATCTGGTGGAATCCATCAACTGCCAGTCAATCAGAGAGAAAGGCAGAAATATTCGATCTCTTCTTGAGGATATATACAGGGAAGACAGAAATCACGCTGTTACAATTGTGGCAGCTGAACAATATGTAACATCATACAATGACAACAGCACATCAGCAAGAGCCACTCATAATTCCTGTCGAAAGCTGAAGAGAAAAAGAACAAGTATCGACAACCAGTCGGACATAGATGTCTGTCCTCCAGACAAGAGAAGACAGGTGGATTGATGAGGAAAAAGGCTAATCAATATTCACATCGAAATAGAGTATGAGACGCCAGATGAAGGGACAAACCAAGTACAATACCTCGGCTGGTATGCTGGTACCATCATAGCATACAACAAAAACAAAGGATACCTGGTAAAATTTGATGATGAAAAGGAGAACGCTGATTGAATTGAAACATTTCAAGATGTCAGGTTTATTTAAATTTAGTAGTTTCCATCAACTGATGCATTGAAGACCATTACGAAGCTTGAGAGCTAAAGCAAGTTCTGTGCTCTGTAGAGCGTGAAATTTGTGCTTCTTGCAAATAAATGTGCTCTCCTGCAAATAAAGGCTGGTTCTTGCTTATTCCTTTGTTCTTCTATCACAATTTATATATTTTGTGATAAATGCCATTGTCTTATCTGGTCCTTGTCCTTGTTACCGTCGTGGTTTGCTTAACCTCTCAGTTGTTGATATTACTTAGAATATGTATTTTTTTATACAATCGAACATTTGTTACATTCAATTAAGTTGAAGGCACGATGTCAACTTTGTACTTTAACAAGTGAAACGATGATTCTTTTCCATAGTATAGTACTTAGAATGTGTTTTATAGAATGGAAGAGTTTTTAAATTCAACAATTTTAATAAACCAAACGTAGTTTTGCAAAAAACGAAGAGGTTTAGGTTATCACAAGGTTTGAAAAATAGTCTTAGAACATAATTGCAAGGTGGGATAAGTGCGAAATGCGAAATGCAAAAATAAGTAATTGTTGAGAACAATGCAACAATAAATAAATGTTGAGAGACATAGAGTGATGGCACTTAATCCGCGAAACAAAATCTAATAGTCAGTGTCTAATAGTCTAATCAAAACAAAAGAAAACAAAGGAAATAGTGTCTACTAATGTCTGTTAAACTAATACCTATTTCACGGATTAAGTGCCATCACTCTAATGGTTAGATATTTAAATACAGGTATAGAGTGAAGGAATTTAACACGTGAAATAGATATTACACTAACACAATTTAGTAGACCCCAATTCCATTGTTTTCTTTTGTGTCTATTTGACTATTACACCTAATTTCTATTTCACACGTTAAATGCCTTCACATTTTTGAAGTAAGATTTGTTGTATTTATCTGCACAGTTGTAATGATATGTTTGTTTGGTTTTTGATTTTCTTTGTCTGAGAATTTCTTCAATTTCTGGTTTTTGTTTTGTATTGTTTTGTTTGTTTGTTTTTGTTTGTTTTTGTTTTTATGGGTTCTAAGGCTATTGTATTTTATTAGGAAAATTTTTTGTGTGTAAACTTAGTTTGTATTTTATTTTAACTGAAAGTGAATCTTCCACTTTTTTCATGTTATTGTAGATCCTAGAGTATTTAGACATAAAAGAAGGCTACTGGAATTCATAAAGCCCTCATGGTTTGTTGATTTATTCAAAACAACACCTTACTATCTGTTGCAAAATTCCGCATGGGATCTAGACTTTTGGGAACAAAGATAGTAGTTCTCTGACTCCAATTGCTTCTGAGTCTAAATCCTGTGTGGAATTGTGCAACAGATAGTAAGGTGTTGTTTTGAATAAATTAACAAACCATGAGGGTTTACCTTGGCAGCTCAAACGTCGACTCGATGTAGTTGCTTACTTTTGAAGCTTACTGAATTATACCTAGTGCAGCAAAGACAACAACATTTGGCAACAGGTATGTTAACATCTTGTTCTATCCCATACTTAGAAAATGTCACGAAAAAATTTGATAGTATTTGTAGAAGTCAAAGTAATACAAATTCACAACATTCACCTCGTGGTCATAAAAATTACTCCCCAAGTTTGCTTGAGGATGACATTGGTGTTTAGCTTGGCTTCTAAGGATTAAATCTCCCTAAAGTTACTGTCTGCTCCCAGGGTTTCATAATTTTCAAAACATGAGGATTCGATCAATAAGCTTATGTCAAAATAAATGAAAAAATAAGCTCGTGCTAGAGCTTTTTAAAAACATTAAGTACCTATTTCAAAAACAGTAGCCAACGCTCTGTATTTCACGGTGATGAAACATGAAGTTTCGTTACAGCAACGTGGCATGAAATTCTCAGTAAACATAGATAAGAGCCGCCATGTTGGTGTCAGTATGGCCAATTTCATTTGTATACACATTCAAATCAAATTTGTATACACATTCAAATCAAATGAAAAATGTTAATAAATGTTTTATAATTTATTATTTTATATTCTTTTTATGTTAATGATGCCATTGAAGTGGACATCTAGAGTCCAGGGGCATTGTCCTAACTGTGAGACAGGATATTCCACTGCTTGGAAACCCACAAATTGTAAAGCTTGCGGCTTTGAAATTGGAGGAACCTACATTCCAAAAGCTAAGGCACCGCGGATAGATAACCCAAATGGTGCTACTCTCTTGGCAGAAGTTGGACCTCTCCAGTTCTATTCTGTGAAATGTAGCTATCGAGATAATAGAGTTATAGTTGTCAACTGCCTTTGTCACCATGAAAAGTGTAAACAACTCAGGTCTGCCCATCAACACAGTGACAGTTCCTTCTCGTGTAGCCATTGTGACCTGTCAAAAACACATGTGTTACCTCTATCAATCCTGAATCTGTCAGATGCATCAATCTTAGCTTATAGATGTGATCAAACTACCAAACAGTTACTGTCTTCTTTTATCCATGCCCTTCCTGAACATTTATGCCATCTTATCCAAATTTCAACTGACTGTTATGCTGTCTATACTACTCCATCAATGTCAAATCCTACTGGTTTTTCACATATTGAAAGACAAAAGGATGGTTCTTGGCGATGTTTGCAAAAATCTTCCAACAAATCATCAGTAAATGCCAAGCAATTGAAATCAAAGAAGGTTTGTCTGCACCAGCATGCTCTCTTTTGTTTAGAAGGTGTGCTCCTGATTTTAGAGAATTAAATTGTGAAGAATGAACTTGAGACTGGAATTAAAGTCAAACAAGCTGATTATATTTTTAGGGAAATCATGAGATCTGGTCTGCTGCTGCTTTAATAGCTGCTGTGTTAATGTGGGATATATGGCATGGGAGGATCCTCATTTCTCAATATTAATGAATGCTTATAATTATTTAATCAAAGTTCATTAAGGGCAATGTTAGGGCACCCATTTTTTCCACATTACCTGACCTATGTATTATTATTGGTTATAAACCTGCAACAATAACATTGCTAATTTTTTCATCTTTTATCGAAATTGATTGGTGTGCACCTTACTGATTTGTATTTTACTGTTATAGGAGTCAGTAGTTTCAGACAACAATGTGTAAGGCTATGTGGGAAAACTTGATGCTTCATTAACACCTGAAAGTCAGTCAAACAACACTGTACCCTCCTCAAGTCCTCTAGACGTAAGTATTAAACAATATGATGATTGCTATGGACCTTACGAATCTTATAATATTTTAATTTTTGGAAATTCGTAGGTCCTCACAACATTGAAGGACATGGGAGGGTCACAGCATTGGCAGATTATCTGCTGACGTTGTCCAACTTGTCCTCTATATCCAACAGCTATGCACAGAAATTAATTGCTCTGTGGAATAACTTGCTGCCTTATGACAAGCGCCAATAGTTTATTTTTCCGTCATACGACAAAGTTAACCACAGGATGGTTCAAGACTTCGGGGAAAAAACCTGCAAAACCTAAAATTGATAATACAAGAAGGTAAGAATACCTTGTGTTCAACTGTATGTTGAAGAATTTTGACTGATCAATACATTGTCATAATTTTCCAGATGCTTCCTTGGAGAAAACACAGAGCCAGCACAAAGACCAGATTGCTATCGGTACATGGAGGTACTTGGACTGTGCAATCAGTAACAAAGTAACAAGTGGAGTAATGACCTCACAATGGACACTTGTCCTTCGAGACGACAAAAAGATTTGTGACCCAGTCCTGGGTGATGCAAGAGATGTCCATTCAACTGGTAGAGATAACTAGCACTACTCTAACACAATGGTGAGGTTATAGATAGCTTAAACAATCTAAAACATAATCAAAAACGTAGATATTTATGGTCATCATTTCCTAGTATTCTTAGATCTTTTTCTTGTATTCTTAGTATCAAATTAGAGTGCAATCCGTGCAGAAGTTCTCATCCAAGTAGTTAAACTACACATTTAGACAAGTGATAAAGTATTTATCGCATAGACTTGCTTGCTGCCTTTGTCTTTCTTTCGTTATATTTTTCAGCTATGCCACAACTACTGAAGTACAGTCGAGACGGAAGTTGATGTGTTATCCTCAAATGGACCCCAAAAGCTCCCCAAGCCATAAAGAAATGAGAGCACAGATACATTGCGAGCAGTCTCCAATCAGTAAAAACCATTGCTTTGAAAATACCTGGACAAGTGAATAATAGGGATGAGTTGGGAAGGGGAGAAGGGAGATGAAAAGGAGGGACTGCAGACAACACACTAAGACTAAGACACATTTCCAGCACAATGTAAAATTCCCATTGGTCAGAATTAACAAGCTGAATGTTGGTCACTTTCGTGACCTACATCAGTCTCTCACCAGACTTGTTTACCTATCGCAGCTTGATAAAACATGACTGGATTAATCAACTAGAAGCATGCTTGGAGAATTTGCTCAATGTTAGAGTTTTAAAGCTGGAACAGAAAGTTAAAAGTTTGCTGGATGGTAAAGATGTTTTAGCCGTTTTGCCAACTGGATTCGGCAAGAGTTTAATTTACCAGTTGTATGTTATGGCAATATGGAAATCAAGTGATAGTTGTTGAGTTCTGGTACGGAAGATCACATTGAAGAAAAATAAGGAAGTGATTTGAAACACGAGATCTTGCTGGGATTGAGAAGACATTCTCTGCTGGAGTATAATTTAACTGTTAGAAATGTCATAGTTGTAAAATGATTGGAAAAAGCAGACCACAAGCGAACCAAATCTTTTTGCTTCAAAACATCATTAAGCAGTTGAATAGTACTAAAACTGACAATGATGATGTTGATACATTTATGATGTGCAAATAAGGGCCAGTAATTCATCTCTGTGTGTTGTCTACAGTCCCTACTTTTCCTCTCCCTTCTCTATCTTATGCCCACTGCCAATCAACCATGTATTCTAAAAATTCGTCATAACCGAATCTGGAGGAAAAAATGGGACTGCTCACAGTCTAAAGAAGAAGCAATACAAAGTCCATCTTATGTTGAAATCTATCACATATACGAGTATATCATCTATTCAACTCAGAAATGAATCAGGTATTGCCTTTAAATTAAAGTTAAGTTAGGGATTTCAGAGATAATAAGTTGGAGTTTGAGTCCATTGACCGTCAGTCACATGTTGAAAACGATCTTGGATTCGCATATATGGTTTATCATTTCTGCAATGAAATACTCAATGAAAAGCCCATCAGCCAAAACAAAGCTGCATTTATAAAGTATATGAAGTCCTTTAAAGAAGATCGTGAAGCAGTGGTTTTTAAGACAAGAGAGAAAGAATTAAAGAGCAGCAGAAAGGAAACCTCAGAGGAAACAAGCCAAAGCTCTAAACAAAGCCAACTGCAGCTTCCTCACTTACATATGGTATGGCATCTGGACATGTTACCACACAGAAATTTGTGTTGCTGTTTTCCAAATCCGCTGCAAAGTTTAAACCTACAATTCCACCACAAACCAAGTTTAGGAAATCTGTAGTTACACCATCAGCCACGTCCGCTTCAACACCTACTAGTACTGAGACTACAGATCATACTTGTACTAAGACCACTGATGATGCAGAGGTTTTGGCCATTGTTCAACAAATTGAAGAGTTAGGTAATGAAACAAAAGAGTTTATTTGTGCACATTTTAAGCAGCTGACTTTACTATTGCAATATTAAATATTATTCAAAATCAACAATCTCACATTTTATTGGTTAATATTGTTTCACAAAGAACCATCAGTACGTACACCACCACAGCCTAAACAGCTGCAACCACCAGCTGAAGAAGAACAGCCAGCAACAGTATCCCACAGTACCTGAAGTAATGTCGTCTGAACTGCAACAAGTTCAAACAGTTTCAATGGTAACCACTGTAATATAGATCCAGGTAATAGACTATAGATAATTTAAAATGTACGAGTTAATTGTCTTCATTGCAATTTTGTTTGAATTTTGTTTAATTGAATGGGTATTTTTTAAGAACATCCCCCCCCCTACCTAATGGCTTGAGAAGAACACTGCCAAAATCTGATCATCTTTGAGTGTCTCAGGCTCTCTGCAAAACAAAACTTGATTGAGACAGGTAATTGCAATTATTATATCATTTACTTTCTTTAGGGCTTTCAAAAGATTGATAAGTACCCCTTTGATTGTGCATACTACTTGAAAACCATGTATTAGCCTTTGATGATGTGTTTACAAATATTTATGCTAACAAGGGTTTTTTGTTCATTTCTTAATGGGTTGACAAGCTCGGGTGGTATCCTCCTCAAGAATCCCTTATGACCCCCCATCCACCTCATCCTGACTGATACTTTGCCCAACGGCTGCTTCTGTGGATGCCCAGTGAGCTATGGAAGCTCATCCTGTACTCTCCTCATCCAGGATGCGACAAGCAAAAATTCATCAGTGCTGGAATTTACAACACAGTGCAACAAGTAGTAGGCATTGACAGCAACTACAATCTTGCTGCAGAATATCTAGAGTGTTTGAACAGTAAGAGAAAGCATGGAGTCCTGGAATTGTGAATCACCTGGATATGGGACATCAACTTCAATTCCCTGTACTGTTGACCTACCAAATTGCCTGTGACATCATGATAATTGGACTTTTGAGATAGAGGGGTCTTGGAAATAGCTCTATACAGCTACAAAATCTCACTAAAGAGCACAGTGAAAAGCACCTCCAATGAACAATGTAGGTAGTAGCTAACCGATTGCCAGCACTTTGTCACGTCATCTAGGAGTGGCCTCATAGATGCAGTTCACTTCCAAGAGCCTCCACAATTTGTGCCAGTACCAAAGTAGACGTGGCTCCTAACAGTCAAGACATAATTATCAGAATTGACTACATCAAGTCTTCCATCACCTCCATCTTTGGACACATATTGAAGATGGATTCCACAAAGAAAATTGTGACAAAGTTTGCTGGAAGCAGTACTGGTATGGCTGCTTGGGCCACTAATGTTGGCAATGAAAGGGGATAAGTGCTCATGTCTGTGTTGACTGTGAGTGAGGGAGCTGGTCTGGAAAATATGGCAAATGGACTGATGAGGATATATTCTATGGCTAGTGTTCCACCTCTTGTAATCCTAAACACGCCACTCCTCATTGCTGGATGTAACACTGAATCACATCCACTACAGTGTGTTCCTTAGCCATCTGTCTCAGTGCATATTCCAGTGGAGTAAAGGAGACCTGGATTTGTTCAAATCTGCTAAGAAGAGTGAACTACAGAGACAAGGCATCGTATACCTTTCTGAGGCAGTTGTCATTGCTAAGATCAATAAAAGAGAGCTTGCACTGCATTGTTGTAGGAAAACTCGTGGAGTAGTCCAGACTGCCACCATGATCTATTAACTTCTGATGACATTCACTGGACCTCAGGGATGTGCCTCTACTGAAGTCTCTCTGTTGAACATTGAACATTGAGCATGTGGCAGATATGGGACAGCCAGTCGTGTCACACTGAATGCATCTGAAGGTATGCGGCTCTACACTTAAACAAGAGTAGTGACAAAGGGCGATATCTAATTACCAACCTTCAAATGTGCAAGAGGATCAACATCTCTGGAGTCCACCTGCACATAAATAGATTTGTGTCAGGTATTATATGGAATATATAATAAACACTATTAAAAACGTAAGGTAATAACTTTTGTCTATTTTTAGGTACTTCAGCAAGTGCTTTGCACTTCCAAGATTATCTCCTAGATGGCTTAATGTGGAGGAATGCTGACCAGGCTATAAATGTGGTGTCTACTGTTACTAAAGGACTTGTGACAGTGGAACATTGTACCAGGCTGCAAATGAACTAAGCAAGGATGTACTAGGAAAGGAATTCAAGGCTAATGTAAAGAACATTGGCATTTACACAGGCGAGTTGATTGGAATAGAATACTTCTACAATCAAACTGGTGAGGTGCTCAAAGAGAACACCCTGGTAGATGAAGATGTAAGACAGCCTGGAGCTGAACCTCTCTTAGATGTAGATCATGACCAAGCCAATGAAGGATTTAATGAAAATGAGGAGGAAACTATAGCAACAGCAGAACAGGTATTCACTATGCCAAGTGGCAGTGAAACAGGTAAGTGTTTGTTAGCTATGTCATGCAACACAAGTAATTCAATGCTCTAATCTTTGTCATTCTGCAATACACCTATCTACGGTAAACATTACTCATTGTTACTGGAAATCATTTCAAAGAAGAATCTCTCTATTTCATATCTACCTATGTTAGCCCATCAAAGTAAATGTTTTTAGTTTACTATAATTTATACTTCTCAGTTGATCTTAATTGTTTGTTGAGATATATTTCAAGAGCTGATTGTTGTAATTTCTATAGAGTATCGCATCGCCACGTGTTTACGATAAGTTGTAGCTTAGACTTAGAGTAGTTTATTGATTTCAGTTCGAACCACACATCATATCGCGTCTTGTCACATCATATCTTCTATTAACTCTGGTTACATCAAATTCTACAAATTAATCTATCTTCAAATCTACAAGAGAATTAAAGTTGATCAATTGTGCATTCAAATTGGTGTTATTCTCTACCACATGTAATTGTCCGTTACAGTGTTAAATAATATATTTTCTTTGTATTCTAGGAAAGTTAATTTTAATTATCACATGGATGTATTTGTATCTAGAATCTACTTCTGATGAAGGTTCTGCTGAGGACGTGTCAAATGAATTATCTCGTGAGGCAGAGGTAGCTCTTTAGTACATAAAATATGTAACAAAAGTTTCTTTATTCACAGGGCTCTGTTGGGGAATATGGAGAAGCTCAGGCTTTCGCTGCATACTTGGTTTCATTGGAAAGGAAAATATGATGTTATACCCAAGACTCAGAGTCATCAGACTATGGAACAATCTGCATGAATATGACCGAAAACCAACCACTTTTAATACAAGACACCGTACAGAGGTAGCCAAGGATAAATTCAAAGCTCTAAAAAGAAGAACCACAAGTGTTGTCCCAGGCCTGGATAGTATTAAGAGGTAATTTAGTAATTTTATTTCTACAATAAAAATTATGATGATGCTTAAAACAGTCATTTACTATGCACACACTGTGCAAACTCTGGTACAGCCCATTTGCCAGATTGCAATAGATACGTAGAGGCAGTTATTTCCAGACTGTGTGAGCTTTACCCTGGGCCTGAGAGATCAAAAGGAAGCACAAAAGAAGGATGTACACTCATTCATAAAACCCACAGAGAGATTAGGGTGCTCATTGTCAGCAGTGGAAAGGTGATGAGTGGAACAAAAATTAAGATGCCAAAGTCAACCTTGTCAAGCCAAACCAGCCGACCAAATTTCAACTAAAACAGTCTCAGTGGCAGTACCAGCTCCATTGTCAAATAAATATCAAGAAGAAAGATGAAAAGACAACAAATGTTGAGGGCAAAAAAAGGAAAAAGAACTAATAACAACAATGCTTGGTGCTGGGCAGCATTTAACTAACCTGGATCCCTCATGTAGTAGTCAGCCCCTGAGGAAGGGTAGTGGATTCCCTTGGTGGAGTAAATGCCATCACAAATCCACATCAACAAACTTTTAATGCTACCTATCTTTAGGCTAGGTCCCAAGCCCTATATAAAGCAGAGGGAAAGTTTGTTTTCATATGTAAATAAATTCCTAAGAATTCTCATTTGTTTTGATGTTTTTCACGTTTTCCATTTTTTTAGTTTCTTTAATTTTTTCATTCCCATTTATGACACAGATGAAGTTCATTTCATTATTTCTATATTTGCTGCTTTGCGGGGCTTTTCTTCATTTTTCTTGAGTGCGGGCTTCTTGTGGTGCACTCAATGAATCCCTTTTTTACCTCTTTTTGCCGGATCTCCCATTCAGAGAGGAATGGGAACCTTCCTTTTCACTCAAAACAAGCCAATGTTTGAGGTTCCCGTTTGGACAATTTTCCAAAAGTTAACCAATCAGAGGCATCAAAATTTCCAATTTTCAGGCTATGTGATTGGTCAAGCATTCAGAGGAAACAAGTACCGTAACACCGGATACTCATTTGTTGTGAAAAATTTCCCATATACTACTTTTTCGTGATCATTGTAGCGAAGCAGTGTCAACTTATCAAATCCAAAGTGGTAAGTACTGTACGAATGTAATTAATTGAAGTTATCTAAAGCTTAAACACTTTAGAGCGGCATCAAATTGAGTGTGATAGAAGTTAAACTGAAGAAAATTGACTTTGAAAAGTCCATCACCTTGAGCATTTCATACAAAGGCTTACACAGAAAATTGAATCAATCGAGCTACAAAACAAGAACATTGTGGCTGACAATACTCGACTAACATTCAACCTAAACAATGTTACAAATGAACTTGATCAATTCAAGCAAGATCTAGATGATCTAGAACAGTTCATCCAGCGTGAGTGCCTTGAAATTCGTGGCATCCAACTGGGTGAGGAAGAAAATACAGGTAAAGATGACAAAAAGATCAGGATCCAGTGGCCAGTGGCCAGGACAAAATTGCAAAATTAAACCATGCAAGACATAGGGATAACCAGACACTTCCTGGAAAAGATCTTCATTGCGGAAAGCCTAACTCAATGCAATAAGAATCTTCTAAACCGATGTTTACAGAAGAAGAAAGACCTCAATTACAAAATCCTTTGGACAAAGTATGGGAAGGTATTGATGAGGAATGGATCTAGTCCGGTTGTTTCAATCACTACCATAAAAGACATTGAAAAACTGTCATAAGCTAAGTACTATTATATATTTATTGGGGAAGCAAGGGTGGCCGAGCAGTGAGACAGCCAGTCTGTCAATGCTGTGGTCTGTCTTTCAATCCAGGACGGGGCATCACATGTAGCTTGAGTTTCTTGTTCATTCTCACCTTGCTTCGATGGTTTTTTTCTATGAGTTCTCCAGTTTATCCTCCCTCAGTAAAAACTGAACTAGTTTCGATCTAAGCTGTGCTCCTGTGATCAGACATGGGTCATGTGGTGGCTGCTACAGTGTATGTGTATGTAAATTTGTATGTAAATGTGCAATGGTTCAATTGTCTCGTAATGAAAGTGCCCTTGCAAATCTTCGACTCGATCACGTTTAGCTGCGCCCTTCATAATTTAGCACTCCAGCACTATATTATATATTTATTACATCATTATTTCTACATAGCATAACATTGAGTCTGCAAGACCACTGTCTAAATGATCGACATATATTTCAAGCGAATAATTTAAATATTTCAGAATGTACTAGCTTGAACGATCTAGATGGTCTAGATCCAGACATCCACCTTCTTCTACAATCAAATTTCAATTACACTCAGCAAATGATTTTTGAAAAAAATATGAAATTTCAAATTGTACATCAACTAAGCATTTTTCTGTCTTACAATCCAAAATATGAAGCTTGAATGCAAATTTCGATGGTCTTATGCAAATGTTTTCTGAGTTAAATCAGTTTCTCCATGATTAGTTTAACTGAATCAAAAATTAAGTTGTCTTCTGAAAATATTTTTAGATACTATTCCCAGCTATTATTTCTTCTCGCAACCAAGTTTGACAAATTCAGGAGGTAGTTGTTGGTTTCTTTGTTCCAGAAAACATATCTTCTTCAAAACATATCTTCCTTGTTCTTTAAATGATTTTGAATCGCTATAGATAGAAATTCAATCTGATCTTCATCATAATGCCGTGTGCGGTGTTGTTTAAAGACACCCAAACACAAAACATGAAGATTCTATGAATTATCTAAATAGCACAATTGAAAACAACAACAAAAACAATTATTGTATACAGTAATAATTTTCATGATATCTCTCGATAAATTTTGTCTGGTTTGCAGGGGGCAGTTGGGGGCCTGGGGCATAGGGATGCTCTAGCTTATTTTACTGGGTACCCTCTATGCAAATCTTTGCTTTCAAAAATTTTGAAGTAGGGTGAAGGTGCTTGCCGTTTTTTTCTCAATTTCTTCTCAACTTCAAGCCAGTAAGATCGACATTATTACTTTGGATTTGACATCATATTTTGTGTAAGGATTTTTTGTTGTCTTCTTAATTATTTTTTTCTCGGCTTATTAAGTTGTGACAGCTTTGCATCCGCATTCTGAGTTTGAATTTTCCCAGGGAAAGGATTTTTGTATCTACTGCAGAATGCAGTAGATACTATGTCATCGTGTTGAAAATGGATATACTTCATGCTTCACTCAAATTATGAGATCGCGGTATATTGGTATTCACCAGAACATGTATGAGTTCTGACACGAAGTTCTATGCTTGTCAACAATAGAAATGTGTTAACAATAGAAAAGTCGGAATATTTTCGGAAAATATGCGGGAAGACGAAATGAGGTACGAATCAACCAAATGTCTTTGAATTTTAAAATCATTACTTAATTTTGAGGTCATTTTTGGGCTTTTTTTTCAATGATTACAATTAGATTGACTGATAATTATACTCATGACAGCAGCCGTTTTTCTTCAGTCCTTTAATAATTGTATTCTCTTTATTAACTTTTTTTTTTTTAATTATTTCTCTAGTTATTCTTTTCCTCCTCTTGATTGTTTACCCATCTCTCCAATATATTTAAGTTATTGTTTTCTTTCCCTCGAGCCATCTTTATAGCCTCAGTATTTGAAGTTGTGGAAAGGTAAAAAAAACCTTCAAGGTTGGCTAGGCTCTGATCTGCCTGGAAGCTGTTTAATCCGAGATGAATTCTGCTAATCCCCTGTTAAATAAAATCATATGTTCAGGTATGGCTTTCTAATCCAATGTCGCTTTAATCGATCCTGTATCAACCCACGTTAGTATTGTACGTACCAACTTCTTTATGATTTTGTTATGAAGGTCATAATTTTGGTGTTTGTGGATAATGATCGCTTATGTTTAACCTATCCTTGCAACAAGCAGTGATAGCAACAAAACAATTCAACAACAAACAGCTGAAATTGCAAACAAGAGAGGACGACTTTGTAATGTTACAATGGATCTCCAATATTTCTACAATCTGAAACAAAAATCGAAGCGGAAACTCATAAGGTGGCTGTGAAACAGATCTTTGTTACCTGATCCCCTTTTCTGAGGTGACTGTTCAGAAAACATGACATGAGATGTAGGCGGTGCAAGAAAAAGCAATCGCTAAGAGAAAACTCCATTTTCCAAGGCTTTCATAAGATTTCCTTAGCCGACGCACTACTTGTGATGTTCTTTTGGACACAAGTTACAACCAACAGAAAGCAGACAGCTTCAACACTTGGGCTTAGCTGAAATGTTGGATCAAGATTTTTTAGAAAAGTTTGAAGAAGTCATTGAGCAATATTTGGAAAAATACCCTTTGGAACCTTTTGGTGGCCCCAACTGTATAGTGCAGTGCAATGAAAGCACGACTATTGTAGCTGAAAGTCATCTACAATGGGTCATTTTCATGTTGTATATCTAATATAATTATTATCATTGTTGTTATCATAATTTTGATAATAATGTAATCATAATAATAATGATGATAATTATTATATATACAAACAGTGTATTATTGTACTGTTATAATAGTGCATTCCTGTGATACTGCCCTTTTTCTCTCTCTTTCATTGAAGGTTGTGTTCAGGAATGCCCCTGACTATGAAAAGGGGGATGATTCCACACTTGAGTTTGGTGATGAAGGTAATAACTTAGTTAAGCATCATTGATTCATTTAAGAAAATATGACCAAAATCATTCATTAATCAAAATCAATTCAAAATTTGATTGAGCTGAAACTCTATTTTTAATTACTATTTTACTTTAGAAAATTCCATTGAAAAAGAATATTTCTATAAAATGAATGTGGTACTTTCCTCTGGAATATTGAGAAATATTTTAGTTAGTGGTTTCACCTAAATTAATTGTCAACCAATTTTGATAGTCACCCTTAAGGCTTTTTTTTCAATTGTATTTTACATATTTAGTGAAGAAAAAGTAAATTTAAACTTGGCCTGCATCACATGGCTCGCGTCCACCCTTTTGAAAAACAAAAATTTGCGCTCACAAAGGCTCATGGTATGGATTTATTTATCGCTCCCACGATTCACAATCTGATTGGTTAATTGTTTTTCTGCATCATCTGGTTCAAAAAAATTTGCCCAAGGAGTGCAGCTAAAGACGATCTAGAATGTCCAGAATAAAATGCAGGCGTGAAATTGATCGTAATGTCGGCGTTCAAGCTGGATGTGATCAAATGGACCAACGTTGTCTGTTGCTGTGAAGCCATCTCCACAGCCATGCTCCTTCAAACAGTTTATGTCGAAAAAAAGCGAAGAGCAACAGGCTTTGTCCTACAGACCAGAAAGCAAGAAGCCAAAGAAAACACAGGAAGCCCAAACTTTATTGATGGCACATAGACCAAGAGATCACGTGACTAAAAGCCCGCGAAAAAATAACACAGGAAGCCCAAAACATTTGTGTAGTGAGTTTCATTTGTGTAGTGAGTTTCATTTGTGTACTGAGTTTTGTGTACCGGGTTTTGTGTACTGGGTTTTGTGTACTCGGTTTTGTGTACTTGGTTTTGTGTAATGACTTTTGTTTGTATACTGACTTTTGTGTTTTGCACTTGTGAGCCACCGTAAAATGAAGTGCCATGAATACCTAATCATTCATGATCACACAAGTTTTGAAAATTGCAAGAATGTTGCATTTCAAAAGCAAAGTTGGCATAGTAAAAAAGTCAAAGTAACAGTCAAAACAAAAATATGTTAATGATACATCAAGTGTAAAACTGTATCATTTTCTAAAGGTTTCACACTCCATTCTTCATAGCACATCTTTATAAGTCTTTAATGTGTGCAATTCACGCGACTTGCCCAAAAGGGATGATGGGTAGAAATCTCTCAGGCGACTATAAAATGCATACTCCTCATGGCGGGGAGTGTCAATGGTTCAGGTCCTCGGCATGAATAATTAGATATGCATTTTATAGTCGCCTGAGTTATTTCTACCCATACACCCATACTACCCATGCTCCCTTGTGGTCGTTTCGCATAGGCTTGGGACCGAGGAATGACAACGTTCTCTGAAATGACTGTATAAAGTTCTACAGTATATATGTCTTATATCACAACGCCTTTTGATATGACCAGATTTTCTGCGACGAAAAATCGAACATCAGAGAGGCGCGTCTAAAATGTCTTCTGGATCCTGGTGAAGCTAGAAAAGTCAAATTGAACATGCAGACATATTATGAAACTGTGAAGAGAATATTGGGAAACACTGATGGCACCTTGGGAATCAATGTTGTGGTGTTGGACATGCAGAGTGGCGATCCGATTGGGCTCATTACATTTCTGAAGCACGGATTTGCTGCCCTCGATAAGTTCACACCTTTACCTGGACCAGATATCACAGAACAGCTGGGAGCGTGTTCTCGGAAGGTATTTTATGAGCTCCAGTATTGCTTGAGACATCCTGATATGAAAGGTAGGTCCATTGGTGATGTGCTTTTAGCATGCGGTCTTGAAGCTTTGAGTAATGTAGAAAACAAGAGACCAGTAACCGTAACGTGCTGGCTTGTTCTCGCTGGAACATTTAATAACCTTAGTGCTCTAAGTCTGTACACAAAGTATAATTTTGCAGCAACAGGACTATTTGAAAATAAGATTGCGATTATGTCACTGATGTTCAAAGTCACGTAGAAAGAGCGAAACGACTCTTGAAAAGAGGTCTCGAGTCATCGTTCTTGCTCCCACAACTTAAGGAGAAATATCTCCCACAAATGCAACTGGCATCGAATGAAAATGTTGCGCCGGTGGAAAGCCACCAGATTGAGGATTCTGCTCCACAAAGACATGATGCCAATAAATGTAGTCAGAGATATGGAAGCGATGTATCAGCTGATTCATCGTCACAGTGCAATAGTGAGTCTAGTCAGGAAGCCAGCCAGCTAGCTGCAAAACCAGCACCGGTCATCATCGTCGAACAAAAGGTCGAACCAGCACTGGAAGAGCAGCCGGAGTTGTTGGAAAAACTCAGTAGTTTAACATTTAGAAAATACATTGATCAATTAAAATTGTTTTGTCTTTTAATGTTGTAGATAGTATCTCAGGTGTGTCTTCACAGGAAATGGTAGAAAATCTCTCTTCAATGGTACAACACATTAGACGTGTTGACAAATTGTTTGCATTTAATCAGCCCATGGAGATGGCAAAACAAATCGAAGCTTATGCTTGTTCAGCTAATGAATATTGTCTCAGTGTTCTGAGAGACATCAGCACTCAGTTACGTGACAAAGGACATGCTGGATACAGTCATAGCTATTTAAAGTCCCTATCACCCCTAGCCAGGAACTTCATAAATCATTTCTTTGTGAATGGAAAATCTGCCTTGTTAAATATTTCTTGATACACACATTTCCCTTTAGAGAAATTAAGCATTCAAGATTAGAAAATGCAAATGAGATGACGTCAACCCAGGAATTTGATGTCACATTTTGTTTCAAATTTTCAAACAGGTGCATAAGGGTTAAGGAGTAAATATGTCCATAGTGTGTAGTTTAGCACAGAAAACCTTTTCCAAAAGGTAAAATTGTAATAATTGCTTATAGTCATGTTTTGTATATTTAATAATTCCTGGGTTGACGTCATCTCATTTGCATGTTTTCATTTCGAATACTTAATTTCTCTGAAGGGAAATGTATATATCAGGAAATATTTAACAAGGCAGATTTTCCATTCACAAAGAAATGATTTATGAAGTTCCTGGCTAGGGGTGATAGGGACTTTAAAAAAGATAGTTCAATTATCCTGGTGTATTCATAGATACCTGTTTCTGGAACGAGCAGACCTAACTTGGTCAGAAAGTAAGTCCATGCAATATCAAAGGAATTAACCGTGTCCAAAAGAGAAATATAGGAAAAGTGGTCCACCATATGCCCCGTTTGATGCTATTTTTAGAACCTCGTCACCATGACCGCACAAATGTGAGCATGTAGTCGGACCATTTTTGGTTTCTTAACGTGAAAATGTTAATAAATTACTTTGTACTCCATTGGTCCTTTTTCTGTATTTTAAACTTTTTCATCGACAAACGTAACACGTTTTTCCCAGCTTTGCGCTCTCAAGGCAATGCAAAAGCTTGCACTCTCTCGGCCAATCAGAACCACTATAAAAATAACATCAAACTGGGTGTTCCCACCTGTGTTAGCCATTGCAGCAATCAAATGTATTTTCTATGGTGTGGGATAAAAATAGTTACACTATTGACTCACCCAAAAGAGAGTATGGGCAGAAATGAATAGGGTTGTAAAAAGGCATGAGTATACGTATCTATACAGCAATTCAAATTCAACTTGCGCCGGTTGACATTATACACTAAAGAGCCTAACTTGTTGCTGCTGGAATTAGTAACATTAAAGCCGAGAAGACAAATACCGTATTTACTCGTGTACAAGTTGACTCGGTGCATAAGTCGACCCCCCAAAAAAATCAATAAAAATCCCAGTTTTTTCATATATCCTTTGTATAAGTCGACCCTATTTTTCTTAGTGTTGTGCTGCCTTGAAAATTGAATCATAATCTCGCAATTTGCATGAAAATGTGTGTAAATTTGACAACAACACTCCAAGCATAAGCGAGTAGTTCGCGAGCAGGCCGCCATTTTGAATGCTTTGTAACCACTCAGTTTTATTGCGCAGTGAGAGACTGGAGACACAACCAACATGGCGGACTTTTGTTTTGAATAGTTGAGTGTAATAAAAGTCCTGACAAAAGCGGTATGTGACTGATTTTATTTCCTCTCTTACAAAAGGGCAACTTTATAAATAAACAGTGTATGAATGTTTTATTTGATGTGTAAGTTTTTCATGCATAACAGAGAGTAATTCTGCCGTTTACGTCTCATAATTGTAAAGCTGATTTTTAAACGTAGATTACATGAATTTTCGCCAACAAAACCTCAATAAACATATCGTTTGGTTCCCAATATGGAAAAAGGCTACATTTTAACTTATTGTTCAGGTAATTTTAGGATGATTTTTTTTAGTTCATTTGTTGACCCGGTGTATAAGTCGAGGTCGTTTTTTTGTACTTAAAATTTGATAAAAAAAGCGCGACTTATACACGAGTAAATACGGTAAGTGAATAATCAACTGCACTTTTAAATCAATTCCTTTTTATATTTTAAAGGTCTGGAAACCATCCCTCGTATAGCAACTAATGGATCAAATGATAGACAACGAAAGGGCCCTTCCTGATAATATTCTTGAGGCGCAACGAGATTGCTTCAGCATTTATTTGAAGTTAAGTGTAATATTTCCAGAATTTTTCCCACCTGGAGATGGGGATGGTCTTCACTCTTGTAAACTACTCCAAATTAATGGTGTGTTTATGAACGAGCAACGTATAGATGACGCACTAATGAATGTTTCAAAATATCAGGATATCACTACAGGGGTTGGTGAGCTATTTCGATGTAGACTTGTAGGCTTTGACACCCAAGAGAAGCCAGTTCCACCTCAGCTGGGTCGGATCCAGAAAGCTGTGGAAGTTCCTCAACACTACTGGGAGCTGGGAAGAGACTGTCTTACATCTCAATTGGAACAGTTCAAAGGCAATCTCCCACAAGACAAAACTGTTCTTGTATGTGACTATTATGGAATCGATATCTATCAGAGATTACTCATTGACATCCGTGGAATAAAACACAAGGACCATTTAGAAGAGCAACCGCAATCGCCTTTGGGTAAATTTGAAATGGCAAAGCGATTTTTGGAAAACGGAACAGCACACCCAACGTACCGAAGTTATACTGACGACAATCTCATGAGAGCCGTTGTTTCAGCACGCGAAAATCACTAAGGAGCATTGGGCAACCCTGAAGGTAGGGAGTTCATACACCCAAGTGTGTATTGAAGAAAATGCCATCAGATTGTAAGTGAAGCAAGAAGTCGATTCTGACCTAGGTACAGCGAATAATGATAATAAAAAGATCATAATCTAACTTGTCTAACCACCTCTTTAATGGTTCTTTGTACCAGATCGGTGAAAAAAGCTTAACAACAAATACATAGCATTAAAATAGATTTATATGCAGAGAAGTTTTAGAACTTTGCATTATGACAACAGAATACATTTCAATTGAATTTTACTGGACTCTATATGATTAAAAACAACTTAAGCAGTAACAACAGCTAAAACAACAAAAACAACAACAACAAAACAAAACAAGAGTGGTCAGTACAGGATTTTAGATCTTATATCATACCGTAAGACTGTCCATATCAGTTTGGAAATCTGGTACCCTAGAATGCTTGTTTCATAAATTTACAACTATAGTCAAGCAAATATAGTTTTGAACATCAACTCTCCAGTTTCTTTTATAAAGTTAGTTACCTTACCTTTAATGTGCCTCCACAAATGCATATGAATGTGTATTTGAATTCAAGTTACAGACTATCAATCAGACTTCAGCCAACTCAACTCTAGTATGTACCACTACAGCCCAAACATCTGATAAAGTGGTAATAATTAATGATTATTGTTATTAATTTTATTCATCGAAACGTCTGTTTGTTATATTTGTGATAAATTTTTAATACTCAGTAAGACAAATATTTATATGACCTATATGACCTTATATTCCAGATATTCAAGTTCTCATCAATCCACTCATTCACTTTCATTCATTGTATTTTTTGTTATTAAGGCCACTTCTACCACCACCACTGTAACAACTACTGTCGGTATCTATGACAGATTGAGGCAAATTGTTCCAATCATTAACTGTGCGAGGCATGAAGCTAAATTTATATGCATGATAGGGACGAAAATTGGTACGAAATATTCAGTGTGCCTTAAGTTTCTGGGTGGTTCTCTTTCTTTCTTTTTTCCTCTCTTTTTCCTTTTTTCTTCTTTTGTTCCTTCTTCCCCATTCTTCCTCTTCTTCCTCCTTCGCACCTTAAAGATTGTTCCTCAGCTTTTGCGCACAAAAAAACCCGAGTATTAGAGGTTCCAACTTTCCAACTTTTGACCAATCAGAATCCCAAAAAATTCCAACTTTCTGGTGATGTGATTGGTTGAGAATACGAAAAGCAAACCCATCTCACATCTGTTTACCTTGGAAATAATTGAAGCGTGCAAGTTGGGATGAATCAGCTGAAATCAGGCCCGAAAAACGTAAAAAAGAAATCTTCAAAAAGATATTTATAATATGGTAAGTGTTGAACTTTAGATTGATCTTTATTGCATCAATTACAAATGATTGAGCTGATTAAAAGCTGGGTTTTTTTTGGACTCAGAAAGTTCGCACGTGTGTTGTCACACTTCTTGACAACTCTCTATTCTTTGTTGAAATCACTAAATTTTTCTGTTGATCATCAACAGATTCTTGTTTGATTTACGTTTAAGTATGCTACTGGCATTTAACGTCTCTGACCTCATTCTAGAATTTTAAACCAAAGTTTGTACGGTTTGTTAGTGGTCAACCTCATCTTGCTGATACCAATGAAGCAAAGAAATCCTTGGCCACTTATAAAGCTGGTTGAATTCAAGGCCTTCCCATGGAGTGTGAAGTGCCTTCATCTGTACGAGAATGAGTTAAGGCTGCAGTCAAATGGCTTCATGGGAATCCGAAAGACGAAACAGTACTCCTTGGCCAATATATCATATATTTTGGAGAGTGTAGAGGGAAAACCTTGAAGTGGGTCTTAGAAAATGCCCTGGGCTATGCTGCATGGCTAGTGGATGACATGCGAAGAGAACAGCCTTCAAATGCTCCACTCAGTAAAAATAAGCAAGCATTCAAAGCCTACTTGACAAGCTTCACTGAGGGACAGCAAGCTATTGTTATAAAAGCTGGTGATAAAAGAAGGATTCAGCAAAGAGGAGAGAACCATGGTTCATTTTTTTGAGTACTGTTAAGCATTATTTAAATACATTTTTGTGTGCACAAGTGATTATTATTACTGTATGATAATCAATAAAAATTAAATCTAATGATATAGAATATGATATATATATATGTAATATTTGAGTAAATCTATATTTAAATTTTAGTGAAATCAGTCATTTCATAAGTGAGGTCTGCTATAGCAAATAGCAGCATAAGCCCACAATAGGAATCAATAGGTCCCAATAACATTGAAGGCTATGGGAGGGTGACAGAGTTGGCTGACTTCTTGATGAAACTGTCTAATTTCTCGTCAATAACTAACAGTAAAGCTCAGGACCTTAATTGAGCTATGGAATAACCTGTCGCCCTATGACAAAGTCCTGTAGTTTTCCCGCCACATTACAAGAACAAGGTAACTTCAGGACGGTTTAAGACATCGAAATCCAAAAAAAAACTGTAAAACCTGGTGTTGTCACTACAAGAAGGTATGATGAATGTCTATAGATAACTTGACCTGTCAAAATTGAAAAAAGCTGTCTATCTCAGCTCTGTACAAGAATATTCAGTTATTTTATCCCGCACAAAGACCCAATGTCAATCGGTACATGGAAGCCCTTATTGTACTACTGTGTGACTGTTACCCTAGTAAGGAGGTCAAAAAGGGCAAAACCACTTCACAATGGGCACTTATATTGCGGAAGTATAAGAAGATTTGTGATTTGGTTTTGTCCAATGCAACTTTTATGGGGGAGACGTCTTTGCAGCTTGTAGAGATTAACAACAGCCACTTTGCTATGGTATCCCTAATCTCATTTGAGTACAAAACCAGGGACCCTGCCAAAACCTCAAATGGACACCTCTGATGTCCTCCCTCCAGCTGAGAAGCAATCAAGCACATGTATCTCCACCCCACAAAGTCAGCCCCATGTCTTTTTGCTGCCCACAAATACTGCCGGGGAAGCCAACAATCGGGTATCCATCTTGCCCAAACCAGCTACTCCACCAACCTCCATGGCTACTGCACAACCAACAGCCAGTTCCTCACTTGTGCCTTCTGTGCTTACCAGTACTAAACGTTATAGGACAAATGAAGAAGAGAACGCTGGACAACATTTTAGAAAGTACGCAAAACATGTTGGTGCAGCAACATGTTCAAAATGTTGGAAACCCAGAACTGGAGGCCACACTCAGTATTATGGAAACTGGTTCTGCCCAAAGACAACAGAGGTGCCGTTTGAAGAATGGCAACGCCAAATGAAAGCAAAACGCAAAAATAAGGAAAAAGATTGTCAGTATGAATAATTGTAAATAATTTTATAAAATACAAGATGCAAATGTAAATTTTATGTTACCAATAACAACAAACTTAACATTGTAATCTTATAACTTTAAAACCTCAAACTAAAGATGCAGACGTATATAGCTTTTTTTCCAGAAAATTCAAGCATGTTAAGGCCTGGGACAATGCCATCTTTCAAAAAAATACATTTTAATTTGTAACTCCAGAAATACTGAATGAAATAAGTTCATATTTAGTAACATGTTAGATAACAGTACTCCAGACTGTTTCATTGTATTAAATTGTTGTTATGATAATCATGTGACTTGTCACGTGGTCTCTTGTTTCACACTAAAAAATCAAAAATGGGCCACAAAAAACACTTTTAAACTATTTCAAGTTTGTTCTCATTGTCCTGGAATGGTGGACTAGAATGCTATTTTTTTTCTGAATAAAATTTTAAAGTGTCGATTTTCCCGACTTAAGCCTGGCCAAACTTATCATATTTTCAAACAAAAACCACCATTCCAGGCTGAAGTTGAATATTCATATCGAGAACGTTAGCATAACGTTAGTTTTGATTGGCCCATTTGGCATAATAGTCTTCAAAAATTGAGAGCTCTAATGGTCTTGACAAGAGAACTGAGACCTAGCCACTGCTTTCCATATGTTTTGAGGCTCTTTTAATTTTCTGTTGGATTAACCAATCACAGCTCTCCAAAAACAAGATGGCGGACAAGGAAAGCAAAAATCTCCAATTTTAACTTATTTAACTGATTGAAATTTTTAAAAATGTTAAATTTCATCAAAACGACGGACTTAACTTAATCTTTGATAAGTTATATATGTTTTAATAGAGGAAAGGGGCTTTAAAAGTTTATTCATTTAACTTAGTATGCTATATTGCCGGACATTATTTTTACATAAAATCATACTCAATGGGACAGCAGCATTTCCGTCATACCCATGCACATCTGGAAATATAACATCCGCAAATTTTCAAAATTTAACTTATCTAGCAATTCTGTAAGTGAAGATGACAGATAGAATAAATTGTGGTTTTGCTAGAGTTTTTCTCTGGCAAACAAATGAGAGTAAAACAAAATTCAACATAAGAATGTTAAATGAGAGACATCGTCTGTTTACAGAAAAATTTGAAAACTACAGCAGAATGCACCTTGCAAAAGGTGATTGTATTGTATATATAATTCAATAATTCAGCATAAAACAAATTTGCATAGTTTTGTTGAGGCTTATCCTCAAAAATATTTAGGTTAATATTTCATTTCCATTCTGTCCTGTGTCCTGTATCCGTCCTTTGTCAAGTGTGCTTTGTATCCCATGTTACTGTACGAGTTGTGTGAGCCTTGTGGTGTTTGTGCCGTTTGTATCGTGGGTTTGTCAATTTGGTGCTTTCTTGTACTTATTTGCTTGTGCTTTGGTGTACATTTTATTTGTGTAACGTTTATGTGTTTTCTTAGGTTTTCACCTGGTTTATGAGTTCTTGAAGTGAAAATAAATTGATTAAATGGTACGTACCCGTGTTGATCATGACACCCACCATGGTCAAATGCTAGAATCTCTACATACAAGCTTATTCAAATTTATTTCCCAACAGCTGTTTTTCTCAAAAGTTACATGAGTAAAGATCAGAAGATCTCTCACTGGAGACAGAAGAGTCAAAAAGATACAAACCTGGGACAAACACCTAGAAACCCTAGTAACTAATACATTTCTACATGTCCAAGCAGAGGACAATCATCTTTCTGAAGACAACACATCCATGAAGATGCAACAAAAAGAAATCTCAAAGCTGACAAAACATCTTACACTCTGTAAGAACACAATTATTCAGAAGGAATTCATGGACAAGAAGTCAAGAGTGTGACAAGCACATCTTAGTAAAATTACCAACTATCTCACCCCACGGGAATGAGTGTGGTGGCAGTGGATGGAGGATGGGTCTGTTGAGTTCTTTGATGCTGTTCACAACAGGCACTCGCACTCTCAAACACGGAACGGTGAAACGTCGGTGATTTCTTGTTGGACGAGCAATGATTTAGGAAGACTGGTGACAAATTTGACGAGCACAAGTCTTTTGTACCCTACTATGCATATCGGTTTGATTTCGATGGCTTGTTCTGACGTCCATATTGATACCAAACTTTTACTTAGTGGTTTATTTTCACGATACAAAAATTAGACAATGCAAATCTCTAATGTTCAAATGAAATTTTGTTGACTTAATTTTTACAATTTTGATTTTTTATGCGCGATATTTTGGGTTTAAAAGTCTTAAATTTCTGATAATATTGAACCAAGGAAGGGCTTTTAAACTGACAGTTACTCAAAGAGCCAAGACCAAATAGAAGAAGCTTGGTTGGTAAGATCGAGGAGATGGAAGGACAACAGATTACAGAACTGGAAAAGAGATGTTTAAACAAAGAAAAACATAACTAAAGGCCAAAAAAGAAGAGTAAATAGGATTAGACAACAAGGTAAAAAGGCACTTTTAGTGAAACTTTGTCCAAACTTTGCTACGTGTGTTTACATGAAAAACCAATAAGCCACTTTATTAAGCAAAACATATTGTGTAACTTGCTTTTGCTCATTTACTATAAAAATATTTAAGGTACTTGTAAAATAAATTGTTGCAATGTTGGTATTATATACATGATGATAATATGGAGTAGATTTTATTTTTTGTGTTTTTATGAGCGCTCGTGCATCCTGAATGACATTGCGTCCAGGATCACTCAAATAAAGGAGCAATTTACAGGAGCTGTGGAGAGGGAGGGGCTGGGGAGCTATAGCCCCCAATGTTTTTTCATCCATCTTTCTTATGTGCCAGGCGTTTTTATATTGGCAAATAAATGCTGAGTACTGGGACCTAGTGACGAATTTTCATTCACTTGACAAACGTGGTCCCTCACAAGGCATTTGTCAGACTGACAGTACTTTTAATACAGTCACCTTTTCGCATCGATCTGGATGAAAAATGAATAAAAAAATCAATTTTTTCAAAACACATCAGAGAAAAGGTAAATTTTCTACTGTATATTTGTTATTCACATGGATTAGCTAATTATATTAAATAATTTTACAGTAACTTAGTGAAAACAGTACATTGATTGACCTGAAGAGCTTAGTCAAGCGCCACTCGAAGCTGTTATCTGCTTTGAGAATGTCGAACCGAGTATTCAAAAGTTTTTCAATTCACAAAATCATAAATAAGCTTTGTCTGGTGTGCAAGCGATGGAAGGATATCATCAACTCCATGAATTGTTTATGGAGTGATCTTCTGGATGAGTGGGGCATAGAACATCTGAGTGAAAAACAAGGAGGGGGGTTCGGTAACTATCCTTAAAATACAAGCCACATGACCTACAACTTTTTGATGGAACTTGGTATAAAAAAGGGAAAGGGGTAGAGAATCCAAGCAAAGCATCCCCGAACGAAAGTTCACAAAATGAAATTAGATTGGACCAATTCCCTCAACTTTTTCTACAGAATAGTCCATTTTTCTCCATCATTGCTGAGGAGTGTACCAATGCTGCTAACGATGAACAGTTAACTGTCTGCATCAGGTGGACTGATGATATGCTAAACGTAAGTGAAGATTGCTGACATTGCTGCTGATATCTACCACGATATAGGAACATATAGTAAAGTTATGACTATCCCTTGAAAACTGTCAATGTTTTGATGGGGCAAGCAACATGCTTGGAAGTAAAACGGGTGTGGCACAGCGTATTCAGGACATCCAGCCCATGGCCCATCCAGTCCATGGCCCATCCAGCCCATGTGACACACTGCCATGGCCATTGGTCTCAGTGTTAAGGATGCCACCAAAAATAGCAAGATACTGTCAAGCACAATGGATACGGCTAAGGAGATTGCTATATTGATTAAATACTCACCGAAACGTGAATTTCTCCTCGGACAGCTTCAAGAGAGCATCGGCATAGAAAACAATGAGCCTTTTGCCCATGGAATACTATCTCTTTGTGCAACAAGCTGGACAGTATGCACAAAATGTTTGTCGTATTCTTGAAAATTATGATGCATTACTCCAAGCATGGGAAGTATGCCTTGTTGAAAACTTACAGGCGGAAGTACGCAGAAGAATAATCGGCTGTCAAGCACACATGAAGCCATTTGACTTTTATTTTGGTCTTTGTTTAGGAGAAATATTTTTTTCGTCACACTGACAATTTATCTAGAACCCTACAGCAAACTAAGCTATCAGCAGTTAGTGGTAAGCGGTTAGCGAATCTAACATCCGAAGTTTTACAAAAAATGAGAACAGACGGTTTTGTAGTACGCGGAAGAATCATCGACTGTCAAGCACAAATGAAGCCATTTGACTTTTATTTTGGTCTTTGTTTAGGAGAAATATTTTTTTCGTCACACTAACAATTTATCTAGAACCCTACTGCAAACTAAGATATCAGCAGTTAGTGGTAAGCGGTTAGGGAATCTAACATCCGAAGTTTTACAAAAAATGAGAACAGACGGTTTTGAATTCTTTTATGAAACTGTGCTTCACAAAGCAAAATCTCTACCCGTTTCTGAGCCACTTCCAAGACAGCGTCGTGTTCCAATACGATTTGAGGTGGGCAGTGGGTCACCCAGCTACCCTGCTACCCATGAAGAGCACTACAGACGAATCTACCTAGAAGCTTTTGATTTGATAGTTTCAAGTAGTAGTCAAGTTTCAAGATATACATGAATATGGAAAGTCTCTAAATTAAAGCAGTAAATAAAGAGGGCTACTCAACCGAGCTACAGTTTCTAGGAGAAGAGGGTTTTATATTGTTTTTCTAATCTCTTTTTCTTTGTTTATAGGTTGTCTTCTTGATTCCTACAGGACTGTTTGAGTTTATCACTAAGATACAATGAGTAAATTTTTGATTTATTAGGTATAATTTTGGATTTACCCTACAAATGCTTTGTTCTTGAAGTAATGTCTAGCTTTTGTTAAAAGTGCATGGCCTCGTCGGCCGTTGGTGAGCATGACCACGTTAGTTGTGGATGGGGCCTGTTTGGCTGTAATCACGCCTTGTCAGCTGTTGTTATTGTGCTTATCCTATTTGGCTCTAGACTAAGCTTGTCTTAGTTGTGGTGCTTGTCAGACACTTCGAAGTGTTTTACATTGTAGTTGCGTGTAAAGCATGTGATGCCCTGTCGGCCATAGACTTGCCAGGCCTTGTTGGCCCTGCCAGCTTTGTTGCTAAGGTGGCGTGATAGTGAGTGTTAAGGCCCTGTGTGCCCTCACTTTATTACATGTATGTTAGTATATAGGCTCAGTATACCCAATATTATGATACAAGTTTTGTCGTAATTACTGTCTTTTTACAATCCCAATTGCACGTCCTTTTTCATTTTTGTTCCCTTTCCCAGATGCATTTAGCATCGGCATTTGGGCTGAAGCAAGCAAACGGAAGGATGTCCATGTACAACATAACCTCGAACGTCTCAAGGCGACTGTCCTTTTATCCAGAGCAGAGGGTACCACCGAGACATACAGAAGAGCTTTTCTCTGATGGAAGGGTTTTGCCAATAGCTCTGAAAACATGAAAGTCCTTCCAGCAAGCCCCTTGGATGTGGCTTTTTATTTGCAATCTCTCATGGATTCATCCAAGATGGCTTAAAGCGTGGAATCTGCATTCTGTGCAATTAAATGGGCCCATTCCGTTGCAGGCCTTGATTCTCCGACTCATCATCCAACCGTTATAGCTGTCCGTGATTAAGATGGATTCCACAAATAAGATAGTGAAAAAGCTGGCTGGTCATGGTGCTGGTACTGCCTACTGGGCCAAAAACATTGGCAATGAAAAGGGTCAAGTGCTTATGAGTGTGTTGATAACAAGTGAAGGCGTTGGACGTGGTGCAATGGCCACCGGACTTATGAGAAGATACTTCATGGCAAAGGTTCCCCCTCCTGAAGTTCTCTATGTAGACCGGGACTGCTGTGGGGGCATATCCAAAGCAAAAGACATGTTCTCACTTTGGGAGAATTTGGAGGTTCGCTTGGACATATGAAATTTGATGAGCCGCCCTCAGATGGCGATGTGATTGAGCAGATTACCAAAAGAGAGCTTGCCTTACATTGCCACAGAAAAACCTGTGGAGTAGTGGAGACAACAGAGCTCATACTTGCCCCCTTGAACACCTTAACTGGAAGCCAGGGCCAAGACACCATGGGAGTTCCTCTCCTGGACAAACAGAAAATATGGGAGATCTGGAATTCTCAAAACACCACCTCTCATGTATTCAAGACCTTCAAGGTGTACAGCTCTATGTTCAGACTGGAACCTTGACAAAAGGCAATGTCGCTCTGCCTATCTACAGATGTGCTAGAGGTTCTGTGTCACTAGAGTCATTCCACCTGCACATCAGTAGATTTATTCTAGGTGAGATTGTATTTAAAAAGGAAATATATGTTGTTGATAATAATAGCTAATTCCATATTAGGTACAAGTGCCAGTGATTTGCACTTCCAAGCTTATCTTCTAGAAGGCTTGTCACTGTGGAATGCTGATCGTGCTACTGCTGCTGTTTCTCAGGTGTCATCCGGCCCAGAGAGTTACAGCGGTTCTATGTGTAAGGTAGTCAATGCCTTGAGTGAAGAGGTACTTCAAAAGCTCAGCATTCAAGAAGTAGGGATCTACACAGGTTGGTTAAATAAAATTTAATAAATAATGAATACACATTGTCACGACAGTTTTTATTCTTTTAGGTGAGCACATTGGGCTGGAGTACTTGTGTGGACGAACTGGTCAAGTGTTCCAAGGAAACTTGTTAGAGGAAGAAAATACAGCCCAAACAATCAGTGAGCCCTGTCAGATGCAGATCCTGATCAACTGGATGTTACATTTTTCCATTCAGTTAGTTAGTTCATTAGTTGTATTGTTACAATACTTTTATGTATGTGTAATTTCCATTATTTGAATTCATGTTTTGATATCTCTTGCAAAAGTATTTGTTGTTATGTTCTTATATACGCCCACACGCCCTGAAATCAGTTCAGTTCAGTTCCTGGCTTCAAACAAGAGAGATGACAGTTGTCGGGTGTCAAGAGAAAAATTCTAACTGGAAACTCATTTCAGTCAATATTTATCAGTTAAATCACTGAAACTCATCCAGCAAGTTTTCAAGAAGCTCTGAGAGAGAGAGCAAGTTTTCAAGAAGCTCTGAGAGACAAGCAAGTTTTCAAGAAGCTCTGAGAGAGAGCAAGTTCCACAACAGGTTAAACACAAGCTTTGAGAAAGAGAGAAAAAGTTTATGAAGTCTCTTACGAGAAAGTTAAGAAGAAGACACTGCCAATACAACCCTGTCGTGGAAGCCTGAAGCAAAGAAACACCGCTTGTAGAAAGAAACTGCAGTATTGTCAAGTGGCGAGTCAACAATTTTATGCCTAAAGTTACGCGAACGAAGTCTAAGGCATATGAATGTATGAACTGTGCACTAATTCACTGAACTCTGTATTGAACTCTATATTGTAAAAAAAATCTCTCTTGTAAAAAAAATATATTTAATTTAATTCAATTTAGATTTAGGAAAATTTAAGAGTTATTCAAGTTAAATTTAGTTGAAATAAATAATCAGGCTAAAATATTTAAGATTTTCATACCTTAGGAATAAAGTTTTTAATTACAACACAAAGCAGAAAGTGTTGGTTGGTTGGGTTCTGTTGGGAAGCGATAAGTGGGACCCCTCAGTGTGGTGTCTCACTGGATGAAGGGTTTGTAGACAATGATGATGAAACTGTGGCTATGGTTCCGGAGGTATTTGCGACAAGTGATGGCAATACAATATCTTGTACTTACGAAGGAAAATACAAAATTTAAGCTTTCTAAATGAAAGTAAAGCTTTTTCAATAAATACAAGCCAGTTTTTTCTTAGATAGTAAAATTGTAATTGTAATTGTAATTTGATTGACGTCCGTCTCAATGCTTGTTTACAGACGAGACTTTGAACTTTACAGGTCACACTTCAACGATAACGATAGTAATGTTTTTTTGATTCTCTTTAGAGCTGACAAGTTTATGGTGGGATCCATCTCAACCTTCACTAATCAGCACTCAACTTCCCCACCCAAGCAAGTTCTTGGCTTCTATTGCTTTGGATGCCAAGGTACTTCAAAAGCAACTAGTCAAGCCCAGCATTCAAGAAGTAGGGATCTATACAGGTTGTTTAAATAAAATTTAAATAAATAATGAATACACATTGTCATGACAGTTTTTATTCTTTTAGGTGGGCAGATTGTGGTGGAGTACTTGCATGGACAAACTGGTCAAGTGCTCCAAGGAAATAATATTAATAAAATAATATTGTTTGTTGTAATGGTTTTGATATAGTATCTTGATATTGTCAGTGTATTTAACACAATCTGCCTGCAGCCTTGGTGACTCAAACATCAATGTATTGTGTGGTCTATTTCTTTTTATATTTTTTATTTCTAAGTTCTGAATCAGACAACAGTTCAGACAAGGACTCTGCTAAGGACGTGTCAGATGAATTATCGCGTGAGGCACAGGTAAGTTCCAGTTGGAAACCATATCATTGACTATCACTAGCTGATTATGGTGATGTTGTTTTTAAGACTGTTGAAAGACACTACCATATACCATATACTACCAACACCAAATCCTTCATCAATGGGTACAATAGAGAGAATTCCATATGTTGACAGATTCCAAGCCTATCGGCATAAAAAAAGCTGCAACAAGAAGAATCTGAAGTTGAAAAGAGAAAATATCAACGAAGAGGTGCTCCAGTTGTGTGCAAAGCATGTGGACAGAGTTCCTCCATCTCACAAACAGTACTTTGGTAACTGGTATTGTGAGTTCAATGCAACTGTGACTTATGAAGAGTGGAGAGATGAACTGAAACGAAACAATTCAAGAAGAAGAAAAAAGACAAGTAAAAAGTAACAGTGTCAGGTCAAGCTGTGCTTGCTACTGTAAGGATCATAAATCAGTAGTACCTGTCTTGATCCCAATGCCAAGTGCTGGGTGGTAGTTAAGTAACCTGGCTAACTTGAGAGCAGTCAGCTTTCCTTGAATGGTAGGGGTCTGCTTGATAGAGCAAATGCTATCAAAAGTACCCCCTTTCAAACTTCTAATGCTGCCTGGCATTTGTGCTAGCAGGGGTGGACCAGACTAGTTCCACTAGTTCCATGGAACTAGTCAAAATTTTCCAAAGAAGAAAAAAGTAAAGAAATATTATCTGTTTGAAGTATGAAATCGAACGATGTTTTGATCGCCATTTATACAACAGGAAACCCATAAATGGCTGGACGTTCGTCCTTGCCAACGACTTTTCGATAAATTTCGGGCTCGTTTCGCATGCTTTCAGCCTTTTATTTGGGGTAGGGTCCCTCGGGGTAAACGTTGCTCTAGAATTATTTGGAACTGATGGCAAACTTCCAGTGGAACTAGTCGCTCTCATTTCTATTGGCTATAGGATATCTATTTTTAAGTGGAACTAGTCGGCATGAATTCTATTGGCTGATAAGGAAAACTTTTGTTAAAGTGGAACTAGTTGGCTTAAATTCTATTGGCTGAAATGGCTGAGTGGAACTAGTTGGAACTAGTACAGTTGACAAGTTAGTAAAGACGCCACTTACATTCTGGACAACCCCTTCGGCGCATTTGACAAGTCATTCACAAGGCAAGTGAGAATCTCACAATTATGCTGTTATTGCTATGGAAAATTTTGTAAGAGCAATGAGACAACAAGTTGTGCCGATCGATCGACAGTTAGATAATTTGTTACAGCAGCAAATTGCTAAGAATCGACAAATTTTGGCATCTTTATTGAAAACTGTTATTTTTTGTGGTCGCAATAACATCGCACTTAGAGGCCGAAGAGACGACGGTCCTTCGAATGAAGACCTGCAAGGAAACCTCCAGGCTTTGCTAGCATTTAGAGTCGACAGTGGAGACCAGGTACTTGAACAATTTAGCATATGCCCCAAGGAATGCCACCTACATTTCAAAAACAATTCAGAATGAGATGATAAACACTGTCGGCAAGCATGTACTAGACAATCTATCGCGTGAAATGAGGGAAAGCAAATTTTTCTCTATTTCTGCCCATGAAGCTGCTGATGTTTCCAATAAAGAGAATCTCTCTGTAGTTATCAGATTTGTAGATTCATCTAAAACCATCCGTGAAGAGTTTGTTGGATTCTACCCCTGCGAAAAATGCACAACTGGTCGGGCAATTAAAGATTTAATTCTAAGTGCTGTCAATGCTTTAGGATTATCAATGAATGACTGCCGTGGACAATGTTATGATGGCGCTGGAAACATGTCTGGTCGCTTAAATGGTGCTTCTTCACTTATTAAGGGAGACCCTGAGAAAGCTGCAGTATGTCCACTATATGAATCACTGTCTCAACCTTTGCGTTGCTGACACCTGTTCGGTACCACTTGTTAGAAACACTATGACTGTTGTGAGAAAACTTTCTGATAACAACCACACTGTGTTGATCAATGTATGCAGGACAAGATGGATTGCACGTATTGACGGTATGGACAGAATTGTTGAACAATTTTACCTGTTGTATCAACACTGGAAGACATTTCTTTAAACAGAGGAGATACTGGAGACTGGAAGATTGACAGTAGAAATGACGCACGAGCTTTGATAAAAGCTTAAGTTTTCTTTGTAAAGTTTCCACTGTATTTTAGGAGTTTCTAAGCTAAACTAGCTTAAAATGTCCTAGTAGAAACTCACCCAGCTTGAGGTCAAACATCAAAAGTGAATGCATAAATTTAGCGAGTTATTTAGGCAATGACACTGGCCTAAAATAGTTAAAACACATGTACACACACTATAATTGAAGGGCCGGATGCGACAACGGTTTAAGTCGTTTTTTTTGGGTCGTTTTTCAAAAATCGTTAAAATTGCTCAAAAAATATCTCCTGATGCCTTATTTTAGTTTAAATATTAAAATTTGTGATTTATTTTACATGATTTCGCACGAGAACGGCTAAAAATCGCCCATAGTTACGCTTCGGCTTTGCTTGACAACCGATCACTGACCCGTGAAAACCCGTGAATTTGCATATTAACTATGGCTCCACCAAATTACGTTAACAGTTCAATGTGTGTTCAAGCAGAAAATATGATTCAATTAAGTCACTGCGAGAGCTAAATTGGGGTACATTTTTGGGGTTTACAAAGTAGCCACTTTGTCTATATTTCGGAGAAAATTCAAGCGGTTTTTTAAGCTTTTCGAATAATGAATGCGAGTTCTGTGAGAATTATTTTCAATGAAGTCGAACTCGAATCGATTTGTATTTGTGATTTTAAATTAAAATTTCACCGAGATTCAAAACATTTTGAATCTTATTGTTGATCTTAATCGAGTCGTGTCGGACAGATTTCGGAGAAAACACCGACTTTTTCAGCAAAAGGTTGAACATGTTTACTTTCTCTTGCCCAGAAGATTTTTGGGAATTTTTTATGCACACAGTTGTTTTAAGTTTCAAATAATCTGTCTCCACATATTTCGAAATCAAATTTTATTAACAAATCATTTTCCCTGCGAGCAGAGTCTCTGCTGTAGGAAATTTCATGTCAGGAGGACTATATAGAAATTACCTCATATGGCAAACTCAAACAAAACGTTGAGAATCCATGGTTGAATTCAGCGGAATTATTTGTGTATTTCCTTCTCATGTTCAACAAAGTTCTACCCTGCGAACAGGAGCAATTTTCCTTACGTTTCTACAAAGAGAAAGAAGAGAAGCGTGAGGAAAATTGCGGCCTCGATCCGTGCTCACAGGGGTAAATCAAAAATCATAAACAGAACACCGGTAAACTGAATCACAATTTGAATCACTCCATCAAGTCTTTAATACGACTAATATTGCCATTAAATACGACTCTATTGTGCTTAAAAAAATAAATGTCTGATGCCTGAAAGACTTGTTGCCATATTTGCTCAAATGCAATGCATTGTCATCACGTAGAATCCTATTGTATGTATTTCTGTTTCACTGATTGTTAATCAAAACATGAAAAGGAAAATATTTGAACTCATGGCGAAGTAAGAATCTATTTCTTTCTAACAACAGTCGTAAAGATAAATAATCATTTTTCAGTACTGCAACCCGGGCAACAGTTATTACACTTATTTGTAGAACAACCATAAACTCTTAATACAAGAAATTTAACGTTGCAGATCATTGTTTCCCTCTTATGTGGCGCCACTCTAATATATATGTCATATTCTTTGTTAATAGTTTTTATATTTCCTTTTTATTAGTACAATTTGAGGTTTGGATGCCCACGCACTGACACCTGTGCAAAATGTGACGAATGAAAGATATCTGGAGATACACAAGCACTCAAGGAACACCACCAGAAAGCAGAAGAAGGCTATGCCTCTAAAAACGCTAACACGAGCGGTCTCACGAGACATTGACCACTGCTCTGTCGACGCAGTGGATATGATAACATACGACTTTCAACAGAACTTGCCCACAGCTCTGGACTTACAGCTTTGGCATACACGACTGCGTGGCAGAGCAGGGTCACATGTTCTTGTGGGACGAGACGGTAGCCGCCCGTGGGTCATCAGAAGTTGCATCCTGCCTTTGGAATTACATTAACAACAACCGATCAGGTAAAATGTCTAGATCAAATAAAGAATTAATTTATGCTACTGTTATTTTTCAAGTGTGACTTAATAGCTATAAAAGCTTCTTGAATTTAAAAGTGTTTCTTTTTGTGTCTCTACTTGTCTGCACGTGGGACATTGTCAGCTTTAAATTGCACTTGAAAATAGCAGTAGTAGACATTATGATCTTGTCACTCAGTAACTTATGCCGATAAGAGCTGCGTATTTGTGATGTCATAGTATTTAATCAGTACCAATTTTGATATACCATTCCCTTCACCTGCCAACTAAACGCACAGGACAGAGACATGCCAGCTAGCACCTAGAGTCACACCGATGCAAGGTGGTGTTCATGGGTGCTTCAATGTATTGGGAAGTTCTATTAATTATTCTCTCATATTGCAATTCGAAATATCTCGTTTGTTCAACAGGAGCAAAATCACTGGTTAGCTACTCCGATGGCTGTGGTGGCCAAAACAAAAATATCATCATCGTTGGCCTCTATAGTGAGTTGGTGAGGGTGTTTACTCGGTCATTGACCACAAGTTTTTGACCCATGGACATACCTTCCTCCCCAACGACACTGACTTTCGCGCAAATTGAAAAGCGCAAACGCCGTGCCAGTCGTCCACCTGCCTTCCGAATGGGGGAAAATCATCGAAGAGGCCAACAGAAAGAAGCCCTTCAAAGTGCACTGCATGAAACAAAGCTATTTCAAGAGCTACAAAAAAACGTATAAGCGTTTTTTTAAGCACAAAAGGAAAACCGTGGACAATCACGACATCCAATTTAAGGAGGTAAGCTACAAGAAGCATCATACTCGCATATATGAACAACTTCATAATGTTATTGAAGTTGTACATTCATTCAAGAAAAGTAACAGAAATGTATGACACCACTAGTGCTGAACCCAAAGGTGTAAAAATCACCACAGGCACAAACTGAAATGATTTCCATAATCTCAAATGTATTGTCAGAAATTGAAAAATATATAATTTTAAAATGCGAAAAGTTTGGGTTTTTATTTTAAAAATCACTTTGATGTAGTCAGAAATTTCAAACAACACCTGTGGAAATAGGGTGGCACTTCTTCTAGAATATTTCTGACAATAAAGAGATCAAGTTTCAAAATCCCTAAATATTATTTACAAATGTGAAATTTACTAAGTTATTTTATTGCATAGGCCCACTGGTTAAACTTCGGCTGGGACGAGGAGATTGACGAAAATGGAAACGCTAGGACGGTCCACCATCCAGATGAAGTATATCCATGAGTGAGTTTATTTATTTAAAGTTTCTAATAAGTTTTCACAACCATGCGTCCATCAAAACAAAAGTTGAGTCAGTTTTTTGGTGCCGACATGTTTTCAACATTCTTGATATGATAAAAATCAAATGTAGTTTTCAAACATATTTGCTCGTTTGACAAACTCTTTTGTTATTATTTTCACATCTTATTTAGTACACTTGTTTTGAGAGTTAACACACTCCATTGGACGTTCAACTAAAATAGTGAAGAGAAAATCTTAATGCCAAGGTGTTATCATGTAGTCAAATAGACACAAAAGCAAAATAGAATAAGTGCCTATTAATAAGTGTAAGGTGTAAACCTTATTGTGGTCTACCCTCTAAGAGAAAAAGACCTGCATGCGCTGGATTGTACAAAAATATTTTTATTGGTTAAACAATTACGTGGTTTTTATAAATCCGTGATAAAACTATAATAACGTGTAATACGCTTAAGTGTATTTCACAATAATAAAAACCACTACTATACACAAAAACCCAAGATCAATAACATTGTTACCAATGTCTTTTTTGTTTCGGCCCTCAGGCCAAAACGTTACTGTGTTTGGTTTGCTAACCCATAATTTTTGGCTCGTCTGTCAATTAGCTGTCATACTTTTATAACACATCCAATTATATGTCGCATTCTTTTCACGTCTATTAAAAAATTGTTGGTGAAAACCTACCAACAAATGATATTTGACGTGCCTGTCACCGACATCCAATCGCATGAAAGGAAGCGCTAAAACGTTTTGCAAAGATTGTGTTATCTATTGTTTATTTGACCGTGGGAACACCCCTTTCTGATTGGTCGGGAATAGAACTTGTAACAATCATACACGCCCTTTTAATCACTTGTGTGAAATTAGCCAATCTGGCACGAGAGGAAATCATAGAAATCTCGATGAATGAGTTTACGCTCTATTTAAAATAGTCATTGGAAGTTTTATGGCAAAATTGGATATGCATGGGATATGCATGAGCGCCTAGAAGGCAGCACTTGCTCGCGCTCTTCCTCTTCCTTGATACCTTTTTTACTGTCTTCAGATTTTATATATTTGTATTTTCACTCGCAAATATTAATTTAATTGCAAGTGGATGGCTCTGGTCTATTCAAGAACTTTTCTGAAGTCTATTTCATCGTCATTGCCAACACGATGTTGTCCTGTTCTATGGAATCGCTTGACTGATTGTGGTGTTTCGAGAGTAAAACCAACACGAAGGGGCTGTCGTGGAGGTCGTCGGAAACTTACTGGGACTGACAATTCCCCAACAAACATTTCTTCCAACATGAGTTATGGAAGCCACCAAAATTTACTCGAATTTATGGCTTATAGCCCTTCTTCGTGTATTGGATCTGATTTGCATAACACATTACAAGAGACATTAAATATTCAAGCTAACACCTTTCCAGATAATCAAGCGACCACTCAAGATTCTGCAGGACTTTTGAATGCCCACATCAGTAACCAGACAAGGTATAATTTTGTTCCCAAAATTATGCTGACCAATGCTATGTCTCTCGCACCAAAGATCGATGAAGTTGCTGAATTTGCGTTACGTAATGATATTGACTTGGCTTTTGTTACCGAAACTTGGCTCAAAGACCGTGTTGATGACAGTGTTGTGGATATTTCTGGCTATTCTATTCTCCAGAAGGATAGGCGTGTCATCGAACATGGTGGAGTGTGTCTTTATATCAAAGATGGTTACAGTGATTATAAGCCCTTGGAAGCACTTAGCTGTTGTGAAGAGCATGAAATTTTCTGGGTTTATCTCAGGCCCAAACGACTCCCTCGCGGGTTTTCGTGCATAGTCGCTGCTGTTGTTTATCATCCGGCCCCGTCACCTGCAAATGACAACTGTATACGTGAACGTCTCTCAAGTTCCCTCACCCTCGCTGAGTCAATGTATCCGAACTGTGCATTGGTAGTTTGTGGTGATTTTAATCGTCTTGACACTAAACTGCTTCAGTATCATTATGGCCTTAAACAAATTGTGAAACGCGCTACTCGAAAAGATGTTATCCTCGATCTAATTCTTACAAATCTACATGAGTACTTCCAAGACCCAATCACCTATCCACCATTTGGATTGTCTGATCACAATACCGTGTTAGTTTGTCCTAAGATTAGAGAGGGAAAATCTAAGACTAGTACATTCGTCTTGAAGCGCGACCTACGTAACAGCCGCAAGGCAGAACTTGGGCGCTTTTTGGAAAGTATAGACTGGAATGTAATTTTGTCTGGTCTTCACTCTTCTGATGATCTATTCAGTGCCGTACTAGATGTGATTATAACCGGTTTAGATATGTTGATGCCTCTCAAAAGAGTGCGAGTTTATGAAAGCGACGCCCCTTGGGTGAACGATCAGCTAAAATCACTTATTCTTAAGAGACAGCAAGCCTTCCACGATCATGGCTCTGATTCACGTCAATTTAGATTTTATAGAAACTTGGTCAACCGGAAAAGAAAGTCCTGTAGAGCAAATTTCTATAACTCAAAAGTGGAACAGTTAAGACAAAGTGACCCCAAAGCCTGGTGGAAAGCGGTAAAACAAATCAGTGGAATGCAATCCCGTCGTTCTAACGACTTACTTGCTCAGTTGCACGTCGAGGGGCTCGACCAGTTAACCGAAAAGCAAGTTGCTGATACAATTAATTCCGCCTTGTTGGAGCCCCTGGAGGAATATCGTTTACCTCACGGCATCGCAAAGCTCCCTTTGGAAGATAACGATCCTGAGTTCTTACAAGTATCTGAACATGATGTACACAAGGTGCTTTTGCAACTGAATTCTGCAAAAGCTGGTGGACCAGACGGGATACCGAACTGGGTTCTTAAGCAGTATGCAGATGTTCTTTCTTTTCCTGTAACTGCCATCCTCAATGCATCGTTTAAAGATCAGTGTCTTCCTGGCGCCTGGAAAATGGCCGATATATCACCTCTCCCAAAGAAGAAACCTGTGAAGGAGCTGAAGAAGGATTTAAGGCCCATTTCACTAACGCCCTGTATCTCCAAAGTTGCTGAGGACTTTGTAGTCACGCGGTATGTAAAGCCCGCTGTATTGAACATCTTGGATCCTCGCCAATATGGTGCGATTCCAAAGTCTAGTACAACATTGGCTCTCTTGGAGATGCTTCACGTTTGGTCTAAGGGACAGATGGGAATGGTTTTACCATTCGAACAGTCTTGTTTGATTATAGG
Organism: Telmatactis stephensoni; assembly: GCA_029948255.1. Classification (NCBI taxonomy): domain Eukaryota; kingdom Metazoa; phylum Cnidaria; class Anthozoa; order Actiniaria; family Isophelliidae; genus Telmatactis; species Telmatactis stephensoni. Next base: position 737,525 of record JALIZF010001900.1, on the reverse strand, counting down.
AAAGCTTTTGATTTAATTGCTCACGATATTCTTGTTAGTAAATTACGCTGCTTAGCTTTGCCCGCTAGCATTATTAATTGGATCATAGATTTTTTGTCAGATAGGGCCCAAAGAGTCAAGCTTGCAGAAGGGTGTTTTTCTGAATGGGGTGGGGTACCATCTGGAGTTCCACAGGGAACCAAATTAGGGCCATGGTTATTTCTTATTATGATAAATGATCTAAGTATTAGCAACGCCTTTTTGTGGAAATATGTGGACGATACAACTGCGTCCGAAATCATAGGAAAGGGCGAACAGAGTAATGCCCAAGCGATCGCTGACAAGGTAGCAGACTGGTCGCGCAGAAATAAAGTACAGCTGAATAGGGAGAAATGTAAAGAGCTTCAAATATCATTTGCAAAAGTTAAGAGAGATTTGCCTCCAATAGTTATAGAGGGTGAAAATATTGAAGTTGTTGATAATGTAAAACTCCTAGGTCTTACAATTTCTAGCGATCTAAGATGGAATAATCATGTTTGTGAAGTTATTAAGAAGGTGTCAAAAAGGATCTATTTTCTTACACAATTGAGAAGAGCTAACGTCTCGCAGAGCGATTTATGCCATTTTTATACAATGTGCATACGTACAATTATCGACTATGCTGCGCCCGTTTTTCATTTTGCCTTGCCATTGTATTTAGTGAATGAGTTAGAACGCTTACAGAAGCGTGCTATGCGTATTATTTGCCCTAATGTTGAGTACAGCCGCGCACTTTCAATCCTTGGGTTACCTACCATTAACGATCATCACGAAAATATTTGTACGCGTACATTCAATAATATTGTAAATGACAGTGAGCATAAACTAAACAACCTCTTGCCAAAACCATTTGAATGTAATAACTACAATCTTAGACATGTCCCAAAGTTTTCAATTCCTCGTTATCGGACAAACAGGTTTAGAGATAGTTTTATAATTAAATCAGCCATTCGCGCAAATAATTAATTATGATCTTAGCCATCCGTTTGGAATTTTATTATTATTTATGTTTTTAGATCTTATTATATATATATTTATATTAGAATTAGTTGACAAACTATTTTTTAGCTTTAATTTTGATTTTATTTTATTTTGTAAATACGCAATTCAGCCTCACGGCTGCAATGTATTTGTTAATAAAGTACCTTGTTGTACCTTGTTGTAAAATTGTCATTAAAACACATGGATTTGCAGGATTTACAGCCCTAAACTAAAGGCTGTTTATCGAGGTTGGTTGCATTGCTGCATTGCAACATTGCTTAAAAACTTTCCGCTTAGTTGAGTCACAATGAATCCCGCTGATATTAATGAACAAATTTGATTTTCAGTTTACATTTTTCTTTGCAAGTTAGAACTCCAAGTCTCGTAAAGGAATCTAAAGGGTTTTGAGCGGGCCGAAACATCATTGCTTTGAAGCAATATAGGCTTGTTATAGTAATGGTTATTCAAGAAATGAACCATGGAAGAAAGTGAAATGCTGGAACGGGAAGACACCCGATGAACTTAGCAAGCTCTACGAGAAACCTGTAAGAGTCAAAGCAGCCAAAGAGGCCGACTTGAAGAAAATGGCCAAGAAGCATCTGCCACCTGAAAAAAGGGAGTTCTATATGAACATCAACACCGGAGATGTGGCAGATGCTTCTGACACTGATGACGATGACGAATGGGAGTAAGTAATTCTAAGTCTTATCTATGGACTGCATTCAATGTAGCAACTACTTTTTAACTTGCTACTTTTTAATTGTTTCAAAAAGGCTTCATTACATTTTGTCCATGTTTTCTTTTGTGTTTTCAATGTATTACTCTTTATTAGTAAGAGTTTATTACACTTTGTTTCGCGGGCTTATAAATTTGATAGTAGATTCGTGCGCTTGTACAGTTTATAGAGTGCACGCTACATAAGCGTAAAACAACTAATAGTATTTAGTTAGGAGCTAAGAATTCAGTGAATTCATTGTAAATAACTAAATATTATTAGGCACTAAATTATTGAAAAATATTTTCCGCCTTTTTGATCGGCATGAAGTGCACTCTAGAGTGATTTTCCTTCAACCGTGATTGAAAGATTAGTTAGTACTCAGCCGTGATAATAAACAAAACTAGACGCCTAATAGGCGTTCACTCGGGCTACTTGTGTGTAGTACTTGGGGAGAAATGGCGAACAGAAGTTGATGGTAACCAGTTTGACTTGTCAGTGTCTTTTGATTGCAAAAATGCATGACAAGTACTCCCAGAGTATAACACAAATTATATTTGGGAGAAAGTAGTTTGTACATAATTGTACCACATCATGGTTATTAATATACTGCTGGTCTTTTTATCACGCCAGACATATACAGTATATGGTCTGTTTTATTTTGTAAATGCCTACCAAATGATCCAATATGATCTATAGATAATACATTATAGCTCAGACAATTTAAATTTCTATTCTGTATTTATTTACTTTGATTTATGGAAACAAACTGACTTACAAACTGCAGCAGACTGTTTCAATGTCCAAGTTAAAATGAGTTTGATATTGCTGTTATCACATTGGTAGATTCTAGAAGTACCACAGTTACCTTTCTATGAAATCATTTCAGTACAGTACATTTCAGTTTCTTAACACAACTTTTCAATACATGGATTACCAGTTTTTAATATGGAGCAGATCAATGATTATAGCAGTAGTCAGTTGCTGATGCTTTATTTGAAGAAGTGTAATGTCATACAATATATGCTCATTACCGATACCATATATAGCTCCTCCATGCACATCAATCTGATACCACTACATACAGTAACATCTTCAATTCAATTCACTTTATCTTGTTTCTGTGAACGTGGTTGCACAAAGCTTGTCCAAAATATATCATTTTGTACATTCTAAAATATATCATTTTGTACATTCTAAAATTATTCTTCAATTGTTGCTAATATAAGGTCTCATAAACATTACTATCATTTCCATGATTATCCATCACTATTTTTCACATATTTTGATCTGCTAACATTGAACATGAGCATGATTGACAGTAAGGCCCTGTTCAAACGAGCTCTCAAGTCGATTCAAGTTTTGACTTGCACGGGCTTGCATCTTCGTTTGAACACCAACTTGCATCGACTTGAGTCTACTTGAATCGACTTGAGAGCACTTTGAACGTGCTCAAATTTTTTCTCAAGTCGATACAAGTTTTTCCTCGTTTGAACAGTCACCACGCTAAACTTCATAAGTTGTTTTTCATATTTTTTCGTCCGAACTTCTGCACATTTCTTCTCCTACAAATAATTCAAACAAAAACAAAACTGATTTTCTCGCTGTCCTTCAGCTAACTGATTTTCCTTGAACGTTTTTGAACATTTTTCATCGACTTGCGTGGAGAGGTGTTCAAACGAGGACGCAAGTTTCAAGTCAAAACTTGAATCGACTTGAGAGCTCGTTTGAACAAGGCCTAAAGTGCATTCAATATATTAATCATGACATTGTACAAAATACAGATTGCACTAAATATAAGTTAATAATTAAAAAAACATTTGTTTTCCATTGTGTATTTGGTGTCATTTTGTACCACTTACTAATCCCTGTTTCCTGGCTTAATTATTGAATACACCCTTGTCACCTTATTACGCAAAGGCAAGAATCTCCTAGTCTTTCTAATTAAAAACAAACATTGTAGATATTGTTAGTTAATTAGTTCGTTTTTAACACGGCTCTCGGGAACGAAGAGCATGGCTGTAGACACCGTGTATAAATAAAGCTTATATAGTCAAACATAATGTGCAAGCAGTGGTGAAATATTATTAATTTTAAACAAACTACTGATCCAAAAACAATATCTCCATGTCTTACATGTCTGTCCTCAAGTGAAGTTCGCTGCCACAAATCGATCTGCCTCGTGTTCTTGGACGATCAATACATTATAAGTTGATTACAACAGCTGGTAAGAAGGTCACCACTAAATTCGAGAATTCGATATTAACGATTTAAAGCAAAGTATCTTGAGATTAAAAGCCAATATAAGTTCGATAAATTCCGATTGATAGCGTCCGCCATTTTGTTCTCAATCTCTCGCGACCACAGGAAGCCTCGTGGTCAACAGTGTACCCCAAAGGGTTCTGGGTAATTTGCCAATTTGCGACATTGATGGATAGATAGATTGATAGACCGAAAAGGTAAACCTAGACTCGAGCTACCACAGGTAGCCCGAGTAATAAAACAAATATTATAGAGTCTACTACCAGCTGTTAGCTTGCCTATTCTTTCACGGTCGAAGGAAAACCACTCTATTGTCTGCACTCTATCCCGAAACTAGTTGTGGTCTGCAACATTCTTCCGGCACTGCCATAATAGTATTAAAAAAATAAAAGTTAATGGTTAATAGTTATGTTATACTAATAGTGTTTTTTTTAATCTACAGATAAGCTGCAACAACCAAAAAAAGAAGAAAAAAAAGAAACCACAGACTCAAAAAAATGTGGACAGAACCGGCCACCGTGAACATCCATTCCAAGACATCCTGGTAGAGATCGCCAACCAGTATCCTGTCTGTGACTGTAAGTCACTTGCAAAAAAATGGCTCTTTTCAGAGCCGCCCACATGTTCAAAAGACATGACCAGATGCTTATAAAAACACACACGCACACACAACAAATTCATACAAATAAAATACAAATTATATTGTTTGGGTGTCCTGTTTAAGACGGCTGACAAAAGAGAATGGGAACTAGTGCTCAAAAGATGGGGGATTATGTTTGTCTTTCATTTTCGGTTTCTCTCGATTTGTTGAACTATTTATACTTCAAATTGAAGAAATAAGTAAGTAACAACAGTACTAAATAAGTTTTGACTTGAATTTAATGGATACTAGAGAATATAAAATATGGAGTTGTAAAGTCGAATCGGTACTTTACGACTTCATAGTTTACGACTCCATTAAGGATAGGATCAAAGCCGCTCACAGGACAAATAAACAAAGCCTTTTGGCATCTTTTGACGTCAATTAAAAGTTATTACAAGTCTAGTAAGTTTGAATAGTAAAAAGTATTAGTAAGTCAGTAAGTGATTAGTAAAAAGAGTTTCCGTTTTTCTACACTCGGAAAACCTCATTTTTAAGTATAAAATGACAATATTTTTCAAAATATCTCGAAAACAAATATTGGCACCTGTGTTTTTTATTTTAATGTACTGATCTAAATAATGGTTTAAGACATATGCGATCTACTGCAAAATTCAATTTTCAAATTTTTAGATATTTTCATAAGGTGCCTTCATTCTTATGTCCATTTTAAACTGAAAACTTTTGATAAAATGAAATGATAAAATAGAAAAATATTGAGTTCAATTCTCAATTGATCAAGTTTAGTGCATTCTTTTTAATCGATTTTGCAAAAACTATTTTTAAGCTTTATCACATATTCTGTATCAATGTAAGAACATAACTTTTGACATTTTGAACCTTTAAAACTTGTACAAGGGGCTAGTCTTTGGTACTTTTAGTGGTTATTACTCGATCTTGAAAAAAAAATTTTTCTTAATACCGTAAACTAACTGCTTTTGAACATGTACATATCAACAACTAAGAAGAAAATTCATGCTGACTTACCTCAGGCTAAGCTGCCATTTTGAATTTTACCCGAAAGGCATCTTTGTGATGTCATCTATTACATGTCATTGACGTCATTTCTCCCTAGTCAAATATTGAGCGCACTTACAGATTCAGCACATTAGACAAGGAGGTGTTGCTTTATTGTTGAATTATGGAAGAGGATCATTACATTTATGAGGTAAAAGTCTCCAGATATTTTTTAATGCCAGGCTAGGTTCTCTGTTAACCTTAAAAAAAATCAAGGCCAATTTTTTCCTCATTTATGTAGATTCCAGTAAGCGAGGCAACGTTTGTAGTGATGAGAGTGATGGAGGCTCTCTTAAGGCACATTAGGCCGTACCTTTCACCTCTTTTAAGAGAGGTTAACACAATTTTTTATATCTTAAAAACGGCTTCACTGCCATTATTTTCAACTTTTAACACTTATCTTTGCTTGCACACAGAGATGAACCCGGGGATGCCTCAAGAAGAAAGACGGTGAGAACTTCTATTCCTAAACTAGTTCCGTCACTAAATAAGAATCTAACTTGTTTCGTTTACATTCTAGACGCTGCATAGAACGACAATGCGTGATGATAGGCCAGATAATTGGTCAAATTTTGGATAATTTTAGAGGTAACACAAGCATTCGATTAATATTAGGATCAGATTTCGCGTGCGCACGAAATTTAATTTTTTTCTTTCGTAGACGACTTAACGAACTCTCCATACTTCACGAGGGATAGACGGCGTCGTACGAGACAAAACCGCAGAAGAGAACAGCCCTATAGGCGTTAAAAAAGCTTGATGTAAATTATTTTTTGAAACTCTTGATTGTGTGAGTGTGAACAAATCTTGAAACTGAACAATTGTAAGGCTTATTCTAGTAAATAAATTTTATTATAATAGACAGCATCACAAGCATTGACTTTTCTCATATGTGGTAACTCCTAATAGAGCTGTTGTTATTGATAGTCCATCGGCATTGCTCAGCAATAATCTTTATGGAACTTGATCGTGAGAACTTCTATTAGCCGCCTTGACTTGTCAATGAACTGCACTGAAGGATGAAGCTTGAGTGTGAGATTGACAGGAAACTTGACACAAGCACAAGCGCCTCGTGTTTATACTGGACGGTTGACGTGATCGAAAATTTTAAGTGCTGTTCTACAGCTTTCAATAAAATTTAAGTACTTACACCAGAACAAGTATCAGGAACCAGGGGTATTCAAAACACTGCATTATTATTTCCTGCCAGTTAGTCTCTACCATGAGTGTGAAAGTATTATGTAACAGAAATTTAATTCGGTCACTGATAACTCAAAAACTAAACAACAAAAACAGCCCAAAGTTTGTTTTTTTTTCTGTGATGTTACAAAATACTAAAGAGCCAGGTTTTAGCCTGGGTTTTAGTGATTTAAAGTTTAAATTCTAGCCTTTTGATCTAACTTTGTTTGATGTCATTAAGAAATTGTAAGTCTCCGGTTTCAGATTGCAAGATAACGTGTTTCCTTTTACGCTCGCTTGAAAATAATTGACTTCTGAAACTGTCAACTGAGTGCCGTGGCTGGACCGGAGTTCACATGTGCGAGACCGATCGACGCGAACATGGCTCAAGGACAGAGGGATTTCACAGTAAGATTGTTTCCACTTTTAAAATAGTCAAGCATTGATCTACAGCCTGATTGACGGACACCATACCCTTATTTATTTACATTATTTACAGATTACAATAAGCGATGAACAAGTCAAGGACTACCTTGAAGAACTGGCGAGTTTTTTACAAGGGAGCTTACAGTTGATAGACCTGGTAAAAACTACTTCACAATGAATTACCTTAACACAAAAGTTAAGAAGTATTCATTTGTTTTTATTTTTCTTATTGTGTTTTTAGCAAAACCCTCAACTTGATCCACACAGATGCTGGTAAGTATGAAGACAACACAAGCTTTATGGTTAACATGTAGTTAACAGTCCTTGTGGTTAATTGTAATTTAGGGATATGATGCTTGCTAAGAACTTCGAGTTTTTAAAAGACCAATTTCCTGGCTTCAGCCACCAATGTAAGTATAAGTATAGTAGTAACTATAAAGTAGAAATATACACAAGTAATCACGCATTTAATTCTTTGTCATATTTAGCATCTGCTTCAGCCGGCCTGATGCCACCTCCAGTATTTTCTCCACCAAAACAACGAAAAAGATAAAAACAAATAGCTTTGTCACTGTAAATAGCATAACAAATATTGTAAATACTGTAATGTTCTTGTTTGTAAATAATATTCTCTTTCGCATTCTTAGTTGTAAATAGGTGACCATCATTGATGTCAAATAACATCTTTAAACAAAGTTGAGTTTTTGTCATAATTAAGAATTAACTGATTTCTAAATTTAAGTCCGTTCAAGAGAAATAAGCAACAAGCTTAGGACTTTACTTGTGTGGTTTGATCATAAAAGAGTCATTGCCTATTATGAGTATCTGATGAGCAACTATCTTTAGTGTTGTATTCCACGGAAGAGCATTTCGTCTGATGAGAAGGAATCCGGAGACACGGCTGATTCTGCAGTTTCAGTATATTCTTGTGAGTGGTTCCGGTTTTGTTCGTACCTCTCATCAAGGCCATGAGAGTTTGTCCTTCATTTTCTTGACATCTCGATTCACATAAAAGAGTTATCTTTATGCAATTAGTTGATACTCAGAGACCGCCGGTCACAAAACAAAAGAGATGGCAACAAAATAGATTTCTTGAGAGCAAGGTGACAAATTCTTTTAACGACCTTTGGGACCTGCTGAGTCTCGACGGAGCAGACACAATTCCCTCGGGTCGTTAAAAAGAGCCAATCAAGTCCCTAGATTTCATCGAGTATGCTAATGAGGTTCACTAGCCAAATTTGTATGGGCTTGATCTTCATGTCCCTGAGAACAATAGGATTCTGTGCGATGCATAATTTTTCCATCAAACAAAACATCGTACCTTTCCGTTTTCAGAACGATAATCTTAAACTTTTGAGGCTGGATACATCTTGATTCTAGCAACTGTTATGTCTCGAGTCAAACAGAAATGCAGAAAATCATGGCCATGAAAACACTTCTAGTCAACGAACGGCGTCCTTCGTCTTTGGCTATTAAGGTTCACTATAAATTGAGTCAGCAAGTAGCCATATTTTATTACTTACTTCGCATGCCAACAAGAACGACTACTAAAACAATATCGAATTGCAACTTTCATTTATATCCTGATTATGTCTGTATGCCATGCAGGTGTAAAATTGTGCTTTTTGTTCACAAGCTTTTTGAGAATGTTTATAACAAACTATTTCATACTTTTTACATCTTATTCAGTTATTAAGTGTAGCAATATAACAGTATAACATTCTCACGGACGTCAATCAAATAATTCAACCAAAACAAACAGCGATTTTGACACTGAAACCAAGAAAATATCTTGTACTTACTAAGGAAAATACAAAATTTAAGCTTTCTAAATGAAAGTAAAGCTTTTTCAATGAATACGAATCAGGTTTATCTTATTTGAGAGTAAAATTGTCTCTCTGGCGAAATTTGATTGACGCGCCGTCTGAACTGAATGCTTGTTTTCAAACGAGACTTTGAACTATACGGGTCGCACTTCAACGATAACGGTAGTAAATGGAATAATTGAAAATGACATTAGGATGCTTCTTACGTTCTTTGGTTGCTTTCAGTAGACCCAGCTGGGTGTTTCTATAACAGAAAGTATGTAGTATAGAAAATTAGAGTCAAATTAATCAGTTGCAGATTGTAGATTGTGGCAACTCTTGAGCAACTCAAAGATACATACAGAGTCCCATTCTTGCAGATAAGAAGATAAATATGAAGCTAGCTCTTCGACAAATGGCCCAATATCTGGGTCACTTACGTAGTCTTTAAGCTGGTCCATCATTATGTTTAATAGGTCATTCAACTGTTCAGTGTGTGAACCTCTGAGAAAACACTGTTCTCATGTGCCTTCTCCCCGAAAAGCATTATTGAAGTACGTTATTTGAAATTCAAGTTATTTGCATCACAGTGTGCTAAAGAGCACATCAAACTCCAAGTTCAATTACAGTGTTTCAAAGCTTTAAAAAGCTTTTCGCATTTCTTTTATGTTACTAATTGTTAGTTTATAGTTTATTGGAATATCTTGTAATGAAAATGTACTTGAAGACCTTGATAGAAGAGATAGAACTCAAAATCTGTGTTTTAGATAACTTTGACCGGAAACGTTAAATTCTAAAACCATGTCCCGACTAGCTGTTGGAAGTTATAAACTTGCCTAAAGAATACAATAGTGAACCTCACGTAAACATTATGATGACAGACAAATAAGGCCTAAAATGGCCAAAGCTAGCTAAATCAGAACGCGCTAGTTTATATAGATTTTTTAGATCAAACGCATTTTTTGAATGCCTAGTTGAAATTCAAAGGCATTTCCAAGTTTGCTGAAGTTTGAAGGCCCTGTTTGCACTATGACAAAAATCTGGACGAATTTATACAATTTCTACAATTTTTGAAATTGCATTTGGCAACTCTGTTTGCACTAGCACTCTATGCATTACAGATCATGGTTTTATGTCATTGCTATTTTAACAGTTGGTGACAGATTTCTGAAAATTGGTAAAGTCAGACAAAAATTCCAAAATTTGGTATGGTCGTTTGCACTGGAAAAGTGCTGGGGCCGGTTGTATGAAGAGTGAATAGTGCTATCCAGCAGATAAATTCTTATCCAGCAGATAAAATCTATACAAAATCTATACAGTGGATAACTTTTATCCGTTGGATAACTTTATCCAACCTTCGTACAACCGGGCACTGGTGGTGACAAATTTTGGAAACACGTTGACCATTGAGCAGCGTGCAAACCTCGAATTAACGTGACAAACATGTAAACCTTCCCACCATTTTGTAGAAATGTATAGAACTTTTAACCTGGGGGATATTCCCCTATATTTGCTATACAGGTATGTGCCGCGCTATAGGGTATGGTTTTTCGGCTTTTAGGTCTGGGTAGAGTATCATTTTTGACATTTTGTCTGGGATAGGGTATGGTTCTTGTCTGGGATAGGGTTGCAATTTTGTCGTTTCAGTCTGGGATAGGGGTAGGTTTTGGTCGGTTTTAGTCTGGAATAAGCTACGCTTTCTGTCAACACAGAAACAAAGTAAATTCCATTTAAAAGTTAGTAAATATTCCTAGGCTGGGGTAGGGTATGAAAACTAGTATGCCGCACCTCTGGTGAATCGCGCTATTCGGCTCGTCTAGCATTTCACTTCAACACGACCAGATAAAGACACCAAGATAAAGATAAAGAGGGAGTTAATATATTTGCAAAATTCACAAAATTTTATATTTGTACAGATGCAGAACAATTTGCAAAATATGTTTTCCTGTATAAAAGAAAATTGCAATAACTTTATATTATAAATATACATATCTGGAAAAAATCGCAAATTTGGAGTTTGAGAAACTTGATAAGCAATGGGAAAATTTGCAAACTTCGCAAATTTCTACGATGATGGGAAAATTTGCAAACTTAGCAAGTTTCTACGCCTATGGGAAAATTTGTAAATTTCTAAAAATTGTAATAATAATGGAAACTTTATTTCTTGACAACTTCCCGAAGATCTTGGATTTAATCGCAATTTTTTAGGGCTTTTCAAAGAACGGTTGACATTGGGTGAATTTTACAGAAGGAGGACAAATGTTTATACCAAAGTTGTTTAAAATACAAGGGAGAAAAAGTAAGTTTGCAACGTTGGTTGTCAGTATTTTTGTCATGACTGAAGCTCAAAAATTTATCAATATACCGAATGATTTGCCGTTGATCTCAGCTATCACAAGCAAGTTATTGATCAATAGCAAGTATTTACCACTAAATCTTGTCCTGATTATAAAAGACTAGCATCTAAACTCAAAAACTTTGATCTAAACGTGATCTAAACGTCAAACACCAAATTGTAAACAGTGTTGTAGTGCGTTCAGGCACTTAAATTGCTTCAAAAACTCTGTATTAAGCATCAAGAAGCAATTGACTTTTTCTCAGTTCTTGGCTCCTAAAGGAGCCGTTTATCACTTCAGAGTGTAGACCTACTGGCCACGATCGGGCTGGTGTTTATTATATAGGTGCCGGTAGAGAGAGTGTAAAAAACACAAACTCTTTGTCGCAGTAATAGCAACCGTGGCGTTGACCATGTTTGAAATATTTGTGGTGGAATCCCTCTAAATGCTTTTGTAGGGTTCGTTCTCTTTCAAACATCCTCGAACATAGGAAACAAGGTATCTGCTCCTTGCTTATCTTCGGCATTTCTGAAGCTCTAACTGCCAATCCTGTCACTTCACTTCTATTTATACTCAATTGGATCGGATCAGGCAAGCACATGCAATGAGTAGTGTCCAATCACATTGCATCGCAGGGTGTTTCCTCAGGGGTTCGCACCAAAGAACTACCTTCTGAGTTCAGTGACTGCAGGCATCTTTTGACAATGATCGAGGGAAGTAGTGGCACGGGTAGTTCGGCCAACAACGACCCCGATGTCGGGCCATTCCTGGAAGAGCTTGGCGCCTTATTGACCGGTCATCTCCATCAGTGGGACATGGTTGGTTTAAAAATGTTTACATAACAAACCAATTGACTTCATAATAAAAGTTGTTATTCTTTTATAGAACCATCCAGCAGCTATTGAGTCGCGACAACGAACGTATGAGTCGTTTGAATGTGTTTCTTGTGTTTCTTTTGGCTTTTCAATATTAATATTGCGCTCATATGCAATGCGATTATTTCAACAGCAAGGAGATGCTCAGAAGAGCAAGGGAGTTTGTACATCATGAAGCCATGGAGATGACCGGCCAGAAGGGCGCCAAGACCAAGTGAAGACCGCCAAAACTTAAAACAACGGCTCTTTTAAGAGCCACCCAAATGCTTTAAAAGTCATGATCTATGCTTTACTGGCAGGTTTTCAATTTAGACAAAAGGAAAATAAAAACTTCAATAATTCTTTGTGGTACCAAACATCAAGGGTTTAATTACATAAGACCCGGACGAATTGTACCGGGACAGAAGGTCTCTTCTCATGTTAGAATCACTCAACAAAGTTAGATTATCTGACTTTTATCGAAACCGTAAAAAACAATTAAACGGACACCCCATGGACTATAAGCTGTTATTTTTAATTATAAGTTATTACTAAGGGTTTCTGCACAGGTAAACTGATAATTTTGCAAAAAATTGCAAAATTACACTGGGTTTTTTTTATTAATTCAGCTCACAAGGAATGTTCTACTTAGAAATAACAGTAAGAACAACAACAAAAAAGATGGTTTTTGTTTTTCGTATTCTCTTTCCGTAAGACTTTAATGAACGATCGTTTTTCATTTTTCCGTTTTCTTTTCTATAATGCGACATAAATGGACAAAAAACGTTTTTCTGACCGTGTTTGTAGTTTTAAACACTACTAAAATTTTTAAATACATTTTAAACACCCACGGACCGCTGTAGGAGAGACTACTCAAACAGCTGCTGTGAACTGAATGAGGTAATTCTATGTACCTTTGAAATTTCATTTCTTTATATTTCTTTTTCTTTATTATAGGAACTAGAAGTGCCAGGCAGAGCTTGGATTGTGATTGTCCTTGGGTTTTTTCTTGTTATTTTACTGATTATGATTATTGGTCTTCTTGTGTTGTGGATCTGATTATTTTTTATAAATTTATTTGTGAATAAAATATAATTGTAAATAACAGTGTAAATATTAATTTGTAAATATTGTAAATAATTTTGGATTGTTTTTATTTATCAAATATTTTATTATTATTTGCGAATAGTGTAAATATTTTTTAAATTAAATGTTACAGTTCTTCACACCAAGCGTCTGTAAATTTGTTAGTAAAACTAAAATATGGCTGCACTGGTTGTTGCAGGTACAACGGGCCGGTGCGGGGCGTGCTTCTGTGGATTTTTTCGTAACGGCTATTCCAAACATAACACTGACTTCTGATCAATCACTGACATAATTCTAATTGATTCAATTAAAAACATGAATACTTCGCCTTCACTTGGTGTTGAATGTTCATATAATACAATAAATAAAAAGATGTGAGTTGTAAAAGATTTATTTCTATATATATGTATTGTTTTCTAAAAAAACGTTTTCATTTAATTATATTCCCTTTAATATGATGTTTTGCCTTTTTTCCCGTCTCAGATGAAATTGCCGTTCAGCCATATACCTTGAGTTGATAAGTGACACTTCTAACAACTTTTTAAAAAAGATATATTCAAAGAGTTATCATTTTAGTTTCCTATAGGAACTAGACGTGCCAGGCAGAGCTTGGATTGTAATTATTGTTCTTGGTGTTTTAATTGTTTATATTTTAATTATGATTATTGTTCTTCTTATGTTGTATGGATCTGATTCCGACAACTTTTTGTTATGTTTATTTTTGAATGAAATATTCTTGTAAATAACAGTGATATTCGAGTGAAATTCCAGGTGAATCTGTTGTAAATAAAATTTTGTTTAATAATTGAATTCTAGCACAAATAGAATTAGTCTCCTTTTAGTGATGGGATCAAAAGCATTTGAAAGTGTCAGAAATTTTGTTGAATTGTAGTGAATCGTTTTTGTTACTTGATGAAATATGTTTGCGTTGTGTTCTATTCTCTATCAAACTAGTTAATTTATGGTCTTTATAAATCCCATTTTAAATGTTCGAGATGATATTTGCTGTTGGATCTTGGATTAACCGTGTTGGGTTAACAAAGAATTGAAATTGCGTTTGTGCGGTAAATGAGAAAGTTAATGAAAACATCATCACAAAACGTCGAAATCTGGAAAAATTCAAATGAAATCATTTTTGAATTTTACTTATGAATTCTAAAAACATTCGAATCAGTAAGTTTTACAAATAAAGATTTGAATTTATTAGAGAGGTGTTCACGGTATTTGGTATTAAAACTTCTTTTCCTGTCTATCATCAAGGAGTTCTTGATGTCATTAAGTGTCTTTGCTAATTGTAGAGTATATTGTGCCTATAAATCGATCGTGGGCAAGATACGAGAGTGTTATTTTGGTGGACTAGCGGACTAGCGTGACGGGTACAATGTACAAAAATCTCGATCTCCAAATCTAAATAACTCGGGTTTGTTTTATTAGTGTGACTTAAAAGTCACACAGTGTGCTATTTCAATTAAACACTATCTTCTAATGACTTTGGCGAGTGACTGATACGTACGAGTGGCGAGAAAAAAATCTGCCCGTACGTTTGAGTACTCTGTCCGTGCCGGTCACGCGAACCCAGAAGTGAGATTGTGGATCAATTTATAGTCGCGAAAATACAGGGATATGCTAGGATATCAAGCCGATAAGGTCTACTTAATATATCTGATATGATTTGTTATGAACAATCGTAGTTCGGCAGTGTACCAGGAACTAAGCTAATAAGAACAGCATATCCTGATACGCTGCTCAATGACTAAGTCTGCTATTGTTAGTGGTCTGAAGATAAATTATGCTTTAAGTTGTAGTAGCTAGAATTATATTTCTCTGGTAAAGTTATTCTTTTAAAGTACTTTGTAGTTTCTATATGTTCGACTTTCTTTTATGGCGAACGAGGTCGTTCCAGCTGAGGTGTTTTACGATATATCGATTCGGCACCCCTGTAGGACCATCGAAGAACCTGAGGCAATCGTTCATAGACAATATTCGCATAATAAACTGTCTAAGCTAAAGTGTTCACAGTGTATTTCAGTGTTTCCTTGTGCTGTTACAGCTTGTTTTGTTGTGTTTTCAGAAGTTGACTGGATCACTTTACACTGGATTCATGCAGAGGAGCATTCGTCAAACATTATTATTTAAACAATATTTACTTGACGCAAAGCGACAAATAGCACTTTTTGTTCACAAGCTTTTGGAGAATTTTTATAACAAACTATTTTGCACATGACCTCTTTGGCCATGGGGGCTTTTGTTTTGTACTTGTAAGAAGGTATCGTATCAATGCAATTCCGATAATGTCGCCACTGGGCATGTTCTCAATTTAGTTTTGGCTTTTTAAAGTGACAAATACCGATTATTTTTCCCAGACAGTTTTGATTTAAGGGTATTCATGCTTTGACATTTTAAGTCTGCTTAAAACTGTCAACGACCAATCCTGAATTATCGGACTATCGATCTACTTTCAGTCGGATCACATGAGTAGCTAGGACCTTGTCTGTACGTCACAAACACAAACGCTTGATTCCCAAACGCTTGATTCCGCGAACAATTTTTGTCTGTTTGAGGTAAAGATGACAGTTTTTTCTTGCAAGAAGTTTGAGTTTATCGCTTATTCAGTCAAAAATCTGTTTGCTTTTCTCGGCAATTGTAATAGTTATGATTAATTGGTAACAGGACTTCGTGTCGTCCAATTCTGTCTGTAATCATACTCGGAATACTCGCTACGCGGTCGTCCAATTTTGTTTATCCCTCGTATGATTACAGACCAAATTGGACTCCACCCAGTCCTATTACCATCATGAATGAAGGTGAGAAAACACACTATAATTCTTTGAATGAAGGTTAGAAAATTTGAAAACAAACTTTCGGGACTATTAAGAATAACTTCCGGTCTGTGGTGTTATAAAATTCCTGCTGTATGGCCCATTGCCTTTCCGTGTACTTGAATTTCGGCAAAGTGAAGAGTCAAGACCACATGATTGTATTCAGTATTTCAAGCAAAGGAAACCCCACACTTCAATAGAGAACTGAAATTTATGATTTTATTCCATTGACATTTGTATCTTGGAATATTATGTCAACAACTTGGCAAAACATCGGCAGAACAAGCCATCGATTTGGCGATCAGGTTACAAGCATCTTCAAGTATTAACTTTTCTCAAAGATATTTAGTCTTACGGACTTACAGATTTTCAATAGAACACACAAAAATGTTTTGTACAATTGACTAATTATTTTATTATTACTTGACCTTTTGCTACCTTCCGGTAGGTAATTTGCATATTCATCATCGACACTAGTATTAAAATTCATTCTCGTTGTTGTTCATCAAAACATATCGCTCAAGTATTTCAATTAGAGTTCTTTCGTATCCTCTGTTTTTCACATGAGAACTTCAAAGGGTCGTTTTTAACATTATTATGCAAATTAGGTGACAATCCATTGACCACTAAAGTTAGAATACGAGCAACAAAATCGCTCAACATACTTGTCTCGCGACAAAATTATTTGTTGCAAGTTGAGACATTTTGTTACAGAAATTAGAAGGCGTTCGACTCTGCAACAAAATTTTAAAGGTTTGCTCCTTTTACCACTTCAAAGCAATTTGTGTCGTAAGAAATGCTTTTCTCGGCCAATCATAATACAAGACTGATCAAGACTCTCTCAACTTGCAACAAACTATTTTGTCGCGCGAGGCAAGTTAACTTTGTATTTGAGTGAGAAGACGCGAAACATTTCTTTTCAACTAGTTTCCCCAGGATTAAAATTCATTAAAGTTCAATCAGACTTTTACTGTGCTCTAGAGATGATACTTTATCTGATAAGATCAGACCCGTTTTCCCTGCGTTTGCGCTCTTAACAAAAACAGATGAACGAGCGAACGGGTTGACGTGAGCGAGATCAATAAAAACTCCCGCACAGACCCGGAGCAGCGCCCAGCCAAAAGTAGAAGCAAAGTGGTAAAAAATTGAAGTCATATGATAAAAAATGCTTACTGACTGAGTTTGGACCGGACGAAATGGAGCCAAATTAATATTTCCGTCCGGCCTTCTCATTCACTTTCTCATTCATTCATTTATTGGCAATAAGAGAACAGGACTGCCGCTACATTTCTGAGGTTTCTAAAATTCTCGGGTATGAACGACATGGATATGTTAAAGGCTGATTTACACGCTACGATTGTCGGCCCAATTTTTTACAAGGTTTGTTCGGGAAAAGAAAGAATTGGCCAGATTCGCAGAAATCGGCTAAAAGTTTTTTCCGTGTCGGGCCGATTTTTTGAAAGAAAAATCAAATGAATTGGAGCACAAAAACAATGGATTTCAAATCGGACCGACAAATCGTGTCGTGTAAATTGGCCCGGTTTACATATAGATTTGCCGGCATATATAGCTCTATACACCATTGTCACGTAAATTCGATATGATGCGTCGTCTACGATTTGTTAGTGCCATAACAAGGTTGGCAACACAACACAGTCTCCACCGTCTGTTTCTAAAGTGACCCGATACACATCGGTATACCTTAAGGTCATGAATGCGATGCTCCACAAACACACGATAAGAAGACAAAATACTGTTATATTCCCTCATGGCCCTAGTAAGCCTCCGTCCTCCGCGCCTTGTAAAGGGCACAAGAAGTGGATAGCCCATAGGGTAACCACTGTCCGCCAAAAGATATGTATTTCTAGGTAAATTTAGAGGGCAGTTGAACCCTATCATTGGCATCAATGCAAAGCTTCCAGCGTCAGTTAAATGACCAAGAAAACCTGCCTGACCATACGTGAAGAAACCTTCACAGTCCACAATTACTTGCCAGTTGATAAAGTGATAGCCGCGGTCTCGTCGATAGTACATCCTTTGAAGATTGCCCGCTGGTCTGTTTATTCTTATAGGAGTGGCATCAATCATTGCTACAACATCAGGGAAGTGCGGCAGTGTGTTTCGCATGTAGTTCCAGGACTGATTAGAATGCCACATTGTGTATCTCCGCTCATAATGCAAAACTATTATAAGGATGATTGTATGGACAGTTTCGGCAGTAGTTGCCTCACTAACACCAAACAACGAACCTAAACTGCTGAAAGTAGGATACGAACGAAGCCATATAAACAACATGAGTACTCGATCTCTGATGGTTAAAGTACATGGTCTTGTTTCCCTTATCCTGGGTCTGGGATTTCTTGGGTTGCGAATAAACCTTGACACATCATCTGAGATCCTGTTTACAATTAAGTTCAGGCTCTGTACCGTCTCTCCAGTTAAGGTCCAAAATTGGACAGGATCTTGAGCTAGCCATGGCCATAGTTCTCCGGGTCCCTGATGGCATCTTGGGTAAAGGTCTCGAATGATAGATTGAATCGGTGTTACCGCGAATGAGATTAACTCCAAAAGCAAAATTAATGATGTTAAAAGATATTCTGCTGGATATGGAGGGACAATAATTCTTTCATTCTCTTCATATGCTTGTAACACAGCTATCAGAAAAGCAATAGCCGATGGCATAACAGCAGCAAATTCAGGAATTGGTGGAATATCCATGATTAAAACGTCTTCCAAAACAACTTGTGATATTACTAACAACACAATAATATTTAACAAATATATGTGAGGTCAAGTTTTGGGCATGTAATGATGTTCTAAAAGAGCACAAGGGAATTCACAGGAAGGGTTTGCTATATGAGGTGTAATTTCAACACATTTTTTCAACTGAGCATATCCAAAAAAAAAAAAAAAAAAAAAATCCGAACGCCGAAAAGATGTGAAGTCGATAATGCTCATTAAATGCATTTTTATAGCTTTATAAGCATTCGGTTTTTAGTTTTCACAGCATCCGCATCTATCATCTCCGTGTAATGTGTTCAAAGGGAACAATAAATTTCACATAAAAGGGTTTTCTATTGATGAAAATAGCTTCATTCATCAAGATGATATAAATGGCGCTCCTAATTAATGCTGCTAGCCCTTTCTGCTTTCTTGTGGTTGATTCAGCAACGCCGTCAGTAGCTCAGAAATGAATTCAGACGAGGGATTTAGCGATGTGGAGTCAGTGAATGAAGAAAACTGCATTGACAAAGGTAACTAAATTGTATGTTAAGTATTCTGTACTTCATACTCTGTAGCTTTGTTAACCTAATTTCTTAATTCCGTCTAAGAAGTTAAACCTTTGCAACGAAGCCGAAAAGACACCATCGGGGAAGAAGAAAAATTCCTGTACAGAAAGGCTGTTCAAAACCATGGAAATAATTGGAGAAAAGTGATGATGTTTATCTATCGGAATGGAATTAACCTTCTACCTTCCTCGGTGTTTGCAAAATACAAAGCAGCTGTGGACGAAAAGAACACGAAACCCATTCGGAGTAGAATTGGCAACATTGGTCGCAAAGTAAGGTAAGCCAGAAAATTATATGCTTGAACATTTGACTGACCCGTGACATTGTAAATTTTATGCATCCTTATAAATTTTGATAGGAAGAGCAAAGAAGTGATACAACGAGAAACTGTTAATTTGTATGAAACTAAAGTGTCGAGTGCTGAAGAGCTGGCGGTACAAATTCAACACGCCAAATCAAAAGACAGCCAGGACCCACTAAATGCCGCTTTGTCCGTTGATGAAAGCACGTGCAGTGAACATGAGCAGGATCCAGAAGATAAAGAGACTTTGAGTCAACAAACCGAGGTAATGTCTCAAATGCTACAGATAATTGTTTGAAATAACTCTACATTATTGCTGGTTTAGTTTTTCTGAGTTAACCTAACTCATGGCTGAGCCATGGCAGTCATTGATGATGGGCGGCACCTGATTAAAACATACAGAAAACAATAACGTGCATTAGCCAGAGAAAACAGCATTCAAATATATTTTGCTCGCTTTTTGTGAATTTTCTGGTTTACTCGTTTTAGCATTTTCCTGTATTTTCCTGGTTTTAGGGTCGCCAATAACGACTGGTGTTATTGGTAGTTAACTAGTCATTTTTGTGTTGCAGTTGTTAAACAAAATGTCTCTTTTCTGTTTTAACAGGCCATATCTATGATCAGTACAAGTACTTCAAAGCTAGCTGTTCCTCCCAAAAAGTAAGGTCAATGTTGATAGATTATTAATCTTTTTTTTTTTTGCGGTTTGTTTCCTTGTTCTGGCGTTTGCTTCTTTGTGTCATAATGGAAACAATAACTGTTTATATAAGTGTCCAATGTCTTCTAGCGCTTGCGCACTAATTTGGGGGTCACGGTACTCTCTCTCACACACACACACACTACCTCTTCATTAAATATCACTGAACGCATTAATTATCAGTACACTTTGGGGAATATATCTCGTCATATGATGGTGAGTTTCCTTTGGCCGTGAAAGAACTGAAAAATTAATATGAACTAGTTAAACCCATTGTTTTCTTCCTTTTCTTACTCTACAAACTGACTGAATAGCCATATTTTTTCACGGGTGCGCAAATTCTTTGTTACTTTAGCACAAACAAGATCAATATAGCAAGCCAGTGTATGCTGTTGCTCTAAAATGACAATATTATCCAAGACCATATTGTCAAAATATTGCCGATATTTGCAATTGTTTATGATTATAAAATTGTGAAATTTGTCAATCTTTTGATCTCTAACTATTCTAGAAAACCAGCAACAAAAAAGAGAAAACTCGATGAATTGATGGATAAGGCATCAGAAGTCTTGGAGGTGGCTAGCAAGGCTAGCAAAGCTCACTACAAATATCTGCAAACAATGGCTGAAAAAAACGACTTGACCCTGTCAGATAGTAATTGATCGGGAGTAATTAAAACTAAGAAAAATACAAATAAAGTTTAATAAAATGTGTTTTTCTACAACCTGTTATCGTTTATCTTGTATACAAATAATACAAAAGAGCAAAAGAGAATCGCAGTACCCATTCCGAAAGCGTATTTTTCTCAACCAAAGCAGCTTTCAGTTTCTAAACTCAAGAGATAATTAAGTAATGATTTAATTGTATTGATATACTATACAGAGTACACTGAATTCAGGGGCGGATTTAGGGTGGGGCAGAGGGGACGTACGCTCCACTTTTGGAAATCAGAATACCTTTTTGTAATATCATTGTTGAACGCTCTTTCTCCTTTCCCCCCCCCCCCCCCCCCCATTCTAAAAACTACGATTTAATTGTACTCGTCTCGTCCAATCGGAATCTTGTCATTTTGTTGAGTGCATTTTAAAAATCATGATAATTAAAAAGAAAGAAAATGGATTCAGACTAGTCTACTAACGCTTTCCACTATAACTATTTCTAGGTTTAAGAACTGAAATCGCTCTTGCTTATTTTAGTTTGTACGATATCAGTATGCAAATGAGTATGTGAAATACAAAGGGTGTGAAAAACAGAGGTTTAGTAAAAAACAGAGGATACGAAAGAACTCTATTACATTAAAATGCATTTCACATTTTCAACTACCATTTAAGATGAATAAAGATTCTTGATTTCTGTGTTTGTTTATGTGAGATCGTTAAAGCTGTTGACATAATTTGTCAATCTTAATTTTGCAATAAAATCAATTTATTGTAATATAATTACTCAGTACTGATTTACTACATCACGCTGTCACAACTAAGCTTAGTTGCGTTTCTGTCTAATGTCCGGCCTTTAGTTTTGCAAAATTAACTGTAGATTAATTTAAAAATTTCACTGCGGATGATTACGGAATCTGTTTTCATGATATTGGCATGATATTGGCAAAACATGATCCTACTTTGAAACAATACAAATTGTAGCTTTTCCAGTGTCCGTTTACGAGGAAGGTTTGTTGTGCCATTCCAGTCATTTGACAACAATTTCAGAAGGCCGTCAAAATCAACTTTTACAGCTCTTGATAAGAAATGTCAAAAGAAAAAGACTTCTTTGAAAGACTTCTGTGTTTTAAAGTTCAATGTCTGGCAGTTAAAGAGTGTAAAATTATTTGTTGGCAAACCTTAACCTGGAAACCAGAACTCAACTTAACTATCTACTGGACTTGACTTTTTGAAAAATAATAATGCGGGCAATTTCCACTTTGGGGGAGCGTATTGGCGTTTTTGTCACAACAAGGACTATTGCCCAATATATTTTCCAAGACATCCGCAACTCGATATCCGGTGTGATCATGTTGGGGTAAAGTGAAGTTTTTAGAATTCTAAACAATACATACTGTCGTATTCATTTCAAAACGCAGAACGGCTATGACTCTAGGGAAGTCTGTTCTAAACATGCATATGGCAATCAATAACAAGAACTGAACTTCAAAAAGAATTAGATTTGATTGTGATTTGGCATTTCAAAAAGTATGCACAGAGGCCCAGGCTACAATAAAGAAACACTTTTACTATGCTCCACTGGATTTTGTTCTGTTACATATCCTTAATCTGACAGTTTTGACACTTAACAAACTTTTGGCCTTCTTCAAGACGGCATGAAACACAGTAGTGAAAATTTTTGGAAAAAAATCTGGTGCCAAAATTAGACTCCTTCGCAGCAGTTTTTAGCTTTGTCATGCCACTCGACTTAATTAAAAATGGCCGATGAGGTCTTGTGAATTTTCGAAATTTCTTTACGAAATTTATCTATATAATTGCATCTCAATTTAGGACCACAAAATGTTTCTTAAATTAAAATTAATTTCGTAATTTTCGCTGAACTTGTACACAAAGTATGTCAAGGAGTTTAAGTGTGGTGCCGTGGTTCATGCATGAAGCATTTCCTACTTTGCATTCTGCTTTATGTTTTTAGTGATATGGAAGTATATACCACAAGTTTCTCTCAGTTTAGATAATTCTCTCAGAGAAAAATTCTCAATATTGCCGGCTGCCAGCCGTCTATGACAAAGAATTCTTTTAGGAAATAAGATACTTTTTTGAAGTGAATATTCTTTCATGTATTCAAAATTAATCATTTCTATCATATCTCCCTATAGATCACAGTGAAGCTGTTTAACACATAGATATTTATGAGTATTTATGAAAAGAGACTTCTGTGAACAACAACAAACAACACCATATAAACAATCATGCAGGATATTGCATAACGTACTGACTTAATCATGTATGACTATTTCGGTTTCATCTTCGTTTCAGGTTGTGTAAATCATGATGCTAAGTGTTGAGGAAATAGACACCATTACCAAGTCATTACAAGATGGTGATAAGGACAGTTACAGGGAAGTGCTTCAAAATTTTCAACCTTCTATTGCAAACCTTAGTAACATCAGTGCAAATGCTCTCTCCACATTAAAACATGATGCGGCCTCGAAGCGGATTCTTCCAAGTGACTTTGTAGATTTTGTACCATTATATAGTTCTGGTAATGGTAATTGTCTTTTCAACAGTGCCTCACTTGTTTTGAAAGGAGATGAAAGTCTTGCAAGTTCACTACGGCTTTTGGTGGCTTGCGAATCAATTAACCATTCAGATTTTCATGCCAAGCATCCTCAGTTTTCTGAAATGACAGCAGAAAAAGGAAGATATTCACTAAAGACTCAAATCCCAGTTCTTCTCAGCGATGATGATGCCAGTAAAATTTACGCCAGAAACCTCAATAATGTGGGAGATGCTGTAGTTCATCTAGCAAAGAAAATCTCAAGAACATTTGTCTTCTAAGCACCGTTTACTCTGATGGCTCTTGCTTCTGTGATGGAAAGACCTGTTTTTTCGGTCTACCCGAGTTTTTCCTCAACCATTAAAATCAAAACGATCCACCTCACATTTTATCCCCGACAATATTTCAAGCATAATCAAGTCCAGCAACGCCATTCACATACTGTGGACAAAAGTAGCACACAATGATTCCAGGATATGGACACCAAATCACTTTGTACCCCTAGTTCCGATAAGTGGAATCAAGACATCGGCTCAAGCTCAACGAAGTCGGCCCACTTATGCCTCAGTTTTAAAAAATGCTGCTGCCTTTCCAGGATATCCTCCAAAGTCATTCCATCTCAACACAGAAAAAAAGCCAAATCCCTGTCACTCAACTGACAAACAATCTACTGTTCCATCCAACAAGTCAACCTCTAAAGACATCCCATCAAAGTCATCTCCCTCTATAGATTCCATTCCTAAAGTCAAAGTGCCATCAATGTCATCTGCAAATAACCAGTCTAGGTCTAAACAATCTACGTCTCCCTCTCAAGATTCCACTCCTAAAGTCAAAGTGTCGTCGATGTCATCTGCAAATAACCAGTCTAAGTCTAAACAATCTACCACGTCTCCCTCTCAAGATTCCACGCCTAAAGTCAAAGTGCCGTCGATGTCCAAGACCCACTTCCACCTGCAAACAAACAAGCATCCACTGAGTTTACTTACCAGCACAAGCTCTACACTTACAAGACGCTGGAAAATACCTTTGGTCAAGCATCACAAAGCTAACGTGGCTCTACTGGAATTCACTGCTCTGGAGACCGTGAGCACATCCAAACTTTGACTTCTGATGTATCCACTATGCATGTGCAGCAACAACCAGCAAATATACCGAGAACAACACAGTGGAGAAGAGAGGTACGTGCTAGACAACAACAAGAGGAGGAGGGACCAACACCAGCCAAATGCAAATATACCCGCAAAGTCGAATACAACAAATGTAGAGTGTGTGGTGAGCCACAAATAGCGGATGGGTTATAGCCAACTTCGTGGAAAGATCTTTTGTCCCAAAAATGAACAAGGCTACAGTAAAGAGCAGTGGTTGCAGAGCTTGAAGAGAACACTCTATTGGTGGCCTTCACCTTAACGACAAGGCGTTGCACTGCCGAAGACAAACAAGGGGGATTGCTAAGACAACAACATCAATCCAGCATCTCCTTCAAACACTTGATGGGCCAGGCGGTTGTGACGCTATGGGTGTCCCCCTCTTTGATCATCAGAGGATCTGGGCCATCTGGGATACCCAGAAGTGTCACATTCCCTGCATACAGGATCCTGAAGGGGTTCAACTGTACACAGAAGTTGGAAGCTTAAAGAAAGGGAATGCCACATTAAGAACGTACAGATATGCACGAGGATCCACCTCCCTGGAATCATTCCACCTGCACCTCAATCTTTTTATACCTGGTAATTCAGTAATTAACTATTTTTTAACAAAGAAAATATGTAGATTTGATGTTATCTTGCCACTTACTGTATTATCTTATGACGTTCTTTTTTTAAATTTCAACAAAGGTACCAGTGCAAATGACGTGAACTTCCAGGCCTACCTTCTAGAGGGCCTGATGCGTTGGAACGACAACTGTGCCCTCGAGGCAGCTAGTTCTCCATCAGAAGAAGATCAAAGGAAGAGATGCTACTCGGGAGCCATTAAGTCGACTGTCGACAAACTGTCCAACAAAGTCCTTGGCCACACCCTAATTCCCAGTTTCCATCCACCGAGAAAATACACTGGTAATTTACAACTCCATTACTCACAAATAATGCTCATACCACATCATGCATGAATTTTTATTCTTCTAGGAGAGCTTATAGGAGTTGAATACTTCTACCAACAAACCGGGAAAGTCCTGCAGGTCAACGTCAAGGAAACGGATAACGACGATACAGAGGAGATGGATGAAGATGAGGGCTTCATGGATCAAGAGTTAGATGAGACAGTCCCCAACATACAGGACATCAACTCCATCAAGCACTCAGAAGAACCCGTAATGGAGTCCTTAGCCGAAATCATCCAGGAACCTGTAATAGAGCCCTCAGCTGACACTCAAGGGTCTTTGTCAGCAAATACTGCAGATCTTTCAACCATCGATGTTACTGATATCACCGATCCAGCTGTAAGTCAATTTTTAACTTAACCTTGTCTAAGCAGTTGTTAATGTACTGTAAGAGGTATAGTATATGTGTGCTTTATTGTGTTAACCCTTTCATATTTATTAATTTAGGAATCGGAATCAATTGGACCTGACAACACTCCAGGCTTACATCATGTTAGAATGCTTGCTGATTACCTGGTTTGTCTCAGGAATCAAAGTGTAACTGCACTAAATAACAAACAAGCCACAGACATAATTCACCTATGGCAGCAGCTAGACGGCTATGACAAAACGAGGGTTGTCTACCCTAAACATCACCAACAAAAGCTGACCCAAGGAAGATATAAAGCTACCAAGAGATCTTCGACTCTAGGCATAGAACCAGAACTCGGGCTGCAAGTCAACCTTCCACCTTCCTCTCAAACCAAACAAGCTGCTGAGTCGTCTGCTACTTCTCAGATTATTGAACAATCCTCAGAGACTGAGCCAGGTGAAGAGCCAACAACCAAGTCGCAAACGAGCTTCAACCACCAATTTAGCTCACCAAACAAAAACACTGCCATACATTATCCCTTGCACTGTGCTGCAAGAAATTTCAAAAAGGGATGCTTGTTCATTGCTGAACAAAGAAGGTTGGCTGATGTTGAAGAATTAGGTTGGCGAAGCTATACTCACTATTTTTTCCGTGAACATGATGAAACGGAGGTTACCTGCTGTGGAGGGGAATACACGAATGCATATGGATTAATCACACATTTCAACCGACACCACAAAGATGACAGGGTCTCCAGGCTTGTATCTGGTGATCATATGGACGAGGCTGACAGAGAGGAAAGCACAAGTGGCAAAGTTGTTGTATCTGGTGATCATATGGAAGAGGCTGACAAAGAGGAAAGCACAAGTGGCAAAGGCATCTTGTATGAACTGTACAATGACAAAGGCCAAGCCGTGGCTGAGGGCAACTGCTGTCCAAATAGAGATCATATCCATTGACACAAGCTGAAGCGTGGATGGGCTGTGTACACAGTTACATGCATCCTGGTGAACAATCCCACTTCTGACACCAAAATTCTGTGACCGAATCCGCTCATGGGTGTTCAACACATCCACCAAACCCCAACGCATGCACTCAGTCTTCCTTTTCAATTTGAAATTGTCATTTATTAAACTAAATACAAAAGAGCTACTTATAATGCAAGACAATATTCGTATGCAAATTATCCTAAGGTACTTAAATTCAATCGTTGACTTAAATAAATAATTAAATATAAAGCTAGAATTGGCATAAATAGATAAGTAACTAAATGTGAATTAAGGCTATTAAATATAATTTCTATTAAATATAAAGTCTTCTAAAAATTTAGTGTTCTTAGAGAGTTTTCTTTTTACAAGTCTTTAGTTCTTTACTTAACTGCCCTGGTTTACGTTATTTTCTCTCTTGCAACGTTTTCCTTAGCTTTTTTCTGTACAGTATCGTTTTCGTCAAACCTTTGTCTTCACTTTGTTATCATAGCAGATTCGCTTCTTTGCCTTCACTCCGTCCTCGGACTTGTTCCTTGGAATTAACAAGCTGGCTTTTCGTCTTTCTGCTGTAATTCTTTTGGGTGTTAATTCACTTCTTACTTCAACAAGTTGTGTACTATGTTCGGTAACTCTGAATGCTTTACTGACTGCCACATAGTTAGTTTGAGGGTTTTCAAACTTGTGTCCAACTGTTGTTCTTCGCTTGCTAGTTATTTTCAACTCCTATAGACGTTTGGAGTCCTTGAGAGAGTGTGTGGGCAGAATGGACACAGGGCGTATATATAGAAATACAATACAAAAACATACAAACGTGCTTAAGACTAACAATAGTGGTTAATTATGATCTATAGATTTCTAATTTAAATAATGAAATAACTTAGGCAAAATGTCTGATGTTGAAACCTATCAACTTTGTGGCAAGGATTTGGGCAGCCCCACAGACCATCCAGGACAGCACTCATCCCTGTCCTATATCATCACAGAACTTAATCCTTTCAAAAGAGTCTCAGTAAAAGTTAAAATATGCAGTTCCGGTGAATGTTTGGCAATGCACCAAGCTCCAATCAAGAGAATTGATAAGTAGTTTCAACACCATGTTTTTAAGCAATTGTTGATTTATTACTTCAAATCGCAATAAACCGTAAGTTTTGAAAATTAAAACCTGTGAAGAATGTCAGCTCGGAAATGTGCTTCCACTTACATTTGCATTCATGTGAACAGTCAGGTTATGTTATTAGACCTTTTTGCTTTATTACTATTATACATCTTAAAACAAAGAACTGCACCATAGACTTTGCAGAATGTGATTTCTTTTGTTTCGAATAAAACTTCATGTTGTCTTTCAATCAAGAACACACTTAATATGGCTCCAACATCTGTTACTCAGAGCCTTATTCTAGCCTATCCATTCTTGCGTCGAAGAAAAAAGGAAGAATTTTTAAAGAAAAGAAGTTCACATTCTGCACATTCTACAATGCAGTTCTTTGTTTTTAGATGCAAGAAGTTGGAAAATAGTTTTTACATGATATTCATGAGTTGTTTTGAGGTTTGTTCAACATTAGTGACAAGGTATTGATATCCACTGATATCATGTTGGAATTTAGAGATTTCTTCAAAAAGGGACATCCCATTGGAAACGTCATTTCTGCAAAGTTAGCTACATTAAGATTGAAGTGTAGAGAGGTAATCAATAATTAATTTCAATTTCTATTATCTTGTGTTCATTGCATTTTCTTAATTTTGGTAATTTGAGATTTGTAACAGAAGTGCTGTGAGATGCCAATCCAACTCAGTGGATGTTATTGCATAGGCTTCCTGTGGTACATAAAAACCTCTCAATAAAAGAGTATTGTGAATAATTCATTGAAATTCCACAGGAAACCTTGGGCCATTGTTTCTGTGCATCTCTCTCTTGCATATGGCATTACCTTTAAAATGCTACTATTGAAAAGATTTTGTAAAATTCAACAACTCATTTTTGTGGTTACTGCAGGAACGCACTAGTCAGTGACTCCTGAAAGCACGAAGTATCACAAAGTCAGAATGATGAGTGACCAAAAATACCAAGAGGTGTAGTGAGTTCTTGTATGTTCAATTTTCACCATTTTTTATTTCGTTTTGATTTTATATCAGGTTTAACATTACCATTTGAGTGAAAAGTAAGACATTTTTCAATAAATGTTTTTTGGGGGATTATAGAATGTCTACAAGACTTTGATGAACAAACTACCAACTCCTGTAGGTCCTTCATATATGGTACATTATAATGGGTCCTATTGTATATAACATAATAATACTATTATTATTTCGTTGTATAGAATAGGACCCATTATAATGTACCATATATGAAGGATCTACTCGAACTCCAGCCGCTGTCTGAAGATTGCAGGCTCACTGTTCATGTGCTTCTCTCCATTTTCTTGACGGCTTGACAACTTGAACTTGGTAAGTAAACAATGTTTGTTCCTTATTTTTCTCCTATATACAAGCACTCCTTCCAAATATGTGCTTTTCACAAAGGTTTTTTACCGGAAACATCATGGTGAAATCAAGGCGTTTGTTTGACAACCACTATTGATCTGCTGTTGATGGCATCTTCCAAAAAGGCTAATCCCAAACATATCAAACAAACTTAAGAATCATTGTTGCCGTGTCTTATAATGTATTAAATATGATTTATATGTTTATTTGTGCCAATTTATGCGTGCATGCGCAGTGTGGGCAGAGATACCACGAGTTTTTTAGAGCTTATACAGAAGTTAAGATCTCTCAATTAAAGTGAAGTTTTCTGATGTTTATTGCGTAAAAATGGTCACTTGATTACAGCAGAAGACTATACAGTGTCTAAAAAACTCGTGTAAGGAGTAACTGGATTTGATTCAAAATTTGAGGGTTGTCCAAAATAGACCATCTGTACGGATGGTGAAATTGTATTTACCGTCGGTACAGATGGTACAAGTAATTAATATGCAAGAACTGTGCATATAATTAAAAAAAGGATGATGAAGGATATTACGTTAGTTTTAAACACTACTTTGTTTAAACATCTTGAACTGATCAGTTTTCAAGAGAAGAAATATATACTTGCAGATTTTTTGAAGGGCCCCCCTCACCAAATGTATATCCAACGGTACTGATGGGGACATTTGGTGAAACTGATAATTGGTATTCCTGTGTAAAATACGTGAATATATTATGAGTCTTTAAGACAAGAGGCCCCCTCACCAAATGTATCACCGACGGTACTGATGGTGACATTTGGTGAAATAGACCATTGGTATTACTGTGTAAAAATCACCAAATGTCACCATCAGTACCGTCGGTGATACATTTGGTGAGGGGGCCTCTTTTCTTGAAGTCGATAACATATTCACGTTGCTTTAACACAGGAATACCGATTATTACTACGTTAAAACTTTGTCTATATATTTATTAGATTTTTTAAGAGGCCCGTTCACCAAATGTATTACCGACGGTACTGATGGTGACGTTTGGTGAAATTGCCAATCGGTATTCCTGTGTAAAACAGCGAATATTTTATCTGACTTCAAGAGAAGAGACCCCCTTACCAAATGTATTACCGACGGTACTGATGGTGACGTTTGGTGAAATTGCCAATCGGTATTCCTGTGTAAAACAGCGGTGAATATTTTATCTGACTTCGAGAGAAGACACCCCTTTACCAAATGTATTACCGACGGTACTGATGGTGACGTTTGGTGAAATTGCCAATCGGTATTCCTGTGTAAAACAGCGGTGAATATTTTATCTGACTTCGAGAGAAGACACCCCTTTACCAAATGTATTACCGACGGTACTGATGGTGACGTTTGGTGAAATTGCCAATCGGTATTCCTGTGTAAAACAGCGGTGAAT
Organism: Telmatactis stephensoni; assembly: GCA_029948255.1. NCBI lineage: Eukaryota > Metazoa > Cnidaria > Anthozoa > Actiniaria > Isophelliidae > Telmatactis > Telmatactis stephensoni. The sequence continues at coordinate 706,568 of JALIZF010001900.1, read as the reverse complement.
ATTTCATCTGACTTCGAGAGAAGAGACCCCCTTACCAAATGTATTACCGACGGTACTGATGGTGACGTTTGGTGAAATTGCCAATCGGTATTCCTGTGTAAAACAGCGAATATTTTATCTGACTTCGAGAGAAGAGACCCCCTTACCAAATGTATTACCGACGGTACTGATGGTGACGTTTGGTGAAACTGATAATTGGTATTCCTGTGTAAAACATCGTGAATATTTTATCAGATTTTTTTAAGAGACCCTCTCACCAAATGTATCACCGTCGGTACTGATGGTGACGTTTGGTGAAATAGACAATCGGTATTACTGCGTAAAAGATCGTTAATATTTTATTAGACTTCTAAAGAAGAGGCCCCCTCACCAAATGATTACCGACGGTACTGATGGTGACGTTTGGTGAAATCGGTTCTCCTGTGTTTAATCATCGAGAATATTTATCAGATTTTTTAAGAGGCCCCCTCACCAAATAAATCACCGTCGGTACTGATGGTGACGTTTGGTGAAATGAACAATCGGTATTCCTGTGTAAAAGATCGTGAATATTTTATTAGACTGCAAAAGAAGAGGCCCAATCACCAAATGTATTACCGACGGTACTGATAGTGACGTTTGGTGAAACTGATAATTGGTATTCCTGTGTAAAACATCGTGAATATTTTATAAGAATGTTTAAGAGACCCCCTTACCAAATGTATCACCGTCGGTACTGATGGTGACGTTTGGTGAAACTGATAATTGGTATTCCTGTGTAAAACATCATGAATGTTTTATCAGATTTTTTAAAGACACCCCCTCACCAAATGAATCACCGTCGGTACCGATGGTGACATTTGGTGAAATAGACAATCGGTATCCCTGTGTTAAAACATCGTGAATGTTTTATCAGACTTTTTTAAGAGGCCCCCTCACCAAATGTATCACCGTCGGTACTGATGGTGACATTTGGTGAAATAGACAATCGGTATCCCTGTGTTAAAACATCGTGAATGTTTTATCAGACTTTTTTAAGAGGCCCCTTCACCAAATGTATCACCGTCGGTACCGATGGTGACATTTGGTGAAATAGACAATCGGTATCCCTGTGTTAAAACATCGTGAATGTTTTATCAGACTTTTTTAAGAGGCCCCTTCACCAAATGTATCACCGTCGGTACTGATGATGACATTTGGTGAAATAGACAATCGGTATCCCTGTGTTAAAACATCGTGAATGTTTTATCAGACTTTTTTAAGAGGCCCCTTCACCAAATGTATCACCGTCGGTACCGATGGTGACATTTGGTGAAATAGACAATCGGTATCCCTGTGTTAAAACATCGTGAATGTTTTATCAGACTTTTTTAAGAGGCCCCTTCACCAAATGTATCACCGTCGGTACTGATGGTGACATTTGGTGAAATAGACAATTGGTATCCCTGTGTTCAAACATCGTGAATTTGTACAAAATTGATGCTGGAAACGAAGCTAATTTTTGGTGATTGTATTGAGATGCAGAAATGAATTCTCTAACGAATAAGAAGAAGTGGTAAATGAGCTTTCAAATTATTACAAATTTAGCTAATTTTGACATTTCTAAAGGTTTGTAATTTAGATTTGAACTTGAAGTACATTGGGGCCTGAAGAAAATACCATTATTCAAACATCACTTCTTTTAAATTGGATCAACATAAATTGGTTCTAATTATAGTGTCTTATAGAGCGATCCTTCCCCTTTTTTGTGGTCTCAAAATGATACAAAGTGATCCAGGATATCAATTAGACATTTTAGAATTTATGCGGGATGTTTTGACATCATACACAAGCCAGCAAGTAGCCGTTGCTGATAAACCACTGGCTTAGTGTCTGGGTTTAAAATCGCGTCAAAATACATCATAGTACGTAAAATAACACTTTGCTCTTTGGATTGTGAAAAGAAGATGAGGTCCCCTTACCAAATGTATACCGTCGGTACTGATAGTGATATTTGGTGAAATAGAGAATTGGTATTCCTGTGTAGAGATTGTGAATATTTAGAATTTTGCACGAAAAGATTGGAAAAATTCAGTTGAGGTAAGATATTATTTTCCCTAAAAAATATGCGAAATAAAAAGCCCTACAGAACTAAAGAGTACTGAAAAAGGGTTCTAGAAATAGGGGACTAGGAGATTAACTGTAGATTTTACTTTGCGTTAAAAATGGCTGGTCTACCATAAACACCGAGTAGGGAAAATGTCTCCATTTTATTTCTCTAAAATTTGATGAATTTTTCTGCGGGCACGCAGAGATGAATAGGGTCAACAATTTTAATGTTAAAACAAAACATTTAAAATGATATTCTAGATATAAATTTCATTAAATTGTTAATTTAGTAATGATACTGTTTTTTTTTTTCTTTTTCTTCTTTTTTGATATTTCTTCATTTTGAGAACTTGATAATAAGCAATGGGCTCTTTTGATACCTTAAAAGATACGAGGAAATGCAAAAATTTGAAATTTAAATTTAAACACCTTCAGTTGAAAGATACCAAATCACTGATTTTTATCCCTGAGATACGAAGAGCACACTTGATACTTTTACAATGGAGCCCCCCGGCCACCCCTCTGGGAAGAGAGTTTTAAATGATTTAAATTCAATTGCTAAACTAAATTTATTGAAAAGGATTTCATTTTTTAAATTTGAAATTACAATGCTTACAATGTAAAATTACAATGGGCGGCTATTTGAGATTTGACACCAGCAGCTAGTCAATGTAAATGTATCTTTCAAAAATAAGAAAGGTTTGACTATTTATTCATGTAAAGTCTAAGAACACTTGAAAATGCTTAAATAACTGGAACATGTGATAAATAACTCACTGTCGTATTTCAATATATTTCCGTCTTACTATTCTCGACGTGTTGGTTGGAGAGTTGTTTGGTTAAATTGGTATTGAAAATTGTGCGTGTGACTTGACTATGTACTTTCTTTGAAAAAATTATTCAAATTTTCTGCGTTTTGAAAAATGACATTGAAAAATGGACCTATCATTTTTAATAGTGAATTTTACAAAAGTGTCAACTGAGTTCCAGAACGTTGGAAATTTGAAAATTTGATTACGGGCAAGTGTCCGTTAGGTACTCAACTTAGAGAACCAATTTATCAAATGATTTGTGAGTCTATATGACCAAATTAGTTTAGACCGTTTAAAAATCTATAAAATTGAGCCTCCTCTGAAATGTATTAAAACAAATCACGTTTTTTCATAATTTGTAAAAAATTATTTTCTTCTCATATCAAAATTTTGGAGCATAACATGTTCTTTAGTTGTTTATATCTTTTCACAGAATTATTAATATTTTATTTAGTATCCAAATTACACTTTTAGAGTAAAGTTCAGTCCTAGTACTTGTTATCCATTTAAGTTATTTTCTCATCATGCAGTCGAACACCGGGCACAGGGACAAGCATTTTGCACACGAATGCCATGTTCTCAACGACCACCACCGCAAAGTATGATGGGGATCCAGCTGCCAGCGACAGCACTTCACCCCTTTCCTAAGAATTGAGCTTTTTTATATAAGTCCAGAGTCTTTGGATCCTACAGGCCAAATATCACTTTCCTGACATCTGTAGGACCTGAAATATTTGAGTCTTGCCTTGTTAGGGTGCCATCGTCTCTCTCTATGAAGCTCTTCAGGATAATCATTTCGAAAAATTTCCTTTCTTGAAATAGCAAACTTCTCTCACATTTCTTCGTGGATTATCCAAGTACTGAACTCAGTTTGCTGGCATGAGACAGTGTGACTTAGGTTGTCACAGGGCTTCATGATGCACTCCTACTTCTTCATAGATCAAGAAATGACTCTAAAAAGCTCAATATTTACATGTATTGAAATTCCAGGAAAATGGCGCTATCCTGAATGATCTTGATGTGAGCCCCCAGCAATTGTGCACAGCAGTGATTTTCACAGGAACTCCAAATTAAAACTCAAAAAAACTAGGAGAGGTTTATTTTGTTGAAGAGAACTATTTTTGGAGTAATTTCAACAAAACTGATCCCACTGTTTAGAAATGACCCACTCTAAATCAAAATTTTGTTGGTATAAATAGTTGAAACATAGGGAATCAAACTACAATGAATCAAACTTCAAGCAGAGTGAGTTTCACAAAAATTGTTGGAATAGAAATGCGAGAACGATTGGCTGCCAAAAGTGTACCCTAAAAGAGCTCTGAAATCATAATGAATCTTAAAGCACCCCGGCCTCGTACTCTGAGAATAACAACAACGAACCTCAAATGGCAACAATAAGGTAAATTAAATTGCTTAAGGCCAATGTGTCTACAGCTGGATAATTGGAGTAAAAGTTCCTAAAAAGCTTTTGAAATTGAACGTGATGCTAAAAAGTTGTGACCAAAAGTTTGTCAAGGCCGAATGCCTCCTGAATTTCGATTCTATTGAGTCGCCTTAATTGTTTGTTTTGAATATCTCAATTAAATTGTATATTTATCGTTCTTGGTACAAGCTGGAATGGATAGATGAATTTGTGTAACTTTTGATTTAATGGGAAACGTTTAATAAAGGGCGAAACACAAATCATTGTTTCTTGAATAGGCGTAGGTGTTTCTATAAAATGACTGATTTTCCTGAAAGGTTGTTTTGCAAACAATGTAACATGGTTTTAGATGTTCGAGATCTGTCTTATAAGATGAAGACTGATTTATTGATTTTCCTATAACAGTGTTTTAACTTTTGTAAACGGCGAAACACTGACATGCTGTTAGAAGTGTCGTACTAGATCAAGCAGTGCTATATTAAAAGGAAAACTAATTTGTTGATTTTCTTGAAATGTATTTTGTGACTTTCGTAAACGGCGAAACACTGACATCAGTTAGTGCCGTATGGATCTGTCCTATAAGAAGATTACTGTTTTATTGATTTAACTGATCGAGTGTTTGTGACTTTTGTAAACGGCGAAACACTGATATGAGGTTTTTGAACTGCCGTAGATTTGAACTATAAGAAGATGACTGTTTTATTGATTTAACTGAGTGTTTTGTGACTTTTGTAAACGGCGAAACACTGACATGAGGTTTTTGAACTGACGTAGATTTGTCCTATAAGAAGATTACTGTTTTATTGATTTAACTGATCGAGTGTTTGTGACTTTTGTAAACGGCGAAACACTGATATGAGGTTTTTGAACTGCCGTAGATTTGAACTATAAGATGACTGTTTTATTGATTTAACTGAGTGTTTTGTGACTTTTGTAAACGGCGAAACACTGACATGAGGTTTTTGAACTGCCGTAGATTTGTCCTATAAGAAGATGACTGTTTTATTGATTTACTGAGTGTTTTGTGACTTTTGTAAACGGCGAAACACTGACATGAGGTTTTTGAACTGCCGTAGATCTGTCCTATAAGAAGATGACTGTTTTATTGATTTAACTGAGTGTTTTGTGACTTGTAAACGGCAAAGCACTGACGGCTTGGTTTTTGAACTGCCGTAGATCTGTCCTATAAGAAGATGACTGATTTATTGATTTTCCTGACATCGGAATAAGTTTTATCGAAACATCAATGTTTTTTGAATTATTGTTGATGCAAAACTCTAAAGTCGACTTAATAATAACAGTGAAACATATTAATGAAACAAATATGTTATAAATAAATGTATGCTACCACAAGGGTTTAGTTTTTTAACTAGGATTTTCAAAGAATGAGAAATTATACATAGCTTTTCACCATCAGTTACCAACGGAAAAACATTACCGATGGTGACCGTGACACAAATGCTTCAAGCGCTTTAGAAAAGCCCAAAATTAAAACAATATAGTACCAAATCACTTCTACTAAACATTAAAATATCTTGTTTTTGTTAAACTTTAATTTTTAATAGATAGACTTACTTACAAAGAGAAAATTCACCATCAGTACCGACGGTCACGGTGCCTGTGCTGCCTTGAGTAAATTATAATATATTCATGTTTACCAAAGGGTGACCAATTCTGCCAAAGGGTGACCATGCAGTGAAACGTGAGTCGGTGACGAGTTGTATAATAAGTGATATGCATTTTAATTAATGAAGAAGATGATAATATATTCATCGCTGGTGCATATTAATTACTTTCACCATCTGTACCGACGGTAACCGTCGGTACAGATGGTCTATTTTGGACATTCTTGCAAAATTTTGGTGAAAGTATCGTGGTCAAAGTTGCTTTGGCATGTCTCATGATGGCGGGAAATGGAATTTCAATGACTCAGCGATTTCTGAGAAGATATTGGCGCTTAAAAGAAACAAAGCTGGATATCTGGGACAATAGGCCTTTTGCATCTTACGATCACATGGTACAAAATCCGCCGTACTGGAAGGCAAAATCCCCACTGGGACATCTAAAACAAAGTCAAGTCAAGCTTGAATGGCTAAGGTTCTTTTGTTTAGGAGGCTGTTTACATTCTTTTGCCTTCCAGTTTGGCCGATTTTGTACCATGTGACCGTTAGATGCAAAAGGCCTATTAACCAAGATATATCCATTTCTGGACGAATATTTAAAGGATTAAAAGTACATTAGCGAAGTCAACAATCAACAACGATTAATGACACAGTGGTGCCAATATTCAAGCATTTATCAACAACTCAGTGGACTTTTAACTGATGAAGACGAACAGCTACAGTTCGAAAATAATCGCCATGTGATTGCTACAAAGGATTATGAACTTTATATGAGTTTGATAAACAATTTCCTCACTGTTGCAGAGGACTATTCACTTGAAAGTTCAAGCGAAGTCAACCAGTTTGCTGACTATGAAGATAATGTACGGGATGCCCGTAGTTCGGTTTTGAGTTGCTTGAGAGCCCACTCTAGTGATTCTAGAAAATTCCATTCGTCGAAAAACGTACCAGAATACCAACTTGTTGATGAAGATGATGTACGGGATGCCCGTAGTTCGGTTTCAAGTTGCTTGAGAGCCCACTCTAGTGATTCTAGAAAATTCCATTCGTCAAAAAACGTACCAGAATACCAACTTGTTGATGAAGATAATTTACGGGATATCGTTCACAGCAAAGACATTCTGCCGCCACCTGCTCGTGAATACTACAGCAGAGTTTACGAGTCAAAGCAAAAAGCAAAGGCAGCTGAGGACAGAGTTAGACAGTGAATAAGCCAGAAGCTTTTGAAATTGCCAAGGTATGCTGCCGTCAAATAGGTCTGCTCAGTTTTATTCAACCTTTCACAACTCCTTGTTTTACTGTTCTTTTTTTGGTTTTGTTTTAGCACTGTCGATGAAGCAAACAAGTCCAACATTTTGGACGAATTTGTTGAAAGTGTTAGTGACAACAGCCTAGAATCAGCCAAAGAAGAACTAGATGAAGAGGAAGAGGAGAGTGAGGAGCAAGGTAGTTCTATCAAGGAGTTTAAACAGAACGTAAGGTATCTTCCTACAGTTGGATCAACATGCAACAAAGCTTCAGACATGATTTCATTTGTAAGACGAGCTGGTGAAGCTGAAAGGACCGACTCAAAACCGAAAGAATCAAAATGGGACGATACAAAACCTCCAACAAAGAGGTAAGCCTACGTAGCTGGCTGTGAAATGACAATCTGTTAATGCATTTAGAATAACACAATTTATATCTCGCCCTCCTGGTCCCGCCTTACGAAAAGTTTTCTGTTGTTTTTTTTTAACTTGTCATTGTGACATTGATCCACTGAGCTACAAAGCACATAGAGTTCAAAAACTTCAAATATTCCTGAGTTTCAAAATAAACAAAGTTCAGTTTGATTTTGAAAATATAAGTGTTTAGATGACCAACAAGTTTTGCGGAGGTCATGAATGCTCTTCCCAATGTGCTGAAGACCGTCCAAGAAGCAGCGACAAGCCATGCCTTGGCGTTGAAAGAATGGAAAGCGACTTTTCAAATGGCTGAGACTGACGGCGAGTGAATAACGGGAGCAATAAAAAGTTTCTGCACTCAATTCAATAATCATTCATTAGTTCATTAAAATATTATGAATTATAAAAATGTCTCTTTACTTTTCCATTCGCTCATTCGTTAGTCCCTTTTAATTATTTAGTTCTACTATTTTCTTTTCAATGACGGTTTGTGAAAGGGAATATTCTTGGTGTATATGAATTCTAAAGATAAAATTGGTTAATCCCACATGTGATTAAGGTATACTAGATAAAGTGTAGTCCAAAATCCCTCTAATGCAAATTCCTCAGTAATATCCCCTTTTTGATGGTTATGAATTAACAGCTGAAACAAGTTGGAAAGTCCAAAATGGATTCTGTGGTGGACTCGTGATGCATAGACGGGCGAGTCCATAACTACTATGTTTTGTCACGAGTTTTGTTTTTAAGTTTGCTTGTTCTTTTACCACGAGCGGAAAGAAATTGTATATCCACAAAAATAATGACTTAATTTGTTTGTATGTCGCATCTAATTGTTCTAAAATTTAGAATTTCACATGCAATAGCTTTCGACAAATCGACAAGCAATGCTGCTAAAACGGGCATCCCTAATACAACACAGTCTTCTTCGGGTGGTTTACGATATTCTAACCATCACGATGTTACTTGTTGTAAATGCTACTACATCAAAATGTTCTCCAAGTGAATTTTGTCATCTTAACCAACATGGTTTTACATCCGATGTTAATGTTAATGTGACGTCATATTTTGGTATTTCTGGGTGAGATCTCGACTCTTGTCAAAGGTCATTTTAACAGTGTTTTTACTGAGTACAGTGGAAAGAGCAAAAGCTTCGTTAAACAAAATGAAGCATGTATCACAACAATCAAACTCCTCAATCTACTCCTTATAATCAATTTCATTCGGCTGGGCAATCTGCCTTGCCCTATAATTTTCAAAGTGGTGATGCACGATGGTTTGGCAGTCATTTTCCAGGATTTCAGGATCAGGCAGCGTTTGGTGGTTCTTCTTCTTCTACATTAGGGTTTGTGCCAGACCAAGACCTAGAACATCAATGCAATAGATGCTCAGATGAAGGCATTCTTAACAGTGATTCCCCTTGTATACCTCCAAATCGCTCTTGTAGTCCTTGTTCTGATACCGCGAGTGAAACTGTAGAAAATGACAGGAAGTCAAATTCTGGCCCAGGCAAATGGACAGACGACCAAACAAAAATACTCGTAAAAGAATGGAAGGATAATCTAGAGAAAATAGAGGGCACTCATAACAAAGAAACCTGGAGGGACGTTCCCATCAAAGTGAACAAAGCTAGTGTAGAGAAGACAGTCCAACAATGTAAGAATAAATTAATAAACTTTACAAAGACGCAAAAGCAAACAACAAGGAAACTGGTTGCTCACCCAAGTGGAGTCCTTATTACGATGACTTTGAAAAAGTCAAAAGCTGCCGAGACACAAGACCGTGGTAGCACTTCAAGCCCAGAGTCTCTAGACAACAGTGGAAGTCAGGAAACAAGATGCATATATCTTGCAAAGTAAGTAGCAGAATGTTCAAGCAAGTTTGCCATTTGCAATCCTTGTTAATCTTTGTTGTTCTTAACAATCCTTGCCTCTTTTTGTTTATTTCTTACCTTTTTGGTATTCATCTACCATGGGAAACTATTATTTAAAGGTTTCCTTTCAATTAAGACTAATTTTCAGCAATCTAAAATCAAATTAGACGTAGAGAACGAATGTTTTAGATATATTCCTTTCTCAAAAAAATGTTATTAACTTATTAAGTTATTATTATTAAGGCTATCTATGTATTTTAAAATCTTGATATTTAATTATTTATATACAGGAGGAAAAAAGTGGGCCTACTTGCATCTCAGAAATGGGGCAATTCTTTAATAATTAATAATCCCCAAGCAAAACTTGAACTGGAAGAATATGCCAGGGAAATAGCTGAAGAGTGTGCTGTCCCAGAAGAAGGGTTTGATGTGGAAGGGATAATTGAACACATAAGGGATTACTTCAATGAGCAGAGGTGACATAAGAAAAAAGTAAGCTAATAAATTTTTTTAGCAAGTCTAGTCAAATATAACATTTTATACGTCAGGAAATTATAGGTCACATGATGTGCATGCATCTTTATATTTATTTCTTGATATTATAATTATGGCACTGTTATGTGACAATTTTTGTTTGCTCATGTAGAAGGCCAATATTGACCAGAGCAGAGAAAACTTCCTAATGCTCCAGATAGTGTTTTAACAAATAAGTTATTTTATTAATATATTTGCTCTGACACGAATTTCTAATATGGTAGAGAAATAAGTTCAGGGGAATCTAAATCATCTGATACCAGTAACTTATCTTCCAAGGTAAGGATAATGATATTTTTATATGAAAAGTAAAAAGAAAACTTTTGTCAGAGTTGGTTTTCATTCAATTCTAGAACAGGAAGAGATCTTTAACAATGTCAAGTAAAACAGCCAAGAAGGCTTCCATGGCAAGAATATGCAAATAAGCTGAATTAATTGGTGCAATCAATGGATAAATTTATCAGATTTGATGCACATTTGTAATTATTAAAACAAAAACTACAGTACAGCTGTAACTCCTGATTCTATAATTTTAGGATATAGACGGCCATGATGACAGTAGTGATACTGAAGATGATGATCATTATACAGAAGATCCTGAGACCTTGATGCTGTATTCTCAGGAAAGTCAAGATCAATCACAATATAGTGAATTGCCCAAATTTAAATTACTACCAGATATCAACATACCCAGATATCAACATACCTCCAAAGGTTTGTGATATAATCAATAAGTCAGTGTGTGGATAGGTTTTGAAAGACAGAGACCTTTTTGTTAAGATTCTGAAAGATGAGTTTAAAGTAAATCATAATGCACTAACTGATCTTACTCACTCACAACTCATTCAAGTTTTAGCGAAAAAGCTAATCAAGCATGAATGGCTCATACTTTCTAGGGATGTGAACTTGGAAAATCTTACTAGAAAAGATATTATGGTCAAAAAAACCCTCACATGCTAAATACTAGGAAAAGTTTACATGGTTGTTAAAGAAAGTTGAAGCAAACTTTATTATGACTTTACTATGACTTAAAGTTGAAGAGTTTACATTGTTTATTTATGAACCCTGCATTTTTGTAGAGTTAAGAATGTGAAACACTGTTCATTATTATATTTGTAAAAAGTTGTCATTAAAGTTGTCATTAAGGACCTGTTTTTCAAAGCTGTACTCCAGCCACTGTACACCATTAAATACTGCCCAAGTCTTTATTCCCCAGCTTCGAGGGGCTCACACCTCCTAGAGGACTGATGAATGAAGGGCATTTGTTTTTTACAAAATGAATGCCAGAAATAGAAAGAGCACCTCAATATTAGTAAAAGTGCAAATTTTCAGCTCATAAGCTCTTGCCATCCAACTCACTTTTCCGAACGAATCTTAAGAAAATATCTATCCTTAAATTTACTGCAATTTTTTTTCTCTTATTCATCTTATAAACCGAAACTTTGCACTTTTACTAATATCGAGGTGCTCTTTCATTTTTTGGAGTTCATTTTAATGGTGCTGTTTGATTTAGGGGAGATAGGGTCATGTGACCTGTTAGTGCATATGGTGTATTTTCATGAAATTTGACAAAACCATTGAGCAGATATTGCATTAAAAACCCTATTGAGCCTTTTTTGAAAAGTCAATTTTCTTGAGCTGTAATCATTTTCGTTGTATTTTTTGCTGTTGTTCCCATGGTAATGCCTAAAAGAACATAATCCAAAAACTGCTCTAGGTTTACAGTTTACTCATTGTAGTATTATTTTGCCATTTTTCAAACATACAGTGTGAATATTGTGTTAAAAAAATCATAGGGGCAATATTTGGATAGAAGTAGCCATAAATTTATAGCTGGGTTAATATTTAACAGTAATTTATGCAATCCAGTTTCAAGTTTTGCTTGATAATAAACCTTATGGTATACTTGACGTTCTTGAGAAGTTTCATTGAGTTTCATTAATTGCAAATATTTTAATGATTTTTCAGGGGGGGTTCTTTTCTCTTTTTTTCTTTTTTTTTTTTTTCTTTCTTTCTTTACATTTCTTTTTGTTGTTGTTGTTGTTTTTTTGTTGTTTTGTTTTGTTTTGTTTTTTTGTTGTTGTTGTTCAAATTGGGTCAAAAATTCTTTGCATGTTCAATTTCTGGATCATTTTAAAAAATACCACGAAAGTTATGACAAGCTTGAGAAAAAAGCTTCCAAATGCAGAACCATAAATAAACTTGATGCACAATGGTGCGTTTACTTGTGCCCAGGTAGAATTGAGCCTGGCGTGGTATGCAGTGCATCATAAAACGTAACCGAACTTCATCCAATCACACATCATGTTGCAGACCTCTGAGGAAAAGGACGTCTGTGAATTTTTTAGACTTGCTTTAGTTTCTGAAAGTCTAATTTCTCCATTTTTTGAAGACTGCAGAAAATGAGTTTGGGATACCTGTGGTCTTACATTACCTAGATGCAAATATTGCATTCACTCGGGCTATGGAAGAGGCACCCGTTACTGCTGTTTATACACAGGCGACCTGTTTGTGGCAACCAGCAGCTCTTTTGCTTTGATTTGAACAACTTGTGTTCATTTACAACATAAACAGGTCACCAGTTTAATTCATTTGAGTTACAGAATAGAAATGTTTTAACAGCTCCCTGGAATTTCTTCATATAATTTCTTTTGAAAACCACATGTTCTTGACTGACTCAACTATTCATACACAAGCAGCAAAATGTTGCATTCACTCAGACTACCAGCACTCCTTTGCTGGTAACCCAAGTAAATGAAACACCTTGGATTGGTAAGCTGTCGTCAAAAGTTTTGTTAACTAGTACAATTTGAGCCAAAACAGAGCAGACATCTGCTCCTACAACTGCTCCTGAGATATTTATTCATGAGATTAAAAATCCTTTAGTTGCTTGTTTGCCTATTGAAGTTGTAATATTTTAAAATGGAAATACAATCTAAGTGATATCCTTTGGCGTGAAAGAAAAATGACCATTTAGTTTGTATTAGTTGTTTTTGAAAAGAACAAAGAGAAAGTTTACTACTAATTATTAGTTTATTCTTTAGTGTTAATTATTATTAGCCTATTCTTTAGTGGTGGAGGAAACCACTGTATTTCCTAAGCACTAATATTATTGGGGAACAATATTCTAATATTCTATGCATACAAATCTCAGCTCACTGGTTTGGTTTTGTCCAAGGTGGGAAAACTGCATGATGCAAAGCACTCAAACCAAGGCAGAAAACAAACCAACCACCATTTAAGGTTTCTCATTAAGTGATTTACTGCACCAAACTTCATTTTATACAATCTTTTTTATTAAAGACATGATATCATGACCTGGATAATACAAAAGATGCCCCTTGCTGAATACTGGTTGTGTGGTTGCCTTGTGTAAATAATTACTCGTGCACAGGCCGTAGGCCGGCACGAGTCTAGGTTTACCGTTCAATCTATCGTCGTAGTCGCAAATGTGTATGCAAATTAGGCAGGCATGGAAACGAGGCCACGCACGTTTTGCCAGCCATCGCGACAACATGACTCAGCTCAGTTTGACTTGCATCATATCGAAGCAAAGCACTGCAAAGCAGTAAACTTTCTGAGCAAAACAGAGTTATTTTCACCAGTCAGGAATGTTTAGTAACTCAAACTTTACTATAAATGCAGTCGGATCGAGCCACTGCGTTATAGCAGTCTCTCGTGAGTCTCAATCAAGGTAAATTCAAGCTTCTTCATTCAAAATTTACTTACAAATCGACGATATATTCAAATGTTAGCTTGCAAATCTCGCTTTCTAAAACATGACTAAGCTGATTTGAGACATATATTTATATCCCTCTGTTGTTTAGACTTTTGGAATTTTTAGATGACTGGCATTTTCATGTTACTGACCAAACTTTCTTAATTCGAGGCAGTTGAATTATATTTCCATGTTCGATTTGATTTACTAAAAGCCGGCTAAAGTGTCTTTCACTCGTCAAGATATTTGTGTTTGGTACTAAAAATCTCTTTGGTACTTTATTTGAAGGATTCAAAGCGTTATCAGTTCTGGAATTATATTCCTTGTGCAGTCAAGAGCGTTCATATTTCCAGTTTGCTGATTTTGAAATATATCAACCACAGGGAGCCCAAACCAAGAGTTTGGTTGTACTTATTTAGAATTCATGCCTTTTATTTCATTTTGATATTCTACTTCTAAGCTGTTATAGTGCATTTTTGTGTTAAGTCTTTGTTGTGTACATCTATTTGAAACTGTATAGAAATTATTCACACAATAAGTTTTCAGGGAGGTGTATCTCATTTATTAGCCAAGTTTCTATGATAACCTCTGTCTTTCATGAGGAAGATGTATAAAAGGAAGATTGGTGCAATAAATCACTTGATGAGAAACTTAAATGCTGAAGGATTTGTTTCTGCCTTGTTTCTGGTGCTTTTCTCCAGTAATACAACAGTGCTTGTGATTTGTTCAAGTAACAAAGAATGGTAAAACAAAACAAAGAAGAGAGATTAAATGTAGAGCAAAAGGCATTGTTCATAATAATCCACATATTCTTTTTTTTACTGAAATGTTTGAACAAATCACAAGCTTCATTCTAATGGTAGTGCAGGATGAACCCTTTTCTCAGCCCTTTTCTCTGGATTATCCTGTTCTCCCTTCCCAGAAAAAAAATGTCAGCTGGAATGTGTGTGCATAGAAATTTTGATTTATTGTTCCCCAAATTGATGCTTAGGCAATCAAGCACATTCCTTTGCTAGTAAAAGAATTGGCTAACTAATAGCAGACTGTAAATCTTTTTGTTTTCAGTAACAACATTACTAATACAAATCAAATAGTCCTTTTTCTTTCATCTGCAAAGTAACTCTAGAATACATTAGACACTTAAATTTTATTATTTGAAAATATTACAAATTGGATGGGCAACCAAGCAAATAAACTGATGGCTGCCAAAGATCATGCAGCTTTGGCATCTAGCTTATGTAAGACCACAGGTATCCCAAGCTGGCTCAATTCCTTGGGCTGGGCACGAGTAAACGCACCATTGTGCGTCTAGTTTGTATAGTAATCCAGTTGGAATTTGATAAGCACAACAAACATTTATCAAAAAAAGGCATTTATAATAGCACACATGGCTATAGCTTAGAATACCAAAATGAAATATAAGACAAATATTATATTTTGCAGAATTCTGCAGAATACAAGTACAACTTAAAACTTGACGTGGGCTTCCTGTGGTTAATATCCAAAATATTTCAAAACATGAACGCTCGACTGCAAAAGTAATAGAGCGTTTTCACTTCCAATCACGTGACGTAATTTTATGTGATTCAATTTTTTCAGGCCTTTCCAGAGCTCTGACCAAAATCATAGCAATTGTATCTGAAAGAACAACGAAAACTGTGTATGTCTGAAAAAGTTAGAGTCAAAATGTTTGTTCGTTACCAAGATATGATTTTTTTAATTTGCTTAAATATTTGGTAAGAATGTATGGAGCCGCCATGTTGGGGTACCATTTTGGAACCCCAATATGGCGGCCACAACACTGAGCACTGAAATAATACTAAAACCAGGGCTAATCTGTTTATTTTGCTGAAAATATTCTTAGAACTATTAAGATTATTCATTGACTAACCCATTGACGTAAAATTTGTGGCAAATTGTTATATTTTTATGCGATTCGAAAACGCGTGACAGTATGGCATGACAGAACTTAGGTCAATGATTATTTGAAAGCGGAGCATCAGAAATTGTCCAAACTTACAGGAAAGTATTTCCTTGATGGCATGGAAAAAAGAGATGAGCTAACCAGCTTTTTTTGATACATGATTTTGATTTTAACTAGCTGATGACGTCACGTGAAAACGCTCTATATAAGCTTAATTTCAGAACAGATAAGGTTTTAAATCCTTCAACTTTTTCTCTTCGAAGTACCAAATAAAAACATCTTGACCTCATTCGTTTCAGAGAGCAAACTCCAACGTGAGAATAAAAGTCAGCAGCCAGTTAAAAGGTTTCATCAATATTATGAAAATGACAGTCTTAAATTTCAAAAGCCATCTTTAACCCCTATGATAGAAGGGATAAATAAATAAGTCTAAAAGGCAGCTTAGCCACGTTTTGAGTTCGGTACTGAAGCAAAATATTTGGCTGCTGTGGCAGCAAGCTGAACATTTGAACTCATGGAAGTAAAAAAGGTAAAAGGTAATGGTAAAGCTCTGTATTTAACGTCGAAAGTTCCTTTAGCTACAAGCAAAGCTATAAGCTAGTCTCCCAGGAAGCCGAAGGTGTGCTCATTCTACCCCCCTCTTTCCATCAGTGCTCCATTTTAAGGGTATTTAAAGCTAATTAAAGCTACACGGAAAGGAAAGAAGTCGAAACAAGGATGTGAGATCTGGGGATCGAACTAGGGACCTCTCGCACCGAAGGCCGCGCACTAACCAACTGTGCCATCCTTGCTCCTTAGCAAGTATCGGCCTCAATTCCTCAATTTCAAATGAAGAGGCTCACATTTTACCTTGATTGAGACTGAAGCTACTACAACGCAATTACTGTATTTATAGTGGAGTTTAGGTTATTAAATGCCTGGCCCATGACAAGTGAAAGATCCTGCACTGGGCACTGCTTTGCTGTAAACTTGCTGGAACGTGTGCTGCCTCATTTTCATGCTTGCCTCATTTTCATGGCACATTCTCGACTACTGCGATAGATAGATTGAAAATGCAAACTTAGACGTGCCGGCCTAAAGGCCTGGGCATGAGTAATTATTCATATATAGCTATTTACATAAACAATGACCCTTTCAAAATCATCAAACCTAGAACCGAAATGACTCCTGGGTACACTACTAATATATGGACATTCATGTTTTATCCTTGAATTCGCTGTATAACCATGTTAGGAATACCAAGAATTTATCTTGGTCACTGTTTGTAACGTCGTCAAGACATCCTGCTTGGGGAAAACCCAATACATAAAAAGCGAACTCTTTAGGGGAAAGTCAGAAACTCTATAAGTCCTGTATTGTTTAAAAAGTTTCCAAAACAGACAAAACATAGAGTTGTGGATTCACTCTACACTAAAAAAATACCTTGCTAACATTGCCAATTAAGTTCATCATAACAGCAAAAGGTTTTGGTCTCATTTTTCATTCAAAAACAAAAATTAACCAATTCCTGATAAAATTCACTATGATACAGATGTCTTTTCTGATGACCCTGCAAGTTCCAATGCTTTTTCTAAGTATTTTCAGTTCATCTATAATGATCACAGTGATTGTACCAAAATTATAGGCAAGCTTGTTCCTTTGGATTCATCAACTGAGACTCTGAATCTGACCCAAGTCTGTCAATAAGGTAACATCTCTCTTCCAATCTATTAATGTAAGGAAGTCAGTAGGATCTGATGGTCTACCTAACATCATCCTAAAGGAATGTGTTGAAGTTTTGGCTCCATCGCTGACAACCTTTATCAACTTTTTCTTGTGCACATTTCAACGAGGAATACGACTGTTAACAGAAATGTTAACAGCCCTAATGTACCCAAGGACACTTATTGACGTGACTATAAAACCTTTTGTCAATAATAATAAGCTCCAACCACAGCCTGATATGTCCCACAAAGAGCCAACTGACAACATCAGAATTGTTATACCGTATAAGGAACAACATTAAGCTAATGCTGTTAGAAGAGAACCACAGGACCTGAGCCATAAGATAAACATCAGCATTCAACCTGTCTTTGCGAGCCGGAAACTCCACAAGTCACTAATCCACAAGTCACTAAAAGTGCAAGAAAAGAAACCCCTAATCATCAACAAAGGAGTAGTCTACAGCTTTAAATGTGACTTTTGCAATATGAGTTATATTGGTTACACCTATAGACACCTGCATGAGTATATCGAAGAGTATAAAGGAACATTTTCAAGCATCAGTAAGCATTACAGAATAACAGAATGCATCAACCTCCAAAAATATGCCTTAAAGCTATATAAAGACTATACAATTAATTATAATTACTATAACCAAAATAATATATTAACAATCAAATAATAATATGCAAATTAGCATTCCACACTTTTCCGCACTATTTGGTAAAATTTCCGCACTCTCCCAGGTTTTTTTCTGCACTTTTTCAGATGCCCTGGATGAATCAAAGAACTTTGTTGTCCTAAAGAAGTGTAAAAGTAAATTTGACTGTTTACTTTACAAAATGCTGTTTATTAGGGAAAGAAGACCTGAGCTGAATGTGCAATGTGACTCCCTCAGGGCAAAACTCTTTGCTTAACACTTAAACCTAATGCAAATTTTGTTTGATATATCCTTTGACATTGACTTTGAACTCATTTTGCTTGAGAATGGTGCCTCGTAGACACCGAAACAACGCATTAATCTCCATATTATTTATTACATTTTGTACATAATAAGTTCACCAAGAATGCTTGGGATAACAGGATAATCAAATATCAAATGAGATGACAGGGAGGCAGCATGGCCGAGTGGTCAGAGCGTTGGTCTCGCAATCTGGCGGTCCCAGGTTCGATTCCCGCTCTGGCCACTAGCTGAGACTGAATTTGTTCCGATTTCAATTAGTTCAAATTCAGTTTCTCGGCCATGCTTGTAATATAGCCAACTGGTTTGCCTCCTTGCCAGTTGGGATTCTTAATCCATTTATGTTTGATTTATATGATTTAGTTAGGATTTGTAAATTGAGCTGAAAAGCCCTGTTGAGGGAGTCTCAATCATGTATGTATGTATGTATGTATGTATGTATGACCTTTCTAAAGTTTATGTAAATGCAAAAGCCTGAGAAAGCTATAGGAGCTTTAGCTATTGATTATTTCCCGTCAAAGGTGACCAAAGGAGAACAAAGATACAGCTCTCCATATATAAGAAGAAAACCAAAGAACAAGAGAATCAGACGACAACAATGAAGAATCAGACTCATCTGTAAATATCTTTTAAAACTCGCTCAAAAAGGTTCACTATCTTGTAGCGTTTAAGCCACTTCTCATATTGTAGCCTTCCAATATTTATCATGTAAACAGGCATAAAAAACAAAGCCAATACCGTTTCACAAAAATTAATTTTTGCAAATATGATAAAAATGAGCCGAGTTATGGAAAGCCAAAGTGATCCAGATTCCTACAAATTTTGGCGAGTTTGCCCCAATTCAAGATGGCGGACGAAAGCGTGAAGTGGATTATTTTTCAATTTTAAAATCTTCAAGTATTTCAAGCATTTTTGATATCAACAATCCACAATACATACCACATATATATTGAATTTGTTTCCTTTTCATAATAATATTACAAAAGATTGGAATATAGTAATGTTAAGGTACCTTATACTGCAAAAAACCTGATTGCTGCCACCCAAGTCCACACTTTTCAATCGTTGGTTTCGTTGCAGGCGACGAACTTCCACGAGCATGACATTTTGCAGAAAAACAACCGCTCTCTAACAGAAGGTTAGATTGTTTCACCGTCCCTTCTTTAATAAAGCTTTGAAGTCAGCTTGTGAGTGATCCTTGCTAGCTTGATCGTGGCTGTATTACACTTGAAGTGACGCCACGCGTCTTCCATCACAAACTCGAAGCAATATGTAGTCTCCGTCGCCATCTATGGACATAAATCCTTCATAGATCCTGCACAGAATAAAGACAACTCCGACAGGTCGTTTCATGACTTGATTATGCGAAGAAAAGGGTATTTCATGAACATAAAAACCCTCACCAAATTCCAAAGCATTCAAAATGGCGTCCCTCCTCGGAATGGTGACATCTCGAATTGCACAGCTAAGCACAAAATGCATCGACCAATCACATCTCGTACATCCACAAGAATTGACCAATCACATCCTGAAGATTGAGCTCACGAATCCACATGGTCCACTAGCTCGACAGATAGCTAGCTAGCTCCAGAACGTTTTCGCCGAAAGACAAGGTCGCTGTTCGATCCCCGGAGAGATCAACACTGAGGTTTTTTTTGTTCGTGAATTCTTTACTGATGCTTCGTTTCCTTTCGTGTATTCCATTTCTGACATTCTTTGGATTTTTGAACCGGTATTTTGTGGATATTTGGAGCTTTCTTCGATCGAACAAAATTTATTGACACGAATCTACTCGAATCCCACAGGATGCGACTCGTCAATAAATTTTGTCCGAAAAAAAGTTCCAATGGTTTCATGATCAAAAAGTAAAAGAAAATGAGAAAAGGAATAAGTGTCAGAGTGAAGTCAGAGTGTTTTGAAATCATACTAATATGATTGGTCAGTTTTAGGCAATCCTACTAATATGATTGGTGGAGAGAAGTGAAATCCTATTAATATGATTGGTTGAATTTAGGCAATCCTACTAATACGATTGGCTGAGGTAAGATGAATTCTACTAATATGATTGGCTGAGAGTTACCTCGAACATCAGCTTGTTGCGAATGTCGAACGACGCATCGCTGTTCGAGCCCTGGTGAGATCAGCGCTGATATTTTTTATACCCCATTTCTTTTCTTGGTCCCTCTTTTCCTTTCGTGTATTCCATTTCTGATACTCTTTTGATTTTTGAAGCGGTATTTTGTGGATATTTGGAGCTTTCTTCGATAAAAATTCCTTGACCAATCACTCCATCCTGTGGATTCAATGAATTTTGATCGAAGAAACGTCATGACAATAACCACTCATCTAACCATATCTCTATGGGCCACTTCGAAGAGAAGTTCTTGCATTCTAATTTGATTCTTAGAATACAAACTAATAACGAGAAAATGATCAGGAATTTGTAGCCAAAACATCTGACTTTCTGACTTTGTTTTAGCTTAGTTTTTTTTGTCTTTCAAAGCTTTCTCCATCAAAGATCAGAGTCCTTACAGGAGAGCTCGAATAGCGAAGCATGGGCCACTTGGAAGAGAACGTCTGTCTGGTTCCGTTGCATATTTATAAATTCTTACTAAGAATACAAAGGAGATGATCGCGAATTTGTAGCCAAATTCATCCAACTTTTTGACTTTGTTTTAGCTATTATTCTCGATCAAAGGTCAGAACGGTTGTCAGTGTTTTAAAATCCTACTAATACGATTGGTCAGTTTTAGGCAATCCTACTAATATGATTGGTGGAGAAACGTGGAATCCTATTAATATGATTGGTTGGTTTTAGGCAATCCTACTAATACGATTGGCTGAGGTAAAATGAATCCTACTAATATGATTGGCTGAGAGTTACCTCGAACATCAGCTTGTTGCGAATGTCGAACGACGCATCGCTGTTCGAGCCCTGGTGAGATCAGCGCTAATATTTTTTTATACCCCATTTCTTTTTTTGGTGCTCCTTTTCCTTTCATTTATTCCATTTTTGATTTTCTTTTGATTATTTAAGCGGTATTTTGTGGATATTTGGAGCTTTCTTCGATAAAAATTTCTTGACCAATTACTCCATCCTCTGGATTCGAAGAAACGACAATATCCCTTCAAAATCAAATGAACATCAAAAAGGGAATAAAAAAGGAAAAGAAATCATCAGGGAAAGAACTGAATGGAATTACAAACAAAAAAAAAACAAACGAAAAACAAGGAGATGATCAACTTTTTGACTTTGTTTTAGCTAAGGTTTCAAAACTTTCTCGACCAAAGATCAGAGAACGGTTGTCAGTGTTTTGAAATCCTACTAGTACGATTGGTCAGTTTTAGGCAATCCTACTCATATGATTGGTGGGGAAAAGTGGAATCTAAAATATGATTGGTGCATGGAGAAACGTGGAATCCTATTAATATGATTGGTTGAATTTAGGAAATCCTACTAATACGATTGGCTGAGACAAAATGAATCCTACTAATACGATTGGCTGAGAGTTACCTCGAACATCAGCTTGTTGTGGATCTCGAGGAAGCGCATTCTTCGCTGTTCACAGGAAGCCCAGCGCAAAGAAGTAAGAGGGGGGATTCCTCAAAGCGCACAGGAAGCCCAATTCAAAGAAATTTGAAAATGTCTCAGAAAAACTCGGGTTTTTAAGAAAAAACGTTGCGCTTTCAATAAAGACATGTAGCAACAATAAACAACATGATAAAACGTTAAAAAAATGATTATGAAAGAATGACAAAAAAGAGAAAGAAATGAATGAAAAATAGAGAGGAAAAAGAAGCATATCATATGTCATCTAATTCATGCAAACAAACTTCCCCTCTGCTTTCAATAAGGGCTTGGGACCTTCAAGCATAAATGCCAGGCAGCATTAGAAGTTTGAAAGGGGGTACTACTTTTGATAGCATTTTCTCTATCAAGGAGACCCCTACCCTTCAAGGAAAGCTGACTGCTCTCCAAGTTAGCCAGGTTACTTAACTGCCACTCAGCACTCGGCATTGGGATCAAGACATGTAGTACCGATTTATGACCCTTACGGTAGCAAGCACAGCTTGACCTGACACTGTTACTTTTTACTTGTCTTCTTTTTTCTTCTTATATTGTTTATTTCTTATCAGTTCATCTCTCCACTCTTCATAAGTCACAGTTGCATTGGACTCACAATACCACTTACCAAAGTACTGTTTGTGAACATTGATGAAGGATTTGGTGTTGGTAGTATATGGTGCGGCATTGGTTGAAGGTGCCAGTTGCATTGTTTGGGGAGTCTGTGGCATCAATGGGGGTTGACAGGGCTACTGATGAAAGTTGCAGGTACTGATGAAAGTCTTCTGCCTTTTGCCATTCCTGTAGTAATTGGAATGTGAAAGGGAAAAGAAAGTTCACTGGTGGCAGAGTAGGTGGCAATACTGCAGGGGCTGGTAAACTAAGGTTCACTTGATGCTGCTTGAAGGTGGGGTAATGTTATTCCCTGCTTCAGTCCCAGAGGGGAACTCCATTGTAAAATGATCAGGTATGCAGTTCGCCGTATCTCTTAGGGGTAAAAATCAGCGATTTGGTATCTTTTAGGGAGTTAAGGGGGCTTTCATTTATTAGCACATGGGGGGGTCTGGCAAAATTTCGTGTAGCAGTCTGCATACATTATCCACCCCCCCTAGCATTTAAGTAATGATATCACAGTCCTCCCTATGAGGATTCACAAAATTCCTCTAAACCCCCCCCCCCCCCCCCCCAATTTATATGGTATGTTACAGTGCATTAATTTTCACCAATATATTACATGTAATAGCAGACTTGGCAATTACATGTATGCTTTTATTTCAATTCAAACTGAAACTTGATGTTTATGAATGTTTACACAGTATAAAATGTGTTGTACTTTAACATTCAAAGTATCATATCACTAAAAACATTGGTTGAAATTTATATATTAAAAAATTGTGTTGTTTCAATTTTTTGTTTTTATTCAATAATACAGCTTCCAACTCAATATAAATATCACCCCCCCCCCCTTCAGAACAAATTCAAAATTGTGCAATCCCCCCCTACCAGGCTTCTAAAAAAACATGACCCCCCCCATGTTCTAATAAATGAAAGCCCCCTAAAATTGAAGTTTAGGGTTTTAGCATTTCCATGTCTCTCTTAGGGTATCAAAAAAGCCCATCGCTTATTATCTTGTTTTCAAACTGGAAGAAATTTGCCCAACAAAAGCATGTTGACCATCCAATTTTATGTTCATAATAATAATGTTCATTAGCTTGTTATTGCTGGTATCTCTTAGGGGTTAAAAATCGTCCAGCCACACCCTTCTGAAAAGACTTCCGGTATCTTTTAGGGGTATTTTTTTTTAATTTCCGACGAGCATACCCGATCCTTTTATAATGGAGTCCCCCCCCCCCCCCGGTTCAGAGTGTCCAGTTCCCTCTTCTTTTCACGTCTATTATACCACTGACTTAGTGTGGTGTGATTGATCTCTACCAGCTGGATGTTTGTCTCTCTCATTATGCTGGCATTGTTCATGACACGTTCCCTTATACCCTTGAAACTTCTGCAGATCAGTGTCCAGCGTCCTTGTGTAGTTCCATTTGATTGTTCGGGTCCAGGATAGATACACATACAGTATTAATGAAAACACAGAGTATTTGAGAGGTACCTTTTTGTGCTATCCAGACCAGGAACCACATTGGTACTTCTTTTCTTGGAGGCTTTGAATTTACCCTTCACCAACTTTGTCCTGTATTGTGGAGCAAAAGTGGTTGGCTGTTTGTCATAGTTGTCCATGTTGTTCCACAGATTAATGATGTTTGTGGCTTCGGAATTGGTTAGGGCATAGTCAGTGTCTTTCATTGACACTAACAAATCTGCCAGTGCCTGAACTTTTCCAAATCCACCAATGTTGTCAGGCCCAACTGAGCCCTAAAAACAACATCACCATAATCAACTAGTGATAGTCAATGATATGGTTTCCAACTGGAACTTACCTCCTCTGCCTTACGCGATAATTCATCTGACATGTCCTCAGCAGAGTCCTTGTCTGAACTGTTGTCTGATTCAGAACCTAGAAATAAAAAATATAAAAAGAAATAGACCACACAATACAATGTTTGAGTCACCAAGGCTGCAGGCAGATTGTGTTAAATACACTGACAATTAATATCAAGATACTATATCAAAACCATTACAACAAACAATATTATTTTATTAATATTATTTCCTTGGAGCACGTCTTGACCAGTTTGTCCATACAAGTACTCCACCACAATCTGCTCACCTAAAAGAATAAAAACTGTCATGACAATGTGTATTCATTATTTAATATTTAAATTTTATTTAAACAACCTGTATAGATCCCTACTTCTTGAATGCTGGGCTTGACTAGTTGCTTTTGAAGTACCTTGGCATCCAAAGCAATAGAAGCAAAGAACTTGCTTGGGTGGGGAAGTTGAGTGCTGGTTAGTGGAGGTTGAGGTGGATCCCACCATAAACTTGTCAGCTCTAAAGTAAAGTTCAAAGTCTCGTCTGAAAACAAGCATTGAGACGGACGTCAACCAAATTACAATTACAATTACAATTTTACTATCTAAGAAAAAACTGGCTCGTATTTATTGAAAAAGCTTTACTTTCATTTAGAAAGCTTTTAAAAATTTTGTATTTTCCTTCGTAAGTACAAGATATTTTCTTGGTTTCAGTGTCAAAATCGTTGTTTGTTTTGGTTGAATGATTTGATTGACGTCCGTGAGAATGCTAGTTTCCAGACTAGACTTTGAACTTCACGGGTTGCACTTCAACGATAACGGTAGTAAAATATAGACTGAAATACTAATTAATAAGATGAACACTATCACAAATGACAGATTACCTGCTGAAGTCCAGTTCTGGTTTTCCTGTTCTTGAGTTGGTCTTGAACAGTGCTTCCGATACCCAAATGTGATCAGCTTTGGGTAGGCTCTTATGCCAGCCTTTGGGGAGGGGCTGATCTAGGAAAATAGAAATGTTAAAAATTATTTGAGTACATTGTATTGCTTAGAACAGAATTATAGAAGCACACCGTTAATACATATCATCATTTATTATTGTTTAAACACAAGATACTCACATTATATCTGTCTAAAAACTTACTATGGGTTACACTGTCCCTTACTGGTACCACTGCCATAGAATTGGGGGA
Organism: Telmatactis stephensoni; assembly: GCA_029948255.1. Lineage (NCBI taxonomy): Eukaryota > Metazoa > Cnidaria > Anthozoa > Actiniaria > Isophelliidae > Telmatactis > Telmatactis stephensoni. The sequence goes on along the minus strand of JALIZF010001900.1, from coordinate 681,085 downwards.
ATCAGTCTGTTGTTGTATGGCTTGGTTGCTTTCTGAAGCTGTCACTTTGGTTGGTTGAGCAGCAGCTGCTGTAAATTAAATAGAACACGTAATAATTAACAAGTTAATACTTGACTTAGAAACTTATAAAAAAAATTTATTTAGTACCATGATAATCTTTCTTTACTACATCAGCCAAGGCGCAGAGCTCGTCATCATCTGCTACTTCCACTTGAGTACATGTTGAGGTGACTCTAGCAGGAGTCTCACTTGTTGTTTTTCTTTGAGATTTTAGGATGTATGGCTCATATGTCCGTGCAGGTGTTGAGATGGTTGATGACTTACTAGTAGATGTAGTTGAGGTTTGCAGTACTGCATGTTTTATTTGCCCTCCTCTTCACTCACCTCTCTAAAGCTCCATGAGTACTCCTTGAGGCAGCTTTGTTGTGACTGAGTAGATTATCAGCCGGGGGGGGGACTCCATTGTAAAAGGATTGGGTATGCTCGTCGGAAATTTTCAAAAATACCCCTAAAAGATACCAAAAGTCTATATAAAGGGCATGGTCGGACGATTTTTAACCCCTAAGAGATACCAGCAATAACAAGCTAATGAACATTATTATTTGGACAATCGACATGCTTTTGTTGGGCAAATTTCTTCCATTTAAGAACAAGATAATGTAAGCGATGGGTTGATACCCTAAGAGAGACCGGGAAATGCTAAAGCTTTAAACTTAAATTTTAACACCCTAAAAGATACCAAATTGCTGATTTTTACCCCTGAGATACCTGATCCTTTTACAATGGAGTCCCCCCCTGGGGAATATCAGCTGGTTTTTCCTTGGCAATGTCGTCAGCAAGGTAAACAGCATAGCCCAGTACATTCTCCAACAACCACCTGTAGTCATTGCCTGCATATAAAGCTCAAAACTGGAGAATATATTCCTCCTTTACAATGTACATCCTGCTCGTTCTTGGCATCCCATTTCCTTCTTCTACGGCTCTTATGGCTTCTCGTCGAATCTGCCAAATATTTAATGCTTTTAACTACTTGAATATATCGATCTCCTTTAGAATTATGAAAATAAAATGACAAAATTAATAACCCTTTCAAAATTATTCAAATCATTAGGTTAAAACTACATGTAATTATTTAATTGAAGAAAACTAGATTCAGTTCTTTGTTTAATTCTTTGCCACACGAGTACACTTAACTAACATTATTCGCTTTTATCTTGAAGACAATCAAACAAAACCTAAAGTTTTATGGTATTTGAATCTTTTGTATTCGTAATTAAGACCACAAATCTCTTTTCTTTTTATATTACACAACCAAGAGACCATGATGCTGGGGGCAGAGCCTGGAGCTGGTGTGACTGTCTGTGGGGTGCCGTTGGCGATTGGGGCTGGTGCCTTGGTCGCCGCGGACATCTCACGGGCGTTGGTGCTGGGTTTCGCTCTCTTAGCATTGTGGTCTCTGGAGTATACATTATATTATATACATATTGTAACTAAAGATATAACAACAGTTTATAGATTTTATACATTTTTTAGATTTTACATACATATATATATAGATTTTTTACTAGCAGATTTAGATCTAGGTTTTTTTAGAATTTTTTTTTCTTTTTCTTTTTTTTTTTTTTTACAGTGTCCCCAATTAGTAGGCTAATTGTGGCCAGCTATAAGTCTATGACACTCAAATAAAGTTATTGATTGATTGATTGACAGCTGAAACTTAAGATCGCTTACTGCTACTAAAACAATGTTGAAAAAAAATTGTGTAAGGTTTCGTTCGAATTGGAACAAGCACAAGAACGGAGTATTAAAGTTAAATAGAGTTATTAAAGTTTGGATAGTTATGAGTAAAAGTTATATGTACCTCTCCAATAGGTTTGCTTGTTGGCTGTTGGCTTGGAAGTACTCTTTTGCTTCACTTGTGGGCTTCATCCAAAGGTCCTTTCCCGTAGTCAAATCTTCGGAACTTGGGTAAACGGACAACCATCATGAAAGTATAAAAGAAAGACAAAAAAACACAGCAAGCAAAGACAAAATTCAAAATCTAAACGTGACAAACTCAAGTGATTCAACGGACAGAACCCGATGAATATTCGTCTTCTGGAACGACTGTTTGGACCGAAAGTGTCCTAGAACGCTTTCGAGAATACTATTCTATGTCTACTTAAACTAGCTAGCCAAATTGTGAAGTTTTTCAACACTTTTTTGCGTTTAACTCTCACGTTTAACATGCTAGCAAATCTTTCTATCAGGGAAAGACCGTCAAGACCTTGACGACCATTTGCGCTCAACCAAAGGATGTGATTGGCTGTTACTGTTCCTCCATTTGCGCACATCCTGAGGATCTGATTGGTTAAATTGCGCACATCCTATGGATGTGATTGGTTGAGGTGATTTGTGAACGTCGAAAGACAGGATCACTGTTCGATCCCCGGAGAGATCAACACTGATATTTTTTTATACCCCATTTCTTTTCTTGGTGCCTCTTTTCCTGTCGTGTATTCCATTTCTGATATTCTTTTGATTTTTGAAGCGGTATTTTGTGGATATTTGGAGCAGTTCTTCGATCAAAATTCCTGTAGACTAGTACTGTGGTTCAATGAATTTTGATCGAAGCCGTCATGTCAATAACCACTCATCTAACCATATCTCTATGGGCCACTTCGAAGAGAAGTTCTGTCTGGATTGCATTCTAATTTGATTCTAATACACACTAAGAACGAGGAGATGATACATACATACATACTTTTATTTGGTGAAGCAGGTAATAAGTATAATTTATAGAGACAGCCATATAGGCTGATGAATTTGTAGCCAAAACATCTGACTTTTTGACTTTGTTTGTCGATCAGAGAACGATTGCCAGTGTTTTGAAATCCTACTAATACGATTGGTCAGTTTTAGGCAATCCTACTAATATGATTGGTGGAGAGAAGTGGAATCCTATTAATATGATTGGTTGAATTTAGGCAATCCTACTAATACGATTGGCTGAGGTAAAATGAATCCTACTAATACGATTGGCTGAGAGTTACCTCGAACATCAGCTTGTTGCGAATGTCGAACGACGCATCGCTGTTCGAGCCCTGGTGAGATCAGCGCTAATATTTTTTATACCCCCATTTCTTTTCTTGGTGCTCCTTTTCCTTTCGTTTATTCCATTTTTGATTTTCTTTTGATTTTTGAAGCGGTATTTTGTGGATATTTGGAGCTTTCTTCGATAAAAATTCCTTGACCAATCACATCCTGTGGATTCAATGAATTTTGATCGAAGAAACATCATGACAATAACCACCCATCTAACCATATCTCTATGGGCCACTTCGAAGAGATTGCATTCAAATAGGCCTCCTCCGCAGGCAACCTTTTGAGCCTCCTGTGCGAAATTTTGAGAAGAAAAAAGAAGCAAACAGTTGCCTGCGGAGGAGGCTAGCATTCAAATTTGATTCTTAGAATACAAACTAAGAACGAGGAGATGATCACGAATTTGTAGCCAAAACATCTGACTTTTTGACTTTGTTTTGGCTAAGTTTTCTGTCGTCTTTCAAAGCTTTCTCCTTCAAAGATGAATGATTGCCAGTGTTTTGA